>CAMQGK010000341.1:4807500-5160000 GCA_947000775.1 Pterois miles
TTCAAGATGACATAAAGCTGAATAAATCCAGTCTTTCCTGCTGATTTCTTTGATATGTTGCGTTTCTATTGAAGTCTTTTAATAAGGTCTGAAACCAGCGGCAACAGCAGCCAGTTAATGAAAACATGTAATATCCAGACCAGCTGTATGCCCTTCAACACAGTGAAAGTAAGGCTGCCCTCAGGCTGAATCAACTGCAGCGTCCCCGGTGCACGTCTGTCATTCCCCATCACTCTCTCCCTCTTAATTTCATGTTGTCTTCCCACTGTTGGTGATCTAATAAAGGCACAAGAAACAGCTAAAGTAATGCATCATAAATGACAGCTGAAAGGAAATAGATGGTATACTCGCATTAAGTTTACAGCTGGTGTCGTGGCGACCTTCAGTCAGCAGAGGGCAGCATGTGCCACATTTCTGTTGATGCTACAATTCTCTATTACATTCCTGCAAGTTGGCTGTGTCTCTGTGATGAAAAAAAGGTTTTCACCTCATTCTGGACTATAACAGCATCATGAAATCATACCTGCAGTGTGTATTTTAACACTTGCTGCTAATGTGTTAATGATTCAGCCTCTTTAAAATACCCCGAAATGTGTCCTGGTGATAAAAGAAAGGTCAGCTGTCGTGCACAGATACTTTTTCACAGTTCATCATAGTATTAAATTCATTGTCATTTTACTCAAGGTTCAGCCCCATCTCACACTTATTTTGCAAGGCTCTGAACTTAAAGAAAATATTGATATTGACATCGTACTTCAAGGTGACATAAAGCTAAATAAATGCACACAATATGGACTTGCTTTTGGTGTTCCTTCTCATTATCTAATTTAATCCCTAGGCCAGCAAATACCATATTTTCCGTTGGTTTTATTGTTGTGGAAGAAGTGTGGAAATGTATGTAGTATGTACTAAAATACAATTTAAGTGTGATATATTAGCAAGATGTGTAAAGATATAAATATATCCAAGATGCCCCCACTCCCCTGGTTATATAAGATGAAAATCAGTTTGTTTCTCCTCCACTCAAACATTTTGTTTATTCAGATTTGAGGCTGGAATCGTGGTTATACTTTTACAGAAACTCAGAGGGGTCTGGATTGATTCTGATTAAAGTCAGTTCCTGCTGTAAAACCATGTGGTCAGGTCTTACGGAAACCTCTAATGCACTCCTGATTCCTACATGTCACCATGTGGCAGAGCTACTGAAATAGCACATCCGCTGTGGGCTTACAGGCTGCAGAGCTTCTTCCTGTGGAGGAGGAAGCAGATTGATGAACTTGGTCTATTTAGGCTCAGCCAAACACCGTGGATGATGTGTTCAGTAGCCAAACCAGTAGGTGGACCAAGATTTATGAAATAATCCAGGAGGCTCACTGGATCCTCGTGTATCCGGGTATGAGCCAGCAGCAGAGCAGGTGACACACCTTTGAAAACATATATTAGTTCAAGCGTTTTGTTTTTTGACTTATGTGATGCAGAAAAACCACAATGAACCAGGGTGGAGAGTTTAAGTGCCAACAGGCAGCAGAAGTATGAAATCTCAATAGGAATATTTTTTTTAATTTCCAGTTCAGGATAAAATCAGAAATGGAAACAAGTGAGATGACTTTCACATACTTTTATGTGGGTGCTAAAATCTGAAAAACCCGCCCACCCACCCATCCATCTGTTACTCCATGAATACTAAAAGCTTGAACACGATTTGGCAAATTGTGTTGTCAATATTCAGAATGTACATTTATGAATGTAATAAACAGTGCGAAAGACCTTGAGTTCACCGATCAGCCTGTGGACCATGAATGTTCAGTAAACCTCCAGTCCATCCATAAAACTTGGGTTTTTTTTTCAAATAAATGTTGGTGATATAATCGGTCACACTGAGACAAGCTTGTGTTTAGTACATTGTGCTACATTATCATTTATACAGCAAAATATGAGATTAAACTCCAACCTTAACCATAAATTAGCAATACTAATATCTCTATAAAAAACAACATAAAAAACATACAACTGCCAGTGAATTGGACACCTGATCTAATCAGCTTGAACACTCCTTAGAAATCATCCATCTTAAACCGCTGATCCTGTTAGGGGTCGTTGGGGGGGGGGGAGGCAGGATTCACCCTGGACAGGTCTCCAGTCCATCGCAGGACACATAGAGACAGACACCGTTCACACCTACAGGACATTTAGAGTCATCAATTAACCTGTATATCTTTAGACTGTGGGAGGAAGCCGGATACCCCGGAGAAACATTAACACGGGGAGAACAACAAGAGCCCCAAGCCGGATTCAAACCTGCAACCCTCTTGCTGTGAGGCGACAGCACTAACCACTGCACCACCGCAAAATGAACAGCTGTATTTAACTGCCCTGCTGCAATGTTTTTCTGCAAAGAGCACATGGGGAAAGCCATGTGTTCTAGCAATTCAGACAGAAAGACGCTGTTGTCCGAGGCCTGCTGTTATTCTTAACATAAAAAGAGAGCTAGTGGTCAGGAAATTATCTGTCATAGTCACAACAGAGGAACTAACAGTACTAAATAACCATTTTAGCAGGGAAGTAGGAATACTATCTTACTGATTTTGACTAAATGTGGTAAGTGTGGTTAAATATGAGTAAGCAAAGAGGTTGAAAGTAGAGAAAAATATTTTTCTGTGTCCCAGACAGGAATGTGTTGCGTTCAGTGACAGCAGCCTCACATGTCAAACTACTGTGAAGTCAAACAGCTCCTTCAGGGCACGCAGCCGAAAGCTCACATTTCTCTGAGTCTCTGATCACCAGTCAATAAGATCAGGAGTAGATCAGTGTGAGGACGGCTCCGAGGCACACTTTGGTGCGTTGGTGTGTCTCATGTTTTATGTTGCACTTTCACCAGAAACACAGTTTAAATGATGACGACGACAAAAAGATTCAGGCTACATCGCTCTAACTAAAACATATGGGTTCACACTACAAGGAGAAATATGATAGTGCCCTCAAATGAAACTCCTGAACGCAACATGTGTTGTGTTCAAGTGGTTAAGTCGTGATGAACACCGCTGCTAAGTGTACAGTTAAGGGTTGGTGGTAGTGTTGAAGCTTCTCTGTCATCACCAGCATTTACAGATAGCTCATATTGTGTCCTCCATCACATGAGGAGGTATTATTCAGTGCTTTACTACATAATACTGAATGATTTTGATGTAACAGTGTAACATGGTGCCGCTCAGTGTGGGAGTGGCAACCACAGGAGGATTAAACACAGATCAAATCAGGAAAAAAAACTTCACTCATAATGTTTTTTCTCTGGAGCGGCTGATGCATCCTCCTCCTCCAGATTCATGCGTTCATTACACACAAAGATGGGCCTCATAAACATTACATCGTCCACCCTCTGAAGGAGGATGAATAAGACCATTTCATACATTCAGATTATATATTACGTTCAAAGTTTTGGAAATGCATTTTCTATCATTATGACAAGAACCTCTTTTTTCTATTCTGACTGGGTGATCTGATGCCTTCAGACGGCAGCCAGCATGAATATGTCATTGAGATCTCAGCAGTATGTCAAACAATAGCAACATGCTGCTTGTGTCTGTGGTGACAGAAACTTGTACAGATTTCATTTGACAGTTGTCGGTATATTTTATGCTCAGCTCCCAGTTATTCTTATTATTATTTGTTATTATTGTTATTTTTTTATTACGTTTTTTTGCCTGTTTTCTTTTTCGTCTCTTTTTCTTTTCTGTCTATGGACATTTTTTTTGGGACGTATTTTAAGGTTTACATGTAAAATGATATATACACATGAATAGAGAAATATCTGTAAATCATGGTACATATTTGTGGATTGTCTTCTGTGGCTTACAACTAATAAAGTCCAATAAAAACTTACATGTCTGTCTTCCCGTTGAAAATATGCTTCAGCTAAAAACTTCAATCCAAAGTTATGTGATCAGAATAAATATAACTTTTTATTTGTTTCTGAAGTTGTGTCTATTTTTAAATGTGTTTTTTCAATCCTTTTCCAGACTCTGCAGCCCGATTCACTGACATCAGTGGGTGAAACACAGCTCAGCTTCATCATTGCCAGCTCTAAAATAAATGTGCTCAATATAAATGTGATGTTGCTTCGACTGCAAGCTGTTGGTTGCACCTGATATTGGACCGCTTTGCTCATTTTCTCCAGTACTCTGATGCTGTACTGAACAAACTTTATGATCTATGCTGAAAGCGGGGAAGCAGGTGACAATAAAGCCCGGTTATGTTCAGGTCAAGCTGCTACTTTAAAGGCGACATATCATGCTCATTTTCAGGTTTATATTTTGGGTTTCTACTCGAACATGTTTGCACTCTTTAGTTAACACATTATTTTTCTCATACAGTCTGTCTGAATATACCTGTCTGAAATGCCTGAAAAGGCCCAGTCTGATCTGAAAAATATAGTGCACCTTTGCAAATGTACCTCTGAAGCTTTGGGCGATATAATAGGCTTGTTTGAGATGAACTGCGCCTAGTAGACAAGATCGAGCAGCAGTAGTAGTTTCCAGCAGCTCTTAAAGAATTCAGTGACACCCTGTTAGATCTGATCCGCCGGCTGCTTGTAGTTTGCAGACCTTGTTTGGATTTATTTATATTTGTTCATAAATACACTACCTTTTTATGTATGCCTTGTAAAGCACTTTGTAATTGCTCATTTTGATAATTGCTATAAATAACCTTTATTGTTATTCTTTTTTATCAACCACGTAACAGATTCAACTTTCACTGCACAACACAAGATTAATCTCCTACAATCTAGCGTTAAATATCACAATTACACAGAAAGTTCAGGCTTTCTACAACACATGGTGTTTGTGTTTGTTATCAAAACTAAGAGCCAATCAGCTTTTTGATCAGGCATGAGCCAGGCATTTCCCTTAATGCCCTGGGTCTTGCAGTGGGTGGAGATCACTGCAGAGCCTGGTTCTAAAAAACTGTGGCCGCCTCGTGAGGTTATCGTTGTGTGACGATGCCTCCCCACTACTAGGTGTGTGTTGGCTCGCTGGTGTTTTTTCCTGTTTCTTGCAGCCTCTGGTTCATGTGGGGTCATCAGCATCTGATTACTGACACTGATCTTAGCATTTAGTTGTTAATTTCTGTGTTTCTGTAAATAAAGGTAATGTAATTTTGAATCGACCTCGTCTCACTCCACTCCTAAGAGCTGGGCTGTAACAGTTGCCCACGTGTGCAGAGCAAGTCAGAATCCATCCATCTGCAACAGCTTTTCCGGGTATGGGTCACAGTGGGGCTGCAGCCAATCCAGCTGGCACTGGGCGAAGGCAGGGTACACCCTGGACAGGTCGCTCATATTCATACCTACGGACAATTTAGAGTTAACCTGCATGTCTTTGGACTGTGGGAGGAAGCTGGAGAACCTGGAGAACCCAAACTAACACAGCGAGAACATGCAAACTCCACACAGAAGGGCCCCAAGCTGGATTTGAACCAGTGACAGTGAGGTGACAGAGCTAACCACTGCACCACTATGCAGTCCCAATGTGCCTTGTGTGGCATCTCAAACGATCCTACTATATATTAATGAGCCACATGTGGCTTGTAGAATCAAGTTTTCTGATCTAGACAGCCCACAAAAAACTGACTGGGTTGTCTTATTGTAGATTGGTAGACACTGAAACTGAAAGAGTGGATTTTTACTACACAATTGTTATCTTTACGCATCAGAAAATGGATGAAAAAATTATCAAGACACGTACACAACCACCTCCTAACAAAGCTTCCTTTAAATTAGCACTTTCACTTCTTTTGTTGGTTTTAACAAACTGAATAAACAAAGCATATTGATCATTTAGTAATACTACAGTGCATTGTAACCTGTTTTGATTCTAGGCTTTGCATAGCACCAAAGAGATGAACAGGATTTGCTGTAATCTAAATGCGAACACACACATAGCACTCCAAACTGCAGGGCGCTGTGCTTATTTTAGACATTGCATAACAATGTTTCATAACCAAAATTCTGAAAACAGACAGGATGCTCATTATGTGATAAAATCATTTCTAATTCCGCTCAACGCGGTGATGCTTTCGTAACACGATGCACAAGACATCAGACGCAAACTCATCGTCATCTCAAAGGAGAAACTGAAAGAAGTGGGCAGGGTCACTTCTTTAAGTTTATCTTTTACTGTCCACTGTTGAATATGGGCTTGATCACATGCATGCTGTGTTTTCTCCTGCATATGACAGCCTCAGATTGTTTGCATTATCATTAATATCAAGAATATAATTTAGGGTATATTTGCAGACAGAAAATTGCAGTGTTCAAGTATGCTCAACAACAAAAACTCACATTGCTGGCAGAGAGGAAATAAACCTTCAAATAAAACAGGTCACGCTGTACTTAAATGTAATATTCAATCATCACATTTATAGCAGAAAATAGGACTCTTCCTTTGAGGTGTTGCTGAGAAAGAAATATAGGCTATGACTTAAACATCTTCCAAGAAATATGACAGGAACAGCCTGAGAAAGGTCACATATGAAGTCAAGCTTTCTTGTATTGTATTATACAATTATAACTATGAGGAAGAACGACACTCTGGAAACACATCATTCGTGCTCCAAACCCCCATCACCTTTCTTTTTGCTCCTGTACATTATACTGGTGTAATGATGAACAGGGTTTGATGATTTTTATCAAGAGATCAGCAGCACAAACAATATCCAGTGATACTAGACATGACAGCAATCAGTAAAATGTGAATATTCATATGCTTAGTAGGTGTTAAAATCACACTTCAGACAATGTGTGTCACTTTTGTTTTGCTTTTTCTCTTTGCATTATCTCAGTAGCAGGTGTATTGCACATCTGCACTCACAGAGAGGCGTCATATGATGAGCACTGACGTTATTCATGCTAAAAGGAAAATGTATCAGAGGAAATATATGATCTGATAAATTATAAAAATACAGTTATAAAGTGTTATAACGGTCCTGTTTTCATAGTGCTAGTACAATAAAATACACATTTCATTTGCATATTATTAATTAATATGATGATGAACACATGACATCAGTCATACACTGTCAACACACTGTCACTGCCATCAGATATTCTTACAGTCATTAAAGCACACATTTGTTTAATATGTATCATCTGTCACTGTCAATATAAATCCTACACACTGTACATATTATAGGTTTTACACATAAATACTATACATAATCATCCAGTCCATGTATATCCTTTCAGTATTTATTTCTTTGCACTATTTGTATTGTTTACAACTTCCAGATCACTTGACTTATTATACAGTAGCTGTTTTATTTTACGTTAGCATTTTATTTTTATCTTATAGTTGGTAACTGGTGCTTTTATACATATATTTATATAATATTTCTAAATATACACTTACTTTTTAATTTCTTGTGAACGTAACAGTCTTGTCTGTTCCTCACCTTTATCTGTTGCACTTATTTCCGCTGAGAGATGCATAAAACTGGCATCACATTCCTTGCTTTATGTATTTGGCAAATGAAACAGATTTCTGAATACCTGACTCATGAGATGGAGCCAATACTGTTGTCCACTGAATTGCCTGCATATTTGCCCTGCTGGTTAATCCTTCTTAATACCAACTAAACAATAGCTATCTGAAACACTAAGCATGATTAACCTTTGCTGAATGCTACTTATGTTGTGTGTTTTTTCTTTGCCAAAGTATAATAATTTACCATTCTTAACTCAGGATTATGGATGGTTATGGATGGTAAAGGGTTCTCCATTTGAGACTGACATCGGTTCTTCAGGACCACGGTCAGCTCAGGTTCATTTGCAACTAACTGACAGTAACATCAGCAAATACACAACATCAAATATGGTGAAAATGCATGAAAATATTACATTTTAAACTAATTTGATTGGATGGTAAGGCAAATTCAGTTAATGGCATTTAAATGATATCTAGCTTGCATGTATAGTATACTATGTGAGCATACACACAAACCCTTAATCGGTTTGTGGTATTTTTTAAAAATATTTTAGATTAAATCAAATATCAAGTAGAGACTCAAGAGATGCAACTATACATCTAACATTATTGAGAAAACATGTAAAATATGCCTCTTCGCTTTTCTTTCTCTCCATTCGATTCCTCTTTTAACGTGCATTTTGATTGGCTCTCCCCGATGCTCCTAGCCAATCAGCTTCCGCCTGCTATGGAGGAAGGAATAAATGCAAGATGGCTCCTCATATAAAAACAGTCTTCTGGGTCGCCCTCGGCGTGCCTCAAAATAACTCTTTACACCTTGTCAGGCTGAAATATTTATCCGCCAATAGTTCTGAAGGGTAACTTCAGCTATAGATTGATGTGCGTGTGGTACTCGGCGACATTTTGTGGCAGGAGATACCGAAGAGACAAGAGGGACAACTTTGAAGCCATGAATTGGTGGTGAACTCGCTCCGCTCGGTAGACGAGAGTTGTGGTGGTCGGAAACACACACAGCCTGGGCCTCGGCTAGCTAGCGGTAGCTGCTAACTAGCTAATGACTTCATCTATCTGCTGTTACCTGCCAAATTGAAAAAACAGCAGAGACGAAAGAGTGTTAAATTACCGATTGCCTGTTGAATGTGGGGTGTGAAAGACCATATAATTGACCATGGCTGTATCAAGGTAAGATTGGTTGTCTTGTTCGTCCATTCTAATTAACATTAGCTTGCTAACGGCTAATATGTGCTAGCTTTTGATTTGTCAAAGAATGGCATGGCGACGGCATTAGCTAGCTAGCTGGCTAACGTTATAGTGTAACTTTGTAGTCTCTGTTTGTGGCACAGATAAACAGGCCGGAAACTGAAATCACTTATTTACTGCTGGTGCGAAATGTCACTCAACGTTAAATTAACTTCACATTTTAGTGATTGACAGCCCTCTGCTGATGCTCTGCCCTTAAGTACAGATTAATTAACGCTACTGTGAAGTTGTGTCAGGAAAGCCAGCTTGCAAACACGACATACGCCACCGTTGGCTACCTGTAGAGTTATTTTAATGTTGTAACCAGAACAGGGACACTATTTAGTGGCACACAAGCCTGGTTTCGGTGCTAATGTTGGGTTGATCTTTAACGTCACCACAACATGCCTGATAATATTGTTTTGGTGTTTACTTGGCTGCAGTTATTGTTATGATAACTCCACGTGGTGTCAGTGGGTCTCTTCTGCATAGCAAAGCAGACCCCTGTGTAGTTCAGCTTAAGTATAAGTGGTACCTGGGTTCACGCCCTGTACATCTCTAATCCACTCCACTTTATTAATAGACTGCTAATGACCTCAGGGAAAGAACAGGTTCATTAGACAGGTTACCTTGGTGCAGAGCCAAACTGTTAATAACACATAATGGTTTTCTCCATACAAATAAATGTCAAGTGTGTTGTCTTGCGAATACTTGCCGTGTGGATTAGAGCTGTGTGGATTCAACAAAATAAATTTATTGCCAATATAATGATAGTCATTTTTTTAAGGAATAAAAAGTAATGCTGGATGAAACAACTGCTCCACCTGTCTGAATCTTAGCTAAGGTGCTGGAAACATAAACAAGTCCGAAAGATAACTGAAAAGATTTCGGACTGAAAGCTTAGTGTTAAAGAATCAAGTGAAATACTGCAAGGATCTAAGTGTGTGGAAATCTTTTCAAGAAATGAAATGTAAGAAGTTTTTTAAATGTGAATATTTTCTGGTTTTAACAAATTGAATGTCTTTGAGTTTTGGACAAAACAAGACATTTGAGGACTTTAGGAGGACTTTAGGAAACACTGAACATTTTTCACCATTTTCTGACATTTTATGAACTAAACAACTAGGGCTGAACCGAATGCCTTGAAACTTTGAGCACTGCCATGGTAATCGACTTCCAAATTAGCTTTTTTGTTGTTTTATATAAGCATATAAGAAATTAGAAGTCCCAAATAGCCCATGAAAAAAGGGATCATCCCACATTAATCACACTGAACATTAATTATTATTAGTTATTCTCAGCCAGGTAATGCTATTTGTTGTGTGTAGGGATGCATTGGTGTACAGCAGTACCACTGTACTGCATACTGAAACTGGGCCATGACGCGAAGCTTTGAATACATTTGAATATTTCTCACCGAAGTTTCGAAGCCTAAAAAATGGTATGGTGGACAGCCCTAGAAACAACTAATCAATCAAGAAAATAATCAACAGTGAAAAGATTTATCTCATCAGGTTCAATCAGAAGTGGTCCTTCTTGCACATTCGACAGGAACCAGCGTGGTGTTTGTTCAGTGCTGTGCTTTGTGCATGGTTGGTAATGTTTCCATTGACCTTGCTTTGTTTATTGTCATCTGTCTTTAGACTTGACCGTTTGTTTATCCTGCTTGACACCGGAACAACACCAGTAACCAGGAAAGCAGCAGCCCAGCAGCTCGGAGAAGTGGTCAAACTCCACCCACATGAACTTAATAACCTCCTTTCAAAGGTGCATTTGATAGCTTTGTCCAACTCTTTCATGAGACTCGATAAGATATTGTCAACCTAGGCATATTTGGCTGTCCCTGCAGTCAAATTTACGAAATATTAATGTCTAACAGTGTAATTCTTGCTAGTAGGTCAATGAGCTCCATAGACTGGGCACAGATTTGGTTTTGTGTTGGCTGTTTTACTTGTCTCTCTCCTTTCCTTTTATAGGTCAAACAGTTTTAACATAAATTGTACATGTAGTAAATTAAATCTATTTTCTGTCAATTGCCAGGTCTTGACCTACCTAAGGAGTCCTAATTGGGACACCCGAATAGCAGCAGGCCAAGCTGTAGAGGCCATTGTGAAGAATATTCCTGAGTGGGACCCAGCGCCCAAGCCTAAGGATGGTGAGCTCTTCTGTCATATTTGAGTGATGTTAAAGGGATAGTTCTGGCTATTTGAAGTGAGGCTGTATGAGATACTGTGTTGTGTATCTACAGTAGATGTGTTACCCTCACTTTGGGAAAGCAGGCAGGAGCCTAGTGACGGAACTTAGTGGCAGGCAATATTTGAAAACTCAGCCAATTTGAATACAGGACTTCCTGATAACATGCAGTTTTTGCAGTTCACACACATAATACCCTCTGTTAGCTGTGAATTGGAAAAGATCACCTCTACAATAGGTCCTCACACATTCAGGTATAATATATTTTTACATTTTTGTCAAGCACAGTCCCAAACTAACATTTGTGGGTCATTGTGTTAAAAAAAAAAAAAAAAAAAAAAAAAGTTCACCTAGTTGAACCAAACAACTAGGACAGATCCGAATGCTTTGTGCTTTGAACGTTAACATGGTAATCAACTTCCTAATTTGCTTTGATTTTTTTTATACGCAAGCATGTAATAAAGTATATATCCCGAATAGCCTGTGGAAAAAGGAGTAATCCCACAACATTATTCACATTCAAAGTAACATTTGCAGGTCATCTTGTGGGAAAAAAATGTTCATATTGAGACACCAAAATGATAGGAAAATAGTCAATACTTCCTCTTCTTTTTGTTTGACAAACAATACAATGATGCATTACAGTCATAACATGATGATTAGTGATGACAGATAAATCATAAATGCTATGTGTAAACAAAGGCTTACCTCTGCGTTTCATGGAGTGCTCCATTGAGACATTTTATTAAATCTCTATTATTTTGTAAACTGACAACATAAACATTCATAAAAGTAGTTTAATGGATAGAAGAGTGCATCAGAAAGAAGGTGTTGTATTATTTCTGCTGCTTGGTACCCAGCAACATCTGTGAAGGCCTTTATCACTGTTTTTCCCCTGACCACTCAACACTGTAAGACCTCCATTTTCAGTTCCATCCATTGTGTAGATGATTTTCAAAAAAGGTTTGTTGGGTGGGAAACACAAGCTTGTCCTCGATGACGCATTCATTAAATAGTTAGAGGGACAGATGTGTAGTTATGAGACTGTTTTCGTTTCTTTCTTGTAGAGTCTTGTGAAGACTTGTCTCCAGAGGACTCGTCTTGTGATCGGTTGAGTTTCTACCACTTTGACATCTCCCGCCTACTCAAACACGGGGCGTCTCTGCTGGGATCTGCCGGGGCTGAGTTTGAGCTGCAGGATGACAAAACTGGTTTGTCGTCTTACTTACTTTGGCTTTATTTAGTTGCAATAAGCTCCACACTGTTACACTCTCAGCCACAATCACACATATGGGGGAAAAGAGATGTATTGCTGTGTGACTCATTTGAGCCATGAATAAAAGAGTAGGGTAGATTTAGTTATTGGCTTGTATTTGTGGGACACTGACCACTGGGCAGCTTTGTTTTTTTATTGTGTCTGACTTTGAGCTAATTGGGAGATCGAATCTTTCCAACCTGTTGATTTTGACTTGAGGAAATGGCTTTGTTTCCTCAACAAATTTTGTTAACCAAATTTACTCCCTTATGTGACACACTGTTGTGTTGTGAAAAATGATTTAACTGAGACCGGACTACAACATCATCGCTAATATATCTGGGGTTGATTCTGACAAAAAACATCCTGTCCAAGAAACATAAAAAACAGTGACACTTCACAGGGGGAGGACAGGAGCGGGAGGACTGTGGGTCGCCACCCTTTTGGACAGAGCCCCATTTTCTTAGATGAGGAAAAAAAAGAGAACAAGAGGGAAGGAAGAAGAGGGGTAAAAAAACAACTCCCAGACTAGGCTCCTGTAGGGGGGCACAGTTGTACTGTACCTGTATTTATTTGTGGCCCCAGCACTAATGATGTTTGCCTTTAAGCTGTATTTAGCTCCCAAGTGATATTGTTGTACATCTATAATCGGTAGCTGTTACACAGCTATAATATACCAATTCTCCAGGCTCCAGTTTTCCCCTGACGTCCTGTCATTTTTTTTTCTCAGGTGAGATGGACCCTAAGGAACGTCTGGCCCGCCAGAGAAAGCTTCTTCAGAAGAAGTTGGGTCTGGACATGGGTGCTGCTATTGGAATGGACACAGAGGAGCTGTTCAACGACGAAGACCTAGACTACACCTGCCAACCCAGCGGGCTTAGAGCCCACGGAAGTAAAGCCACAGCTGGATCCAGTTCTCGCAACCACGTGGTGGGTCTCATTTTAGCCTCTTTCCTTTTGGTTCAGCAGACTTTTAAACATGCGCTGTGTCCTTTTGGTCCACTTAATGCAAGCTGTAGCTTTTGATGGACTATAACATTCAAAAATAAGTGATGATCATCAGAAATGTGAGGCAGGAAGTGGGCACCTGATGTCTGTGCTTCTGTCAGCAGTTGAATGTTGCCCTGAAGTGTGATACTGTGGCTTTACAACATGATCTGACTTACCTGGCTAAGTTGAATTAATTTAAGTGAAATGAGGTAGGCTATAACTTGTCTCACAGTGACGGAGGCTGGTTATGTGGAGCTGGTAACTGCCTCAGCTGTCTGACAGTCTTTTTGTGAATTACTCTTTTCTCTGTCTCCTTTGAATCAAACCTTTTTGTGTTTCCAGTTTTTGTCTTCATGCTGTCTGTCTCTTCATGTCGTCCAGGCCTGTGAGCCTTATCTATTGTGAGGTGCTGCATACATTTCAAATTAGTAGAGGGCAGGGGATGTCAGTATTTATATTGGTTATACAATATAATAAACAACTTTTTATATTTCTCTTTGATCCATATGTAATATGTCAAACATGGCACTAATAATAATCATCTAAATGTTTGTGTGGTATTGGTAGCTACAACTGAACTGGCAGTATGGAGCAGAGGGCTTCATTCAGTGATTCTTACACTGTGTTATGGCCTCTCAAAAACAGCAGACAAAGGCTCTAGTGAGACTGAAACACACACACACACACACACACACACACACACACACACACACACATATATGTGTGTGTATATGTATATATATATATATGCATATACATATATATGTGTATATATATGAACCAGTTACCGGTGCTCCGCCAGTGATGTCTGAGCAGGGACGGGGACAGATGTAACAGGCACTGCAGCATTTTTCTTGCCAAGAAAACAATCAGTCGTTCCCTTCATTTTGAATTACCTGTAGGTTTTATGGTTATGTCACTCGAGGAGGAGTACAGGGCACAGTTTCATTTATACACATACAAAGAGAGACCTGCTGCAGATGTGGGTTGTATGAGGTACTTTTTGATAGTCGTGTATTAACGACGGTACACGATGGTCTGCAGGCCCCTGGTACTGCAGAGGAGCAAAGAAATGTACTGCTGTGGACGAGGGTGTCGGATGGAAGAACATATCAGACTGCAGCGCCGCTCTGTGCCGCGAATTTTTCACTTCGAAGCTTTGAAGCCCAAAAAATTATATTCAGGCCAACCCTAATGCCAGCTGTATTCATCAGTTTAAGATTGCATCATTGCTCGGTATCAAGAGATACCCGGTTATATTTAAGTTTAATCAGAGGACGTGTCTTATTTTGTATATATTCCTTTAATGACAGATGATAGGACCTGGACACTCTTTTATTTTTCTGCATTTACTTAGGCATTAATTTAAATCCAGTCACAGATGAGACTTTTGTCTCTATGTTTGAACAAACATCACTATGAAGTGTAGTAACAGCAAATCATCTGATGTCAAAATCATGTCAGAGATGAGATGAGGAGGAGTTTGAACTGAGCCGCGGTGGTTTTGAAAAAGCTGATTTTCAGAATGAAACGGATCACTTTTATATCAGCCATGTGATCGAGGTAGGCGCACACGCCGCTTTTGCAGCTTGAATTGAGCGGGTCATCTGGTGCACGCGGTCGGCTGAAATGCCTTTTAAATGCTGTGCATACTCCGTCTACTCGGAGCACCACAGGTGTACGCCGGCGTGGTGGTGGTGCCGACCCAGTAAGAGAGGAGAGACAACAGAAACGCACCCAGCAGGGCTGCACGTAACACACTGCATAAAATAATGAATATGACTTGTGCATGAACAGGAAGGGAGAATGCAGTTTACCAAGAAGAACCACTGTTGATTTGGAGTTGGAGGTTAGATTTACTGTGATGCGCCACTTGGAGATTTGTGATGCTTTGAGCATTCAGTAGTCTTGTCTACATTGTAGGTGTGTCTGATGATGTATGTATCTGTTCAGATAAATGTCAAAGCGATTAATCAACTCCACCGTTTTGTTTTCAGCCCATTCAGGCTGCCGAGTTGATTGACTCAGAGTTCAGACCAGGTATGAGCAGTCGCCAGAAGAATAAGGCCAAGAGGATGGCCAAGCTAGTGGCCAAACAGAGATCAAGAGACATGGATCCAAATGAAAAGAGGTAAGATGATGCATACTGTGTACCTGAGTGTGGTTTGAGACGTTGACCATCATACTTCCTCTCAGTCTCTGAGACTGACCCAAGCAGAAAGCATAACACTGGCTAAAGAGCCAATATACATATTAAAGGGTCTTTTTTCTGTCATATACAACCAAATGTGTATTTCCTAGCATCAGCGTACTAAAAACTAAATTGCTTCTTATGATAACATGATGATCTTTCCATCCTGTTTTAGTAACGACAGTTTTGAGGGTGAACCTGAAGAGAAACGACGGAAAACCACAAACGTAGTTATAGACCAACCGGCAACAGAGCACAAAGTCTTAATCGACAACGTTCCAGATAACTCCAGTCTTTTAGAGGAGGTGAGGAATCAAAAACTGTTTGATAAGATGTCCAAGTCCTGATGATGTAACTTCTGTCTCATTGCGTTTTCTTTAGACACACGAGTGGCCTCTGGAGAGCTTCTGTGAGGAGCTCTGCAACGACCTCTTCAATCCTTCATGGGAGGTGAAAACAACACATTTTTAAGTCTTGTGATGCTTAATTTTAGATGGTAGAACATACACAGTTGAACGTGAAGGGGCAGGATGAGTTAAAGGCAAATTTTAGCACATTTTTATATGACCAGTGCAAAATAAATGGAAACAACAAAACTGTATTGTATGTGGTTGTTTACAGATTCGTCATGGTGCAGGCACAGGTCTTAGAGAAATCCTCAAGTCCCATGGTGCTGGGGGCGGGAAGCTGGTGGGAAGCACTGCAGAACAGGTATATCTGAACGTTATCCTCAGGTTTTTTTAATATTTCCATGAGAATCAAACATGACACAATCCAGGATGTGCCGATTATCCTGGCCCAAATCATCATGATTAATCATATTAACCCGATTATCATCAAAATATGCTGAAAACTCATAAAATGGCACAAAAACATACTGGAATCACTTTCCTTTTTGTCCCTTCTGATAATTCTTGTAGGCCTATTTTTAAATCTAGCTCTATTTTTCACTTCTTTACCACGATAGCTATCTAGACCTCTTTTTCAGTTCACTCGTGATATTTACTATTATCTCGTCTATGGAAAACTTTGTCTTATGAGTGTTTTCGATGCTGTCCCATCCCTAATGCAAACTGTTTGATTATTTAGATGTCGCGGCAGCATCAGGAGTGGATCGAGGACCTGGTGATCCGGCTGCTCTGTGTCTTCGCTCTGGACCGCTTTGGAGATTTTGTATCTGATGAGGTAAATCTGCTTTTGCTGGACAACTGAACAGAACATCTGAGGATGCAAAAAGTCACTGATTGACTTTTTATAGTTGACACATGCAAGATGAGACCTGCAGTGTAGTAAAGGCGGGGACATGTAACCCATCACCTTGGTTTGGTGGTCAAAGGTCACTGTGACCTCACAAAACACAGTTTTGGCCTTAACTCAAGAAGTCATTGTTTTGTTTTATTTATTTGCACAATTATTTGGATATAAAATACATACAATAGGAGAAAACAGTAATTTCAGGAGAGTGCAGGAGTGGAAAGAAGCCTGTAAGGCTTAATAAAAAAATTACATTATCACTCTTCAAAAGCAAAACAAACCTAACACAACAGCCATTGTAGCTCACCTGGTAGAACAGGTGTCCCATGTACAAAGGCTGTTTCCTCTCTCTCCCCCTTGCAATCTGTTACTGTCAATTAAAAAAAAAGGATACAAAAAAAATTTCAAAATAGGTGTATATTTTTAGTTGTCTTGACGTGCCACAATAAGGGGAAAGAAATCATTTTTTTGCCTCGTTTGATATGAATAAATGTCTGAAGATAAAATAAAGTGATTCATATGCTGGTGATGACTGGTTTGATTGGTTGGCATACAACTTTAAGGCTGCAATTTTAGTTGTTTTTACGGTCACTACACTATACATGTATTTGTATAAGGCCGTGGTTGAGTTGTGGTTTTTTATTCAAACAAATCATCAAACTTTATTACTGCTTTCAACCTTGACAAAAGCAGCACAGACCAGATCCACTCCTTCCATCACAATAACAGCCCTAGACATATAACATTTGTACGCCCCTGGTGTTTACAGGTGTTCTGATGACCATAAATGGGAGTTAATGGGAGTTGAGGATATTGCATGTGACTGTATTTAGGTGGTCGTGTTGGTGTAAATACTTCTACAGGAGTTTTATTCTTTGCCTGGTGGAAACTGTCTTTATGTAGTCTATTTGCTTATGTTCAAGCAGAGAGGAGGAGCTCATCACTGAACTGACCTTTTTATGGGGTTTTATTGGTTTCCAGTGTAACAAACATGTAATCAAGCAGTGTCATAAGTCATATTGATGGTGGCAGACCAGCTTACTAGACCAGTTTCATCCAGATATTGTGGCAAACAACTGAGTATAACTAGTTAACCAGTTAAATTATACTATTTTTCCTGTGTTTTTCTACTTATCCTATATCTCCCTTGGCCAGGTGGTGGCGCCGGTCAGGGAGACGTGTGCCCAGACGCTCGGCGTGGCCCTTCGCCACATGAATGAAACTGGTGTTTCCATGACAGTAGACGTCCTGCTGAAGCTGCTAAAAGAAGACCAGTGGGAGGTCCGTCATGGAGGCCTGCTGGGGATCAAGTATGCCCTGGCTGTCCGACAGGTACCACCTGTTCTGTGTGTACATGATGAGCTGTTGAATAAGCATAGCGGGGTTCTACAATGTATTCGATTTGAGCGCCATATGGTCATGAATATAAACTGTGGGGGTGGAAGCGTATGTGTATGGACAAAAAGGTCTGTAAGCATATGTGCTCCTTGTGGAGAGATGTCACTGATGTCATACCCATACATGTACGCTGATCTTCTGTCTGTTTCTGTCTGTCTCAGGACCTGATCTCTGTTTTGCTGCCCCGGGTGCTGCCCGCCATCACTGTCGGCCTACAGGACCTGGATGATGATGTCAGGGCCGTGGCAGCTGCAGCCCTCATCCCTGTGGTGGAGGGCCTGGTACAGCTGCTGCCTCATAAGGTCAGACAGGCTAGAATAGTAGTGCCTTTTTAACAATATGTCCTCATCAAGTTTCAGTTTGTGTTGAAGGCTGCTCACCTATAGGCTGTTATTTTTCACATAATCCTCATTTTGGAGGTCAGTTTGTGTGTTTTTTAAAGTGGGCTTGTATGTATATCCATAGACAGTGTATTACTTACAGTAGATGATGGTCGGCACGTCCCCAGTTTGGAGAAGCAGACAAAGGGGGAAAGCAACAAAGTGCTGTGGACGGGGGATTACAGAAAAATGTATTTTTTCCACCTAGAAGAAAAGCCCACCTTAAAAAATTGATATGTCTATGCTATGTTTAGATTATTTTCAGTTCTTTTATCTTGCCACCAGACAACCCTTTCCTTCTCCTCTTTAACAGGGAACTGAACTGAAAGTTAAACTTATCTATGCTCTCTCCAAAGCCCGCATGCCCAGATGTCAAAAACAGTACAGATACATTTCACTTTCAGTTCAGTTCGCTGGACAGTGCAGGTCAGGGTTCTTCAAAGTTCTTCTTGTAAGGGAAACAGGGATAAATTAATTCTGGATACAAACAAGTAAACAACGATTAATGACAAATACATACACTTTTTTATTTGAAAATAATAAAAAGTGCAACTTCAGGACCCACAGCTTCAGTTCTCACGATACAAGGCAGTGTGGTATTTAACAAAACATATAACCAACTTCTATTCATTCATCTACAAGTTAAACGAACAGTTGGTTAACTTGCTGCTTCTGTCCTCATTTTGAAAGCAAAAGGTAGAGCAATAATCCAGTGATCTTGGGACAGAATCATTCCTGTTTAAATTATTTGCTTATAGTACTCAAGTAGTCTGCTTTCAGTGTTCATTTGGGGTCTTTTCATACATACATGAAACATATGGGAAAAACATTTTAAAACTATGTTAGAGTAACGTTAGTTGAATTGCTGTTTTATTTTTGCTTTACTATCGTGATAATTTGCCTCGTGGACCGTCGGCTTTCCGGCTGATGCTGTGTGCACATACATATCACGATGAGGAGAGGAAAGTAATTTTCTCTGAATGAAAACACGACAGTGCACGGGGAAAGCGCCTGTGGGTGAAGCCGCTCACGTCAAGTGGATTGATAGCGCCTGAAACTCTGCCGACCTGCTCCTCTGCATTGCAGCGCCGGCGGCTCGTGCAGACTGATGCCCGTCCTCCTCCACGCCTCTACTGAGTGGGAGAGCGAGGAGGTCCGGAAACAGGGGCAGTGTTCGTCTGCATGCACGCCATGGATGCACGCTTGTGCTGGCAAGCTGCCGCAAGTCGGCGACGTTATACACAGAGAGTGAACTGGAGTAACGTTTAACATTTCTTTACTAATAAGTGCTACAAAAATTCATCCATGTAACATTAGTGGTGTCTAAATACAAGGTGTACATTCTTAGCATCGATACAATTGATTATTTACCTTGCAAATTGAGTTTAGATCAATATACGTCCCCCGTGAAGGAAAACTTATTGATGTAGTTGGATCGTATGAATACAAATCAATGTAGTAGATGAGTCATTACACTCCTAGTATTTTGGGTTTCTACTAGAACATGTTTTCATGCCTTAATGTTCAGAAAACACTTTTTGTGCCAGCTGTGGTGCAGCACCTCTTTTCACCCTCTGCCTGAAACACACTGTATGATGTAAATGTCTTACTTGGTGGCATCACCACGTTATGGAAGAAAAGGTGGGACCTCATTTAAAGCATTTGGGGCAGTAACTTTCTAGTGGTCAGGATTCCTGGGTTTCACCTGGGAGGCCCGGGTTCGACTCCCGGTATGGGAACAAGCTTTTGGGGGCGGCAGTAGCTCAGTCTGTAGGGAGTTGGCTTTATAGGTAAGATCTTTAGCCGGAGCCCGAGTCCAAGCCCGATTTCGGGCCGGGTCAATTATTAAGTTCGGGTTGGGCCGGGCTTCTCTCTCACTAACTTCTTTTAATAAATATATATTTATATATTATGTATACTAAAACGATGTATGGATATTAAACTAAGGAATACTTGTTATAAAATAAATAATTTTGATAAAACAGAGAAGGCGCTGTATGGTAAGATATAAATGTTTGTTGAATATGCATCTTACAGTCTTGTTTAACTGGGAGAATTCGTTACAAAAGACAGGCTTTAATTTGTTATCATTATGCACAGGCATCGTCACAAATGTGATCACACAAATCGCAACCAGTCCCTTTTCCCGGAGCAGAGCTCTGTCCGGGTCTGACTGACGCATCCCCTCCCTTTCCTCCTCCTCCTGAGTCCTCACAAATAACATATAAAATTTCGGGTTTGTTTCGGGCTCGGGCCTGCAAATCAAGTTAATTGATCGGGCTCGGGCCGGGTCTGGCTTTAATACCCGCGGGCCTGGGTTGGGTCGGGCTGGATTTTTTAGGCCCGATCTTACCTCTAGTTGGCTTGGGAACCGGAGGGTCACCGGTTCAAGTCCCGACATGGACCAAGAACTGAGTGTGAACTGGTAGCTGGAGAGGTGCTAGTTTACCTCTTGGGCACTGCCGAGGTGCCCCTGAGCAAGGCACCAAACCCCCAACTGTCAGGAGCTTGTCAGGAGCAGCCCCCTCACTCTGACACCTCTCCATTTGATGCATGTATATGGGTCCTGCATGTACTGTGTATAAGTTACAACAGAGTGTAAAAATTGAATTTCCCCTTGTGGGACTAATAAAGGTTGATCTTCTTCTTCTTTTTTGGCGTGGACTTTGACAGTTGTAGCTTTACAGACATTTCACATGAAGAAAGAACAAAAGCATAGTAGGTCCTCTTTAATTTAGTTGTGAAATTTTGTGTAACTCTCAGGTACCCTTCATCGTGAACACGCTATGGGATGCTCTTTTGGACCTGGACGACCTCACTGCTTCCACAAACAGCATCATGACGCTGCTGTCCTCGCTGCTCACCTACCCGCAGGTCCGCCAGTGCAGGTCGGTCTCACGCAAGTTCACACAGTATATGCAAACAATCATAATTGTTTGTTTGTGTACAGCAGGGGTGGTAAGATGGAAAGTACTTTTTTCTTCATGCTCCAATGGACAAAAGAGGCTTTTCACAAAAAAATCTAAATATTAATTCAGTGGCCACTTTATTAGATACAGGAGCATATTAACGTACACATCCACCTTCTCACTAGGTCTTGAATCTTTACTCGGATTACAGCAGTTGGGGTAGAGATTTGGTTACTGCTGACTTAATAGAGTATGAGACATGTGAATGTGTTACATGTGAAATGCAGTTTTACATATGTGGTTTGATGGCCTTTGCCATATACTCCCTGTTCCCTGTTGTGATGTGGCTCGTCTGTTGTCAGTAATGTGAAGATAGTCAAATCGTCCAGTTTGGTGGAATATCAGCACAGTGGCAGGAGGTTTGCTGAACTTCATTTGAACTCGATTTACATAAAAGCACACAATCAGACAACGCACGCCCATGACTAAGCAGACTTCCTACAAACAGACAATTAGAAGGCATTACCAATGTATACCCTTGTAACAAGGCATTATTTCATTCTGTGTGTTTTTTTTTCAGGGGGTTTACTCTAAAATGGTGATCTTGAATGGCCTTTCCTGACTGTCTATCTGCACTGTCACACTGTCTTGTCCACTCTAGCATGCAGCAGTCATTAACAGTCCTGGTCCCTCGAGTCTGGCCCTTCTTGAGACACACTATATCATCAGTCAGACGGGCAGCGCTGGAAACCCTTTACACGCTGCTGTCTAAAGCTGACGAGGTAAAGTTGACTAAGTAAAATAATCTGTAATATGTAAGTATATTATCTGGCAAAGTACTTGTTTAAGTGTAACCGCATATTTAAGTGTTTTTTAAGATATAAACTAAATGTCTGAACTGTGATGAAACACATCAATGCTGGTGCTATATTAACATTTCTTACCATCTTCCAAGGCCATGTCAGAGATAAGAGTCAACCGTAATCTATTTTCATGAAATTTGTATGCGAGTATTAATGCCCTCAGACCCCACTCTTAGCCTCTCCCTAAAGCGGCTTTCATTTTCACTGTGTAGCATTAATACTTCAACCATTACGAGAGTGTATGGCTGGCTCTGAGCGCTCTCCACTTGGTGAAGTGGTCTCCAAGCGTCGTGGAGGCAGAAGCACTGCGGGGTGCTAATTCTTGTCTCATTTGTGGTCTGATAAGTGGTGAAGTCATCAAATTTAGTGCCCCATGATGCTATTTTCCAAGCTACATTAGCTAGCTATGTCATATTTGTCAACGCTGCGTTGACACTTTCATCGTGGTTTCATCTCTTGGCTCTTTGCTCACTTTTTTTAGCATTATTTCAAAGTTATGCAGCTGGTGGACTTAGGCTCAGACCTGGGGGTGAAGTTACACTTTAATCTTATCATACAGGTTTTAAATGAAGCATCAGAAATGCCTAAATTGACATATTTATTGTGCATAGTAAGGAAGTGTTTCATGTTTTTTTTTTTTTTTGTTCCTCAGAGCTGTGCGATGTGGATCAACCCCATTCTACAAGAGATGCTGCGGCACATCTTCCAGTCCTGCATACTGGAGAGCAATGAGGAAATCCTCGAACTGATTCAAAAGGTTTATTTGCATCACAAACACAAATTTCAAAGAATAAATCAAACTCAAAATGTCACGTCTCCTTATATATATTTGGATGTCCTTTTGGATTTAGCCTTGATGTGGTGATGTGTGTCACTGTGCAGGTGTGGATGGAGCTGCTGTCTCAGGCCCCTCAGCAGTATGTGGTAGCAGCCAGCTGTCCATGGATGGGCGCCTGGCTTTGTCTCATGATGCAGGCCTCACACATCCCCATAGACCTGAACATGCTGCTGGAAGTGAAGGCGCGCTCCAAGGTTGGACACTTTTATTAATGCTATAGGGCTGGGCGTTATGGATAAAATCACAGTCTAGCTCATTTCACATCTTGTTAACAATATATATCACTGTTTTATGGCTTTGTTGTAAAGCACTTTGGGAGCCTTTCGGCTATTGTAAAGCGCTATATAAATAAACTTTGATTGATTTGATTGATTAAATATATATCGCGATATAGCAGGTTTTCTGATAATTCAATAGACATAGACTTCAAGTTGTACACACAGTGTACATTCAAATGAAATTACGATGTGCTGGCTTACCGTACAAGAAAAGTGGAAAAAGTGGTATAATACTGTAAAATAAAGGTAAAATATATACTATATAGAAATAAAATACATACTGTGAATATTGCAAATTGCTCACTTGTGGAAAGAATTGCACATGTGTGTAAACTATACACCAATAAATAAATAGTTTCACAAATATGAAATAACCACATGGTAAAGCCAGGTTGTGTACTCCTGTTTTACTGACATGAAAAGTACTGAGTGTTTTCTCATTTGAAGAACTGAAAGTGTAAAATGAACAGTTTTAAGTAAAATTATAGAGAAATAAGACATAAATATAGACCTAGCCTTTATTGCGATAGATACCTTATATAAAAATATATATGATTGACATTTTTATATTGTTTTGATGATGCATACAGTGATATTGTGCAGCCCTAATTCATGGCTAAATAAGACTGAAGAAACATCTGTTCTCTTCTCAGCTGATCTTCTGTACTTATATTTTTTGCAGCGGTTTTGTCCTCAAATACAAACTGACACTCCATTCAAAGGACAATAGCTGTTAGCTGGTAGCAATTTTAGCCAATTTTAATATTTTACATTTAAGATTTAGGAAAGCAAATCTTAAGCTCAGTTTTTACCATGCAGCACATCTGCTGTCACAAAAGATATCAAATAACTAAAAACATCAGTTGTAAAACATCAGTATGACATAACTGGGTGTTTCTGTTGCAAGTTGTGTCAACAGGTTCATGCAAATAATGCACGGGACTTAAAGATAACGTACAAAATGAATGAACCTTACTGAGGTTGCTAGGCGACAGACTGCCAGACAGACGGCGTGAAGTTGTGTGTCTCTATGTTTGAGCCAGAGGAGCTTTTAACGACCTGAACAGTCTGGAGGAGGAAATAAAAATGTAACAGAGACACTGCGTTCAACCCAACAAGTAACTGAAGAGCGTCCCACATTTTGAGCTAATAAGTGTAATAATTAATGTTGTTTATGCAGCAGGATAAGGCTGGTGCAAAGGCACGTCAAGGGACCAATCAGGTGAAGGAGACGGTCCAGGAGTATATAGCAGGTGCAGAGACGGTGACAGACGACCCGGTGACGAGGGACTACGTAGTGGTTCGTTCTCGCCTCATGGCTGCCAAGTAAGTTTGGATTGTTGCCTTGGAAGATCAGTTCTGATCTTGCGGTGAACTTGTGGCTTCCTCTCAAGAAATAAAAAAAACAGATGAATAGTTATGAGATGCTAACACTTCTGACAGTGCCTCCCTGTTCTCTTTGTGTCTCTATAATCCAGATTGTTGGGGGCTCTGTGTAGGTGTATCTGCGACCCTCAGCTCAATGCTGCGTCTCAGGAGATCCGACCAGCGGAGTCTTTAGGCCAGCTGCTGCTCTTCCACCTCAACTCTAAGTCTGCCCTGCAGCGCATAGCTGTGGCTCTGGTGCTTTGCGAGTGGGCTGCACTGCAGAAGGTGAAAAAGCTCAGACGCTCAGTGGATTGCAAGTTTTTTGGATGTAATACGAGTATAACAGAATCAGGCATTTGGAGGCCGAATGCATTAATTTACTTTTCCAATCTCTCTCTTTTAGGATTGTCAGGTGGTGTCATCCATCGTGCAACCTCGTCTTTTGGCCGTTCTGTCAGAGCAGCTGTACTACGATGAGATTGCCATCCCCTTCACACGCATGCAGAATGAGTGCAAGCAGCTCATTGCACTGCTCGCTGATGCTCACATAGACCTGCAAGACCGCCTCAGTTGTAGTGTTTTCACTATTGACCAAGCCAATGAACTGGTAGGTGCAGCCACGCGCATCTGCATGTAAGAAAACTTGACTCAACCTTTTCATTAAGGGGAGACTCCCAGATGAATAGGGTAAAACATAGAGATATCACCATGAAGCTTCCCCAGTTGATAACTTACACTAAGACAATATTTTTTGTATTGCAAGTTTTTTAAATCGTTTGTTTAAATATGCAACTGAGGCACTATCTAATACTAAACTTTGGGGGATTTAGGAGAAATCTACAGATGTAACTAGACAAAGTAGTAAAATAAACTCCTGAATATGTGTTTTGGATGTTTTCTTTCCACTAGTCTGAAGGAAGATGTGTTATGGAAGCAAAATAGTGCAAGAAGAAGAAGAAGAAGAAGAAGATAGTCCTTTATTCGTCCCACTAGGGGAAATTCAATTTTTACACTCTGTTTTTGTAAAATGTCAAAACTGACGAATGCATGGACAAATGTTTCAGCCTGTAGTGTCTTTAATCAAATCTAGGTTAATTGATGGAGGGATATCTCTCCTGAAAGACAAAAAAATAATAAATACTTTTGCACAGTCTTGTGAACCCACAAATCCTCTTCAAATGGGGCAGTCTTATGGTTTAGTGTTTATAGACAATATTGAAATAGATTTTATGATCATTTTCCCAGATGTAATGAAAACAAAACATGACTCCAAAAATGTAGATTACTGAATTTGAAAGTGTTTGGCCTGTTTTTTTCATATCATCCAGCTGCAAATTGTTTTCTGTCCAGGTCTATCTCCTGACCTGACAGCTTGGGTAGTAGTTTGGCATCCAGCTGATTATCCGCTTCAAAGGTCAATGGGTGTTGCACTCTGTAACAGATCACTCCCCCTCTTGTTCGCTAGGTGTCCACCATCTTTACAGAGTCAACAGCGGGTCTGAACATGAGGTCCCATCAGTGGCAAGCACTTGACAGTAAACGACAACAGGCCCAAGCAACAGTGACGGAGACCAACATCGAGTGGCAGCAGCTGCATCTGCGTGTCCACATGTTCACGGCCTGCGCGGTGGTTAACCTGCAGGTGCTTCCCGACAAGCTCAACCCACTGGTCAGGCCTCTGATGGAGACCATCAAGCGGGAGGAGAACACCCTGATCCAGGGCTACGCTGCTTCTTTTATCGCCAAACTGCTGCAGCAGTGTGCCGGACGCTCGCCGTGCCCCAACCCCAAGATCATCAAGAACCTCTGTGCCTCGGCCTGCGTGGACTCGGCGGTCACACCCTTGTCTGCTTGCCCTGTACCACCCACACAGGAAAATGCCAAAGGTACGCATTGTTGAAGCTGGGTAATATTTTCAGTAATTCTACTCAATGTGTCCCACAAAAAAAAAAAAAAAACCTTAAAAAAAAACGTGTCTCAGATTGCACACGGCTGTTGGACACCTAACGGATTGCCGTATTTGCAGTAAATCATTTCAGATGGATAAATTAACCCAGTGATGGTTTCTATCAGATGACAGCATAGTGGGGAAAAAAACATGTATAATTTAAATTTGTATATGTATAGTTTCAGTCGCAACCGCCACAGCTTCTTCTTCCACTATTTTCACAAGTTTGAACAGGTTGGTGGCCCCTCCCTTTCTGCTACGTAGCAAAGATGCCGTTCACATCTTGCCATACTTCTCAGTGTGAATGCACTTACGCACTGAACATGGCAAGTTCAAGCAAGGAAGTACACAAATTGGGACGCAGTAGCCCTCCACTAATCATGTCTCAACACTGAAGAAGTGCTTGCTTACTCTCTCCTTATGTTTCATGCCATTAGGCAGTGGGTTGGAGAAAGATGGTATGCATCACATGGTCAACAAAACCCGAGGCATCATCACCCTGTACCGTCACCAAAGGGCAGCGTTCGCCATCACCAGTAAGAGGGGGCCGGCCCCTAAAGCCCCGAAGAGCTCCACCACAGAGCTTCCTCCTGGCAGCACCATCAGCACTGATAATGATGAGGTAACATTCTCCCCACATTTAGATCATATTGACGACAGGCTGCGTTCACCCTTGCTGATATGATCTCTTTTTCCCTTTTAGAGCAAAAAGCCGTTTCTTATTCAGAGACGAGGGGCAGAGTTCTCCCTGACAACTGTTGCCAGGCACTTCGGCGCAGACTTCACCAGGTCTCTGCCGTACTTATGGGAGAACACAGTGGGGCCGCTGAGGACAGTCGTGACTGAAAATCAACGCATTGGTATGTTGATTGGGTTGATCTGATTTTAATCTTGGATAGACATCGGTAACAGCCATACCAGCAAGTGTTTTCATTGGCTTGCAGTCCTTTTGCCTTACATGGTCTGCTGTGTTTTAGATGAATGAATGAATGTGTAGTTGTCTCATGATGACTCATAGCATTGTACTCTCCAACTTTGTGTTTTAGTTTCTAATTTGGTTCAAAGTCTCAAGTATCTTTGCTCAGAAGATAAGAAATTATATGGATTATATATTGTATATCAGATCTATAGTAATGTTGAGGTCTTCTGTTGTTGTTGATGGAATTACAGTTGTTTATTTATATGGCTTTTGCTCTATGGCACATCATTTCTGATAGGATTAATAAGTATCTGTCCAATTCTCTTAATTTCACCAAAAGAATCCTCTCATTATCATCCAGGACTCCACGTTTCAGGAAGTCCAGTTCATACTCTTTGTTCTCACTTTGTGTGTATTGTGTGCTCTAGACAGGCGGGTCCAGCTGGAGAGGGGGGACGCTGCAGCTCAGGAACTGGTCAACTCCCTACAAGTGCTGGAAGTCATGGCTGGGGCCATGGCTGCTGAACTCAAACCTCTGGTAAGACTGCTGGTCCACCATCACTTCTCTACTATACTGTTATAGGAGTGGCTCCATACAGGAAGTTTAGTAGTCAATACCAATACTAGCGATACTCTACGATTCTCGGTTCTAATTCAGTACCCTGGTAGAAAGCAAAAGTTAAACAGTTAATCCCATGTAGTTCAACATACACTTTTTAATTACTGTTTTTCGTCAGGAAGTTAAACAGGTCGTTATTCCCTCTCTATTATCTTTTTCTATATTGCTGTGAAAACAGCAGTTTATTCAGGGTTCTCACCAAAAACTTCATTTTACTAGATTACATTTGAGCACATGTTAACATTAGAATTTGTCTTTGCCAAATATTTATTTTTACTGAACAGAACCTGAACGCATCATAATGTAAATCAATGGCACCTTCCGTTAACGTTCGCTCAGCTGTTAGCTCTGTGCTGCTAACCGGCTTCAAACAGCTAATGTTAACTAGCTGTGTGGCGGCTGTGGCTCAGAGGGTAGAGCAGGTCGTCCACCAATGAAAAGGCCGGTGGTTTGATCCCCAGCTGCTCCGGTCACATGTCGATGTGTCCTTGAGTAAGACACTTACACAACCCCAAATTGCTCCCGAAGGCTGAGCCATTGATGTGTGAATGAGATGAATGAGTATTTAGATTAGGTGGGCTAAGTTGACACCTAGCATGGCAGCCTCTGGCATCAGTGTGTGAATGTGTGTGATGGGTGAATGCTGACATGTAAAGTGCTTTGAGTGGTCAGGAGATGAGAAAAGTAGTATATAAATGTCCATTTACCCTCATCCTGCTGATGTCAACACAGATTTGTTGTTCAGTGTCACATTATCAGAGATAAAATAACGGGGTGTGTCCTCCCTAGACGCATCGATAGTGAGTTTAATTCATCCCATACACATTTCTGTTGTTCCCAGGGTGATGGGACACCCTTATGGTACTTAAGGTACCTGCGGTTGTGTAGAAAAACGAGTACCGTCATGTTTTCAGAATTTTGGTATCGACTTTGGGCTCTCATGTCATCTCTACTTCTATACCACCATTAACTAATTGAAATAGTACCATATGAAGACATAACAGTTAAATATTGTTGTTGAATTGTCCCTTGGGCCATCAAAGGGTCCGTCTGAAAAAGTTAATTCTCCAGAGTAATGAACTGTATTCAGCACAGCAGGAGAGATTCCCAGGAGAAGTTCAGAAAGGCATCTTAAACCAACTATTATAATGCTAACAAATTATTGAATATGTCTCTTTTCTTCCCACTCTAGCTGCTGGAGCACCTACCCCATCTGTTCACCTGCCTGCAGCACCCGTACACGGCGGTGCGGCACATGGCAGCACGCTGCGTGGGCGTGCTCAGTAAGATCGCCATGCTGGAGACCATGAACAGTTTCCTTGAGTGCGTGCTCCCCTGGTTAGCCGCTATCGACGACTGTACCAAACAGGAGGGAGCCATCGAGGCTTTAGCCTGTATCCTTCACACTGTGATTCAACTCTCATCTGTTCATCACGGATGTGGAGTGGGGATGTTACGTGTACATTGTTTAGGATTAAAACATTGTAGTTGTCGCTGTGTTATTTCTCTACAGTACAGTTCCTTGACCAACATGTCTCCAGGTGTCATGGAGCAGCTGGATGTGGACATCGTACCCTACATCGTGCTGCTGGTAGTCCCAGTGCTGGGCCGTATGAGTGACCCCAGTGACAGCATTCGTTTCATGGCCACGCAGTGCTTCGCTACACTCATCCGCCTGTTGCCCCTTGAGGTAGGAAAATGACTAAATCACTCTCTCACTATTACATTAATAATTAGGGCTGGATAATACACCAGAATAATTTCAATATGATACAAAACTGGATATCGTCTTAGATTTTGGAAATCATAATATGGCATTAGTGTTGTGTTTTCCAGGTTTTAAAGGCTCTGTTGATGGTGTGATCTAATTTTCTGAACATGCATACTGTTTCATCTGTTCTGTTATTTTCCTTTACCTACCTACTTACCTCATTATATCCACATTACTGATGCTTATTTATCAAAAATCTCATTGTATAAATATTAGGGCTGTCCTCGACCAATTCATCGATTAGTTGATTTAATTGACAGATTTGTAAAGTGTCTTCACAAAGAATCGCACAAAAACAACACTTTAAATCTTGTGTTTACCAGAGATGTGCTCATAAGTTTTTTGGATATTAGACTAATCAACTAAAGAAAACTTAGATGACCAAGACTAAAATGAATGAAAAGCACCACTGGGCAGACCTACAATATCATCACAATATTGATATAGAGTTAGTTGGTCAAAAATATTGTGATATTCTCCATATTGCCCAGCTCTACTAATAACACAGTGTGGTTATCCAGTGTTTTGCTTCTAAAGTTTCTTTTCCCCGTTGTCCACCAGGCAGGTATACCAGACCCTCCAGCCATGTCTGCTGACCTGATCCGCCAGAAGGCCAGAGAACGCCACTTCCTGGAGCAACTACTAGATGGCAGGAAATTGGAGAACTACAAGATCCCCGTACCCATTAAGGCTGAACTCAGGAAGTACCAGCAGGTGTGTGTCAGTCTGCTGCCTCCTCCTCCTCAAGCAGCAGATAAATGATGCCCAACGTGTTTTTTTTTTTTTTTTTGGTGCACATTTAACTATCTCCTGGAAGACTTCAGTGTTTGGTGTCTGAGCTGCCTCTTCACCTCGAGCCTGAGCATTGCTCTGCCAGATTCAGGGATGAGGTTTTTGCTTTAAATGATACAGGCTGGCAGTGTAAAAAAAAAAAAAAAAAAAAAACAGCAACAGAGTAGATTTAGAGTGGTTGTATGGAGATGGGGTATGTGTGGAGGTTTCCTCTGCTGAGACCAGCCATCCATCTCTGTAGTGGAACAGTGTAGAAAGACTGTCAAAATACTATAAACCCTTACAACTATTGGTTTCCTATGGGTCCCCGTCAACAACTTATTCAGGAGAAAATGTCGCTCTGAAAGCAACTGCAGTTACAGTAGATAGTGTAATGCTTTCATGTGTATTTTACTGGGCATATTTCAGTGTGGGTCTTTGTCATCTTGCAGGATGGAGTGAACTGGTTGTCCTTCCTGAATAAATACAAGCTGCACGGCATCCTGTGTGATGACATGGGCCTCGGCAAGACGCTGCAGTCCATCTGCATCCTGGCAGGAGATCACTACCTCAGGTACTCCAAACACTAGGGATGCTAATTTTAAAATTATTATTATTTAATTATTAATATTTCTTTTAACCATTTAACCGATAGAGTTAATTGGTTAAATGGTTTAATATTGACACCAAACTATTACTGTTGTTGTGGGACTTTTAATTCTTCAACATCTGTACTAGGGCTGCACAGTTGATCAAAAATTTATTGAAATCACAATATGGCCTATTGCAATTTTCAAATCACAGGATGAGGAGGAAATGACAGTATTTATTAAAGGTGAAATGTTTGTCAAAATACAATTTCAAATTATATATTGTGGAGCTGCAGAGATGTCCTGACCTACACATCATATTCTACAGACTTATAAAATATGTTTGGTACAAACCCCCTAAAAAATCACACCACTGAATATGTTTATTAATGAAAATGAGAATAATTATGTAATATTTATCATTTCTAATATCACAAATCATATCACAATTGTAATATCTGATTATTGGTTTCAATCATTTTTTTTTTTAACAGTCTAAATTCTCTGATTTTTCGCTTATTATGTAAAACATTGTGAATATGAAAAAAACAAATGTCTTGTATAATATGCTATTCATTTATGACCAAAGTGAGTCTGCCTCACGCTGTGCTGTCAAACAATAGACCAAGCAGGGTTTGATAGTTTTCTGATCCTCGTTCTTTAAAACACTTGTTCTCTTTGGTGTTTGAGTTGTTCTGAAGTGACGTGTAAGTGAAGCGGACTCAGCCGACTGTGTTTGATGTCTATTCAGGGCTCAGGAATATGCCAAGACCAAGGCGGCAGACAGCAGCCCCCTGCCCTCTCTGGTGGTGTGTCCTCCCACACTAACTGGCCACTGGGTGGACGAAGTGGGCAAATTCTGCACCAAAGAGTACCTCAACCCGCTGCACTACACCGGGCCTCCTACAGAACGAATGCGGTAAAGCTTAGTCAGCATGCAGGGAATGATTAATGTCCTCGTCCTCGAGGTTTTACACTTTCAAAACTGAATAAGTGCAGAGGAATGAAGCTGTTCGAGAGAGTACAGCTCTTTTTTTTTTTTAATGTTGGTTTGGATTCATTATGATATGCTAATTGTTGGTTTACAGGATGTGACACAAACGTCACATTTACGTCAAACTTCATGAAACTAAACAATCATGTACTTTTCCAGGCTGCAGCATCAAGTGAAAAAACACAATCTTGTTGTAGCTTCTTACGATGTTGTACGCAATGACATCGACTTTTTTAGGTGAGCATTATCTAATTCTCATAATTTCTTTGTGTTTTTGGAGGTAGGTGCTCAGTTTTTAATATTAACTTCCTTTGTTTTGTTGAAGAAATATCAAATTTAATTACTGCATCCTTGATGAGGGTCATGTCATCAAGAACGGGAAAACCAAACTCTCCAAAGCCATTAAGCAGCTGGCTGCCAACTTCCGGGTCATCTTGTCAGGAACGCCCATTCAGGTGAGGTCACGGCTGGTGAAATTGTCCTTCTTTCCTGTTGTTTCCTCATCAGAGCGTTGATATTATTTTCCATTCTTGTCTATCCCCAGAACAATGTCCTGGAGCTCTGGTCATTGTTTGACTTCCTCATGCCGGGCTTCCTGGGAACAGAACGGCAGTTTGCTGCTCGCTACGGTAAACCGATCCTGGCCAGCCGTGACGCCAAAAGTTCCTCACGGGAACAGGAGGCAGGTATGTAAATACTGCTTTTTTTTTTTATTTCCAACCAGGCCTGGAGTTTTATATTGTTAGGGGCAAGGCCACCTGGCCTTTGGTGTTTGTTTTTTGAGGGCACAAAGACCAGAAATGATTTAAAGTCCACAGAAGGAATGAATTTAACTAAGGGGTTGAGGATGATTTCATTTTTAATACATAGTAAAACCATTAGTGAAATAAATAAAAAGTTGTTTATTTCACAAAATAATTTACTGGAATTTGTATGTATATTGTATGTATATTTGAATGTTGATTGTTGATTGTTTTTATTTTCTACTTTTGTTGTGCTGTAGCCTACTGACAAAGTTAATAGTGTTAAAATTCCAGGCATGAACGACATCGATCAAAGATTTATGGATGTGTTTAGTTGTTAATAATATATTCATCTGAATGATTATTTCTATCGCATTAATAGTTTTCCAGCAGTTCACATCAGGCTCGAAATCAAACCTATTGCTTATGTGCGCAGCGTTTCACTTGATGTTGACCAGTAAGAAATCACAATCTCAAAGATCTGGTGTCTAAAAACCATGTTGACTGGAAAGAGACAGGGGAGAAAATGGATAAATCAGCAGTGTGTTGGGTGTCGAGGTCACTGTGGCCGCACGATAAACGATTTTCAGAAGGGCCACGGCGGCCATGGTCAGTGAAATTCCTGCCCTGTTTCTAACTGAATATAATGGATCCTAACATCCCATTTCTATGAAGAGGCTCAATAAGACCAGGACAGTAACTGTGGTTAATCTTGGTTCCTCCATCTCAGGTGTCCTGGCGATGGAGGCGCTACATCGACAGGTGCTCCCCTTCCTTCTGAGGAGGATGAAGGAGGATGTCCTCCAGGACCTTCCTCCTAAAATAATTCAGGACTATTACTGCAACCTGAGTCCTCTACAGGTACGTGTGCCCCCCAACAACTAGCTAATGGGGCTATCCCACTTCCCAGAAGCAAGCACGTTCAGTCATTTTTTAAAAATCAAAAAGTTACGATGCAGGATGAACAACTGCTCCACCTGTCTTAATCTTAGTCAAGGTGCTGGAAACATAAATGAGTCTAAAGATAATAGAAAAGATTTCTGCACACTTGGGTCCACGCAGTGTTTCGCTAGATCCTTTAATACCAAGCTTTCAGTCTGTCAGACCTTCATCAGAGCATACATGTACGCATGGATCTAAGTGTGCAGGAATCTCTAATTATCCTGCACATAATTAGTTTTCTAAACAATTATCTAAACAAAAAAGTCTAAATTTTCGGATTGCAGCTTCTTAAATGTCAATATTTTCTGGTTTCTTTACTCCTCTATGATATTAAACTAAATATCTTTGAGCTGTGGACAAAACGAGACATTTGAGGAAGTCATCTTGGGCTTTGGGAAACACTGATGTTTTTCACCATTTTCTGATATTTTATAGACCAAACAAGTAATCCATTAATCGAGCAAATAATCAACAGATTAATCAGCAATGAAAATAAAGATTAGTTGCAGCCCTAGTTTGCTTCATCTCTTAAGTTAATGTAAACAACTTGCAAAGAAAGAATCCATATGGCTGCATGAGACTGACTTCTTGTCTACATTTATTAACCTGAACTACTTTCTCAATAACAATCAGACATTGTACTGTATATGTTTATTTACCTATTCTATTGTTTTTGTTTGTTCATTATTTATCTTTTATTCTATTCTGCTGTCTATATTGTGTTTTTACTTGGAAAGCACTTTGGGCTTTGGACTTGAAAAGTGCTCTACAAATAAAATGTATTATTATTATTATTATTATTATTATTATTATATTACTCTGGATATAATGGCCCCACCCGTTGTGTAACAACGTGGTTTGCTTTTTCACCACTTGCAGGTTCAGTTATATGAAGACTTTGCAAAGTCTCGAGCCAAGGCCAGCGTGGAGGACAGCATCTCTAACACCTCTACAGAAGAGGACAAGCCTAAACTGAAGGCCACAGGCCATGTCTTCCAGGTGTTTTTCTTTTCCATTATTTATCGTGTGCAGGCATCAAATGTAAAACTTCTCTTAAACAATAGTTAAAGGTGCTCTGGTACTGTTCATATTTTGAGTTCTTCACCCAGATGCGTTGTAGTGTGCATCTTTGAGGTTTAACAAATGTGTTGAATACCTTTTGTTCTTCATGAAACATTTCCAAAGGCAGTTCTTTTTGTCGTCTCCCCTTCTTCTGTTGGCACATGTCTTGGTGCATTACCGCCACCTGTCGTTTATATGCCTTTGTCTCTTGCAGATGCATCTCATCATAACCATGCAGTAACATATACCTTCTTTCTTTCAGGCGCTGCAGTACCTGCGGAAGCTGTGCAACCACCCGAGTTTGGTCTTGACCCCGCAGCATCCGGAGTACAAACGCATCACCGAGCAGCTCGCAGGTCAGAACTCCAGCCTGCGGGACCTTCAGCACGCGCCCAAACTGTCCGCTCTCAAACAGGTAATGTGCTGGAAACCCTTTAGGTCAACTACACCACGTCACTTGAAAATCATGAAATGAATACGGTCGTTTAAGAATGGCGATAAAAGAGAAAGCAACTACACACATCTTTTGTTGAATCTGATTGTTTGCCCCGCGGTGTCACTATTATTCTACATTTTTCACGCTTTCGCAGAACAAAACTGTAACTGTCAACCTCTCACTGTGTCTGTGATGCGTTTTCTGTTCTCCAGCTGCTGTTGGACTGTGGTCTTGGAGGTGGTGGAGGATCAGAGGGGGGCACTGAGGCGGTGGTGGCCCAGCATCGTGTGCTCATCTTCTGTCAGCTGAAGAGTATGCTGGATATTGTGGAGCATGACCTGCTGAAACCCAAACTGCCCTCCGTCACCTACCTGAGGCTGGACGGCAGCGTGCAGGCCGGCCTGCGTCACTCCATCGTTTCCAGGTCAGTGGGCTGATTTTATACACAGCTGCTTTGGTTCCACCGACTGCTGCCTGTTATTGTGAGTGTGAGCTGCCACCAAAAGTCCAAATCCTTTCTCTTCTGTCAGGTTTAATAATGACCCATCCATTGACGTGCTGCTGCTGACCACCCATGTGGGGGGTCTAGGTCTGAACCTGACGGGTGCAGACACCGTGGTGTTTGTGGAACATGACTGGAACCCTATGAGGGACCTGCAGGCCATGGACCGTGCCCATAGGATAGGACAAGTACATACAGGCACACACACACACACACACACACACACACACACACACACACACACACACACACACACACACACACAGCTACACTTCATGTCATTGACCATGTCCGCTTTGATAAATTCCAGTTGCATTAAGATGCTCCTGTTGCTCCTAAAGTAGGATGTGACTTGATGAGTTTCCTCGTTGCATTATTAAATATAGCCTTAGAACAGAGTCGGATTGTGTGACATTGCTGCTCTTGTCTGAAACCAGTGATGCAAAATGACCCAAGTGAAATTAAATTGGCAGAGAGTCGCTGTCGCTACACATCTAATCCATCCGGTTAACATTCCTCGCTGTGTTTGTGTCGTGCAGAAACGGGTTGTGAACGTGTACAGGCTGATCACACGAGGCACGCTGGAGGAGAAGATCATGGGTCTGCAGAAATTCAAGATGAGCATCGCCAACACCGTCATCAGCCAAGACAACGCCAGCCTGCAGAGCATGGGCACAGACCAGCTCCTTAACCTCTTCAGCCTCGACAAGGTGAAACATCGACTAGATCTCCCACATGGAGATTTAATTATTTTGTCATGATGTCAGTAATATAGGTTTTTACATTGTGGCTGTTAACACAGTGTAAAATGTTTTAAGATTATTTAATTTTTTTAATGCCAGAATCGGCATCGGTGCTTTGACTAAGGAACTTCAAATTTGGTCTGATGGTTGACACTGTGGTCTAGTTCTGCCTTTTGGGGGGTTAGAAGTCCAGGGGGCACAAAATTGTTGAAATTCTGACCAAAAACTGACTTCAGTTTTGTTTCCAGGGCAAAATATTGCGGCTTTGCAATGTGGTCGAGTTGTGCCTTTCTGAAGTTATTCTGGATCAGAACTCGAAAATCATTTTACTTATGAACTTCAGAGTTGATATGATGTTTGACAGTGATGTTTGAGCCCCCGCTTCTGCCTTGTTATTAAGACAAACTGTTTTCCCAACATAGACCCCATACCTGTGGAACATTTGTCATGTCTGGCTGAACTGTTATATTTGAACGTGTTTTCAGGGTGAGAAGGGTGAGCAGGCGCCGTCAACCTCAGGGAAGGCCTCCATGAAGTCTGTGCTGGACGGCCTGGGAGAGTTGTGGGACCAGCAGCAGTACGACACGGAGTACAACCTGGACAGCTTCATGCACTCCCTGCAGTAGCACTGTATGACCCCCACCTTCCCTCCCCCACGCAGCCTCCATCTGCTGGCCGAGCAGGACCTGGTCAGAGCCCAAGGAGACGCCTACTGCTGCAAGTATCTGCCCCACACCTGTAAGCACGATAACTATAAGGAGTCACTGATAGTTAATAGTCACACATGTCCCAAAGCAATAACTAAAACACAGCCAAAATAAGAACTAAATCTAGATTTTAGTGCTAGATATGCTGCAACAAAACATTTTCTTCTGATGTTTCGTAACATTGTCAGACATCTGATAATTCGTCGTTGAGATCAAGTCACCCAGGTTTTCAACAAGCCAAGAGAATATAATGGTATGATGATGATGTACCATCTGCGACAAACACCTCCAGTGTTGGTTTACATCATCTACATTAGTTAACCGCAGCGTCACAGCTGTGTACAGTGATGTCGCTGTAGCCTCTCAAGCATGCAGTGCATCATTATTGCACCAGGTGCTACTTTTACAGCCTGCCGCCCTCCTACCACATCGCATTGCCAGACTATACAGTGTTAACTGCTTCAGACACCCAGTGGCACCCTCCCTGTCTGCCCCACTTCCCCCACCCTCATCACAAGGTCTTAAAAGCACTGCGATACCCAGCTACACCCGTCAATGCCTCTCTGACTGATGGATACAAACAAGGGAAACGGGGCGAGAGTGACGAGCTCGCTGGAGAAAACCACAGGACGTCCCCACGGTGTTTAGCTGTTTGTAGCACACTCAGAGGCCGTTTGTACCATGATGAGATGACTCCCATCCTCCAGATGGCGCTAGTTTGTACTCGCCCCAACAGGAGAGGCTGTTCACATGACCTGTGGCCACCAAATGATTTGTCCAGCTCCTCCTCCTCTAAATGTGGTGTAACAGTGACCTGGGAAAGCACTGCGCTTGAAGCAGAATTACAGAGACTGAACATGGGGCCAAGCTGAAACTGGTACCTGAAACTCATCACCAGTATTTTAAAAAGAAGACTAGACTTGTACATATTTCTGTAATTGCTGCTTTTTGTTTATGATCGTGGGATTGTAATAAATTCTACAGACCTTTGAACTACATAGTTTTCTTTTTTCTGTGTATGTGGACGGCGATGGCCAGTAGATGGTGTGGTTGTACATCCAAGAAGAATAAGACATGAATGAACCTAAAACATGCTCACATTAGTCTAACACACAACATTTCAGGATCATTAACTACGTTATTATAGCTGCACACTGCAAAGGAAAACAGACTCTTCTGTTTTTCTTAAAGCTGAGTGTTATCAGGAGTTCTAGTCCATGTTGCCCTTTAAGTTGAGATCCTTAGTTCATTGTTGACCTATTAAAGCTACTAAATGGAGCTTTTGGTGAGATTGTTTTGTCTAATGGGGGCTGCACGGTGGTGCAGTGGTTAGCGCTGTCGCCTCACAGCAAGAGGGTCGCAGGTTCGATACCAGCTTGGGAGTTTGCATGTTCTCCCCGTGTAAGCGTGGGTTTTCTCCGGGTACTCCGGCTTCCTCCCACAGTCCAAAGACATGCTGTTTAGGTCAATTGATGACTCTAAATTGCCCGTAGGTGTGGATGTGAGTGTGAATGGTTGTCTGTCTATATGTTGTCTGTCTCTATGTGCCCTGCAATGGACTGGCGACCTGTCCAGGGTGAACCCCGCCTTCACCCAATGGGATCGGCTCCAGCCCCCCCGCGACCCCTAACGGGATAAGTGGTTGACGATGGATGGATGGATGTTTTGTCTAATGCTGTTTCCACAGTCAAGAATGAAGTTTCAGTCTCGACTTTGACGCCAACATGGACGCGAAGGCCTTAAAATGCTCAGAAAGAGGGGCTAAAATAATTTGAATTTCATAAGCAACTGAAAACCTCATAGTGTAATCACTACTCAATAAATAATACCAGCGCATTTTTAACTTCTGTATGTGTGTTGAATTATTCTTTGAAATGTTGAGAAAATTAGGTCAAGTTGTACAAATTCAAAATGTTATTTCGGATTCACAGTTTCAGATGTTTCAGTTGTTTTCCAGGTGCTTATCTGAGCTTGTGCTTCTTGGATCACATGACTGACAACATGTAACCTAACCGGACGGGTTTGCTTTGATTATCCACTGTTGTCCAGATGTTGTAGTTGTCTTGAATTTTGGGGTCTGAATATATGTAAAATGAATATATATATATGTAAGTTACAAAATAAATAAATTTATATAAATAAGTATGTATATAAATATACAGTTACAAAAGTCTGACCTAAAAATTATAAATTAATTAAACCATCCATCCATCCATCCATCCATCCATCAATCATCTACCGCTTGTCCCGTTAGGGGTCGCGGGGAGGCTGGAGCCGATCCCAGCTGGCATTGGGCGAAGGCGGGTTCACCCTGGACAGGTCGCCAGTCCATCACAGGGCACATAGAGACAGACAACATATAGACAGACAACCATTCACACTCACATCCACACCTACGGGCAATTTAGAGTAATCAATTAACCTAAACAGCATGTCTTTGGACTGTGGGAGGAAGCCGGAGTACCCGGAGAAAACCCACGCTTACACGGGGAGAACATGCAAACTCCACACAGAAGAGTCCCAAGCTGGTATCGAACCTGTGACCCTCTTGCTGTGAGGCAACAGCGCTAACCACTGCACCACCGTGCAGCCCTTAATTAAACTAATTAAAACTAATTTAAACTATATTAAAACTAATTAAAATAAATTAATTCTTGATAGATGGATAGATTTTTTTTTTTTTTACATTAGACATGGCAGACAGATACATTAGACATTATCTGAAATTGTGCACTCAAAAAATAATAATTTCACCACTAAAAATGACCTGTAAAGTGTAAAAACTGAAGGGGGATTTTCAAAATAAAATATTCCAGTGTAGGAATTGTTGGGATGGACAATAGAGTAGAATTGTTGGGACTGTGGGAATAAACGGTAGTATTTATCTTTTTGGACGCACTGAGCTGTAATTTACGTTGTCACTTCCTGAGAATCTCCTCGCTTCGAGAAGCCTCACCATGGTAACCTGCACCAGCCTCGTGTGACCAAAACCATGATTTGTAGGAATCAAAGTCTGAACATATTTTTAAAATTATATTACACCTAGCGAAGTGAAATCTTACACTTAAATGGAAACGTTATTGATGTTACAGAGCTGTCCGTCAGTGTATGTTGTGAACAGTGTCGTCACTACTGCATTGCATCGTGGGATAAATAGTTTGCAATTTTTATACTATTGATTTCAAACATCAAAAAAATCTCACACACTTGTTTTAGGGTATTAAATAGCATGTTAATATGAAATTTCGGACATAACCCTCGTCTTTATCAGCTACCAAATGGACTTTGTGGGGAGGTTGTGTTGCCAAATACAGAAACCAATCACTATGGATGTTTTGTCTGCCTGAATCGGACAAATGAATCCATACTGAAAGGACAGATGAATGAATATGAAGTCAGTACGTTACAGGGGGACATAATGCAGGTTAGTGCTGGCTTTCTAAGGTCTGGACAGCGTGAGAAGAGGATGCCATGCCAAAGACCACAAGGTTTCACAGCGTCATACAACTACGTTTAATAAGATTTGCTTATTAGTACAGAAAAAGGAAAAATTAAGGTGGGAACTACAAACTCTGAAGCAGTAATAAGCATTAGCAGCATTGAGCTCCATGTTTTCAAATCACAGTTATACTGCAAAAAGTTCAGACCAAGTCAACAATCTCAAAAGCCTCGCCGAGATAGAACCAGCGTTCAAGTCAGGAAATAAAAACCTAGAAAATAAAAGCACATCTGCCTTAATAAAAAAAAACAAAATGTACATTTCAGAAGTTGTGGGATGTCTGTGGAAAAAAAGCACATTACCAATCTTTTTTTTTTTTTTTCATCTATTTTGAGATCACAACATGACGAGACTGACAGTGATAACCGACCCAGACAACGCCCAGGAAGCATAAGTGAATATACAGCGTACTACCCAAGTCTAGTTACATGAAATACATACGTATATCTATAGAGAGGAATATATAAAATGGTTGCCATCATCCAAATCATGATCTTTTTCATTTGCACATACACTTGGTGTTATAGTTCAGGTATAAATTGTTTTAAGTGAAAGAGAAACTTAAAAAAAAAAAAGGTCAGGAGATGGATAAATACTTGGTGGTTTGGTGGTGAATAATACAGAGCCCTGGGAGAGAGAGAGAAACGTGGGACGAGTTAGAAGACATGGAGGGGGGTGGTATTAACATCAGCTGTATAAACTGGTAGAAAAGGTCAGCCAGAAATAACATTATCACATGAGCACTGAAGTCTCTTTGGATGAAGACAGAAAGGGACGTCAGAAACGCTTCAGCCAAAATGACAGAAACTGCGACATTTTGGGAAATACACTTATTCACCGTCTTGCTGAGAGTTCAATGAAAATAACACATATATATGAAACGTGAACCCGAAGCTGGTTATCTTAGGTTAGCATAAAGCCTGGATACTGCTAGCCTGGCCCTGTGAAAAAAATTAAAAATCTGCCTACGAGCACCTCTAAAGCTCACTATAAGTGTGAAAGTGACACATTGGGTTATATGAAGGACTTGTTCTTGGACAAAACTCCAGGAAGTAACTGTTCCTGGCCAAGAAATGGTCTGGCACATAATCTCCCCAACACTGCAATGTGTCGCTTTTACACTGCAGTTTTAATTAGATTAAACGAACAAGATACGACTTATTTCGGTGCTGGCAGACAGATTTTGTCACCTTTGGACAGAGCTATGCTGGCTGTTTCCCCCATTTCCAGTCTATGCTAGGTTATGCAATGCTATGCTAAGCTAACTGACTGTAGCTTCACAGGAAACTAGAGGCAATGACTGATTATCTTAGCTTAGCATCAAGACTAGAGGCAGGGGGAAATAGCTAGTCGGACTGTCCAGAAATGTACCTACTAGCACCCCTTTAAAGCTCACTAATTAACACATTATAAACCAAAGTGTTAAAACTGATTATGTAGCAGGGTGCTAATGCTAGGCTAAGCTAACTGGCTGAAGCTTCACTGTGACTGTACAATTATCTTAGCCTAGCATCAAGACTGAAGGCGAGGGGAAACAGCCAGTCTGGCTTTGTCTAAAACTCACAAATTAATATGTTATATCTTGTTTCTTTAATCTGTACACACACCAAAGAGCTTTCGTTTTATGGGAGGATATGTAGCAGGGTGCTAACACTAGGCTAAGCTAACAGTCTCCTGGCTGTAGCTTCAAAGTGAGCTACAGCTAACAACTGATTATCTTAGCCTAACAGCAAGACTGGAGGTATGGGGAAATAGCTAGCCTGGCTCTGACCAGAAATGTGCACACCAGTACCTCTAAAGCTCACCATTTAACATATTATATTGTGTTTCTTCAACCTGTACACAAACCAAAGTGTAAAAACTATGTATCCGTACATAAATCATAGTATACACAAGAGAAACTACGAGCTGTAGTTTTTACAGGGGTTAAGATAAGATATAAGATAAGATATTCCTTTATTAGTCCCACAGTGGGGAAATTCACATGTATTCACGTTATGTAGCAGGGCGCTAATGCTAGGCTAAGCTATCAGTCAGTAGCTTCACAGAGCCTAAAATCAACACATTTTTTTTTAATCTGCACACAAACCACAGTATAAACAAGAGAAACTACAAGCTGTAGTTTTACAGGAGTTATGTGGCAGGGTGCTAATGCTAGGCTAAGCTAACAGTCTCCAGGCTGTAGCTTCACTGAGCCTAACATCAGTGCAGTTTCTTTAATCTGTACACAAACCACAGTACAAACAAGAGAAACTACATGCTGTGGTTTTACAGGGGTTGTGTAGGAGGATGCTAATGCTAGGCTAAGCTACGCTAACAGTTTCCAGACTGTAGCCTCACAGAGCCTAGCATCAATACGGTTTCTTTAATCTGTACACAAACCACAGTATAAGCAAGAGAAACTACAAGCTGTAGTTTTACGAGGTTATGTAGCAGGATGCTAATGCTAGGCTAAGCTAACTGTCCCCAGGCTGTAGCTTTATAGTGTATGTATTGGACAGTGGTGTCAATCTTCTCATCTAACTCTCAGCAAGAAGGCAAATGAGAATATTTCCCAAAATCTCAAACTGTCCTTTTTAAGGCAGACCAGGAGTGGAAATGTAGGAAAAAATAAAATAACACATACAGATAAAAATTGGGGATGAAAAAAAAATGTTTAGACCATGACCTCCTATGAATAATTAAGCTTCTACAGTTACACATGCTCTTCCCAAACATTGCATATTACACAGTGAATCTCTACATTTACATTCATACTTAAATACAATCACACTCTGCAGGAAGCAAACTACTACAAAGACGAGGATGTGACATGGCTGCCGGATATTTCACAGGAGGAACTGTTGCTCACCACTGCACAAAGTGAGATATTGTAGAGTTAGTAGTAGTAGTAGTAGTAGTAGTAGTAGTATTGGAGTAGCAGAAGCAATGTAAATGGTCAGTGGTGTTGTCCATCTTCCACAATTACATCACAACATACTACATGTATGCTCCATTCTGCCATTTTTATTTTATTGCCCGTTCATTTTGTTTACACTGCGAATCACTTAAACATCACCAACCACCAATCTGCCGTTTGTGAATAATAGTTATTGTTTTTTTTCTCCGTAGATCATTTTCACTCTAATGTAAGCAACATCAGCGACTTAACACATAAAGCTTAGCATTTCAAGAATCGAGACACTTTAGTAACAATATTACAAAGGTTTTTTTTTTCAGCTTCAAAAAAAAAAAATGAAAAAAGTGAACAAACGAGAAAAAAAATAAACTTTTAAAAGAATTAGCATCATAAAATTAATTTATTCCAAGTAAAAATACAAAATAATATTAATGACATTGACCAGATATGAAAGTCTCCCCCAGAAATAACTATTAATGGTTGAGAAATAAGTCTGTAAAGAAATAAAAATGAAAATATGTAAATATGTTTAAATTCTTTTCTTTTTTAGCAAAACTTTCTAAAAATAATGAAAATTTCTCAGTACAAAGGCTACATTACTACTGGAAGGTACTAGCAGGTAGAGTAGGTAAATACACAGTAGAAAATGATTTTAGTGAATCACAATGCTTGCAATGAAAATAATTCTGCAGTAAAGATTTATGCCTCTTTTTTCTCGTTTTCTTCTTTTCTACAAACAGTACAAACAGTATTGCACATTACAACAAAGAATCAAGGTTCTTAAGCCTTAAAAAATGGGACTAATTCAAGTCTTGCGTTAATAGAAGGCCACCAGTCAATTGATGCACCTTGTGGGCTTTCGATCAAGTTACAGGTGAAAACACACGCGTGTCTGTTTTGTGTTAAAAACAACATTCTCGTCTCTTCCTCCGGCTGTTCAGCGACTTTTTTTATTTTTATTTTTATTTAATTTTTTCCTCCCGACGAGGTCAGGCCAACAAATCAGGGTCACGTTGCTTTTTTACAAAACAAAAGGGAGCACATACTTTTAGGAAACATAAAAAACTTCTCTTAAAAAAATAATGAACAGAAGATCTCTTTCACAACTCTGGTCAGCATAGTAAATGATTGATTATAAATATACAAAAAACGTGGGAAATATGTTCAGTTTTCTCTCTGAGCACCAGATAGTTTTTCCTAAAGAGCTCGTCTCTGTTGTTTCGACCAGTTTAACCAGTAGGACCACTGCCAGAAAGCAGACTGCACTCACCAACTACATTATATTAGTTATAAAGCTCTAGCTCCTTCAGTTGTCGTTTTCAAAAAAATAAATTCTTAAAATAAAAGCAAATAAGCATGATAAAAATAAAAAAAATCAACCATCTGTTAAATCATTTCTCTTGAAGAATTAAATTAATATATATTTTTTTTCATCTGAATAAACTCACTTAGAAAATATCAGTTTCTCTCCTAATATATTTCAAAATTGAGGTATTGCAAAAAGATCTTGTCAGTCAGAAAGCACGCTTTTGTCATCTTTGTTTTTTTTTTTTTTGTCTTTTAACAAAAAGAACTGCTGACCGTCGAAAACTGTTCAGATACAAAGAGTAGTGCATAACAAATATGTATCGTAGAGAAGGAACAAACATAGAAAACCTGTCTGGGTGGGAAAGTAATGTCACAAAAACACCCAGAATTCACTTTCATAGGGATATACTTATTATTACTCATGGTTAGCCTCTTCCTCTCCTTCTTCTTTAAGTCTTTTTGTTATCTATCAGTAAAAAAAACCTTCAGCTTAGTCTCAATTAGTTTTATCTTGGACAACAAAAACATCCATCCTAAAGCAAAATAAACAGTTTGTGACTAAAAGGAGAAAGAGGAAGGGGACTGCGGGGCGCCAGCACGGACAAAATAATAATAATAATAATAAAAATAAGAAGGGGACGACACACATTAACTTGCAATGATGCAGGACCCTGTTCGGATTGTCCACAAAACTGCTAAAACCAGTGTAACTTGGCCCCCCAGCCCTGCCCCCCTACCCCCCATCCGCTCCGTCTTCAGCAGCCAATACTTGTTCCTACCCACCCGATCCGATTTCAACTGCGCACATAACCTTTTTGATAAAAACTAAAAGATATATATGTCCACCTTTTTAAGCAGGTCCATTATTTCAAGCTTTGCAGGAAAAAAATCTGGATAAATACGGTAACCCCAGCTTGCGCATCTTGGCGATGCCGTTGCCCCGGTCCCTCCCGCCGTTGCCCCGGTCCCTCCCGCCCCAGCCGTGTAGTGAGAGCATGTGCAGAGCTCCGTTTATCAACCTCAAGTCTCCAGTAGCTTCGTTTCATCCCACCCACAACCCCGATCGCTCCTCCCGGACTGTCCTCGTCTAACCGGCCGCACCTCCCCGCAGGAGGCGGCCGGTCGCTCCGCGCGCGTCCAGGTGGTTTAAAAGTCGGAACACGTGGGCTCTTTGGTTGCGTTCTGAGACGTAAACGTGCGCTTTCGTGAAACGGCGGAACAAAGTAAAGGAGAGAGTTTCAGCTCACATCGGTGCGTCTTCTCGTCGGATCAGACTGCGTCTGTAGGCCTGTTTGTGTGCGTAAGAAAGACAGCCGTCCGTGTGTGTCTATGTGTGCCGAGAGGCTTCTGTGGATACTGGTGCAAGTGTGTGTGTACAAGAGAACATATATACGTGTGCATACACTAGTTATGAAGTTTCACAGGACTTCTATGTCGGACACTGACGACAGTTAAAGCGAATCACAGTTCTAGGCATACTCAGACCTAACTACATACGGTATAAAAAATTGCACAATTATATCAACAATCACTGCAAAAAGTACTTCACCTATCATAGACAGTTTTAAATGGTAATCCTACATTTAATTTGTGATTATTAAGGTTTGATGCGTTCACTGCCCGTTTGTGCAGGAACCCGTCAGCTCTGGTCGCCCGGCGGCGCGCAGCGCGCAGTGGCGCCGCCCGACCAGTCCTCCTGTGTCCGTCCAGTTTCGTGCGAGTCGAACCTCCGTCTATAGTGTGTTGTGCAAACATGGGCAGAATCGAATAGTAGACATGATACTGAAAAAGTCTATTGCATGCAGCAACCTGATTGAAATAAACATGCAGTTAGGGGCGACCCGCCCCGACCCCCACAAAAGGTCGCCATCGTCGCCCGGGGGCGCCCCCTGCCCCCCGACGCCAGGTGCTTCACGTGATCGGTTTTTATTTTTACACCCTAGCCTGAATAATATGGTATCTGTTTATACCATGGATTTAGCAGCAAAGCTATTGCAGCATTACATTTACATAACACTAAAAAATAATGTTATTATAAAAATAAAGACCTAGAAATCAAAAGCAAACTAATCTGATTGCGCGTATGAGGTATTAATATTTTCAGAGTCAAAATTGAGAGCCGTGTTATTTTTACTCCGGGCGATACGAGCCCACACTACTGGATAGCTGTTAAGTTGCTACATCTTATGCCACCTATTTCTGTATGCATTAATTTGCCTTTGGTAATTATTATTATTTTTTTAAGTAGGGGCAATATGACTACAGCTTTTGAAAATAAGTGCATGCTCCTTTTACATAAAATGTAAATTATCTATATGTATAGATAGGTACAAAACAAAAAAATATATACTTTTTTTTTAAATATTTGTATGGTCCCACCTCTGTGTCAGTAAGGAGGGGTCCGACAGGACGTACCACACCACCCAGTCAACAAAGTGTCGATCATACCATCCTGTGTGTGTGTTTAGTGAGATTTTTGTGCCAAAGTGCAAATTCTAAGCTGATAGACTTTCGCATTTCATTCCCCCACAATGCTTCATCAGAGGGGAAGTGCAGAGTCCAGAGCCGTGTGGGATGAAGAAAGTCCCGCGTGTTTGACGGTATCCTTTTTGCTTTTTTCATGAGGTGTTTGTGGGGGGCAGGGTGGAGTAGTCGGTGGGGGGTTTCCAGCGCTGTCCCGGCCTATTGGGTAGGAGGGGGCGCGGTAGGGTCTTTGTAGGGGTCGGGTGTGGGTGTCACCGGGGCAGGGCTGACTCGTGACCCCCCCCTCAGCTCCAGCGGAAGGACACGTGTCGAGGGCGGTCGCCCCCTTCCTTCACCAGTGGCTTGTGAAACTCTCGGCCGGCCCGCGAGTGGATGCTGGCCCAGCAGTACTCGCAGTAGTATTGCAGGCAGGTGACGTTGGCACAGAAGAAGGGGGCGAACTTCCCCCCACAGCGTGCCCCCTGGCACTCATCGCACATCTGGTCGTCCAGGACGTACGGCTTCACCTCCACCTGGGGAGAACGAGAGGCGGCGTTTAGTCTATTCTCAGATCAAAACGTGTTCAACTGTCGCCACAGTTAGTCGTCCTGTTGTGGATTCCCATTAGGGATACAACACCGAAACCATTACTAAATACTAATTATTTGTTGGGCTACCATCTATTTTGGAGTTCAAACACATTGGAAATGGTTTAGTCTTCTCCCTGATGTGCAAAACAAAAAACAAACTGTGACCCAAAAGCCACAATTCAAACCGAACTGTGGGTTCTGTTGCACCACTAATTACCCTCTGCCCACTGTTACAGGAAAATGACATTTTTAAAGGTGGGTTCTTTAACTGGTATCTTCTTCTTTATGCCAGACTAATATACTGTAAACCCAAATAAAAATAGTACATAAATGTGCAGAAATAACAGCCATGTTTATCCAGGTCTGTTAGCCATTACCCACAACCCCACGGGAGGCACATCTCTGTGCAGTTTTCTCAAATAAAACCCGGCCGGACTGAAGCAGGTATCCTTACGTCCACCAGCGAAATGAGCTTGACCACCAAGCCGGGAGACAAGAAATGAGAGCTCAGTCGCCATGGAGACGCCTCGGAGCATGAGTAGGCAGGGGTGGATGCTAACCTTGTTATAGCGTGGCCACAAAATGAAAGGTTATTGAATCCCTCAACAGTAGAAGACCGCCCCTCTTAGCTAAACTCTGCAACAAACTACAGCGCTGCTGTGAGAAATGAGACAAATCAGAAGACGGCCAGGCAGAGACGACATGATATTAAATACCAATATCAGCCCGGCGGATGTGAAGCTGACCAACGAGCTTCTGTCATCTAGAGCCATGTCCAGTTAATGGAATTGTGGAACGCCAACGGCAAGAAAACTAAAAAGAAAAGTGGCAAAAACAGACATCTTTGCTCTACACCACAACTAACAGAGCTTCTCAAGGATGTGCCCAACTTTCTGCAAAGGATATCGATTCTTTAAGTGCATATTTTTAAACTAATGTCTTTATTCACACCTTGTGTTGCCTTCATTCTGAGCAATATTTGTATTCCACCCAGTTCCAGCCATAATAAAGACACCCTAGACTCCCCACTGAAGATCGATGGTGATAGCTGAGGTGGGGTGGACTGCCCCGCCCTACCGAGGCTCAGCTTCCTGGCTGACAACCAGTCTCCCTTGGTCACGATCTGTCCCACTGCAATTGGCCGGCGTGTCTAAAATAACCACTCTGCAGCACAGACCGAGTGGATATACATGTATAGGGAAGTACTATAATTAAACCCTATGTGTCTGCAACTTGAAACATCTGTCGGGACTCCGGCAGCCAAAGGCCGTAGTGATTGCACAGCCGGGCCGGGCCTTCCGTTACAGCGGAGTCTGAAAAGCCGGCTGTAATGAAAGCTGTGTTACGAGGGAGAGGGCTCAGGCAGGGTTCAGCCCTGCAGCATGCCATAGGAATGACTGCGAAAACCTCAGCTGTGGTGGAGAGACCTCGCTGCTTTCTTTCAGAGGAAGGACGCTTGTGAATGAAGCGCATGAACTCACTCACCCTTTTGTCGATGTCATTGTGCTGCAGCTGAACGAAGCGAGCGCTGATGGCAGCGATGTAGCTCTGCTGATTGGAGAAAGCCACGCGGCCGGCTCCCTTTGGATACTTGAGCTCTGGGTCGGTGTCGATGCCGGCGTAGCAAACACCTCCGTACAGGCGGTCCATGATCATAGCCAGCTCCACTGGAGAGGAATGACACAGATTATTAGTGCTGCAGCTCGGAGTTAAAGACAGTTTTGGCATTTCTTTTCCCTTCAGCCTCTCTTAAAAACTGAGTGAGAGGTTTAACTTTTGTGATTGACGCTGTTATTAAGTGATGTAAAAATCCACCCTACTGCACTATTCATCAGAGCAGCAGTCTCAAACTGCTGGTATAATTAGTCGGGGTCACATTGCAGACCAGCCAGCGATGTTTATCCCAAGAACAGAAACACCGAGCCTTCCATTACACCATGAATTCTTAACATGACGACCACTTGGCCCGCGTCCTGGAAACCCAAGTAGAGGATTGCTTTCTCACAGGGAGAACTTTCATTATAGCCTCCAGCCTCTGAGCTCCGAACCAAGCCAACGTTATGAAGCCAATCCAGAGGGTTTTGGGGGTTTGTAAAAAAGATATTCCATTCATATTACCTGCACGCAAGGGCCGCGGCACCCCCCCTACAAAGATGGTCTTGCGGGGGTCCAGAGGCTGGGAGCCGTCCATGACGAAGTCACTGTCGCTCAGATTCCAGGGACGGATCTGGACCTGTGTGAGACAGGAGGGAGAAATCAATTAACAACACAAAACAAAACAAATCCCAGGTTCTGACTTTAGCATAAAAATCTGCTCAAATCAGAACATGACAAACTGCAGCCCAACAGGCAACAACAGCTGTCAGTGTGTCAGAGTGCTGACTTGACTATGACTTGATCCAAACTGCATGTTACTATCATAAAGTGGGCATGTCTGTAAAGGGGAGACTGGTGGGGACCCACAGAACCCATTTACATTCACACATCTGGAGGTCAGAGGTCAAGGGACTCCTTTGAAAATGGACCTCACCAAGATTTAACACAACTGTGTGGAGTTATTTAGCCTCCTGGTATGACCTGGTTGGTACCAGAGGACTCTTTAATTGTCTAGTGTCATGGCTGCATTAATGCATTAAAGAAATCAGTGACGAGAAAACAAATTTGCGTTGATGTGTCATTATGGCGTTCATTTTGACAGCTCTAACAGAAATCTATGCTTCTACTCCACTACATTTGAAAAAACTACACTACATTAATTTTACAGCTATAGTTACTGATCACTTTACAGATTAATATTCATGATCAATTTATAGAATAGGAAATATATACAGTAGATTCAGATATTCAACAGTATGTAAAATACATAGTTTTGCACCATATTTAGTAAATAATATAATAATCATATAACACTGACCTACCTTTATAATGCCAGTTTTTCTTCACCAAAGTTAAACGTCTAGCTAGTATGACACAGTTCATTCATGAGGTTTTCTAGTTTAATATGGTGCCAGGCTGGAAATTTCGGACACAACCACCGACTGCTGTTTATTCACACAACATGTATATTGAACGATGGTAAACATATTGGGCATGTAGTGCATAGTATGCGATTTTGGACGCAGCCAACGTGAAGACAGAAATCTGCTGCTGTGTGTTGCTTACCGGTTTGTCTTTGATGGTGGGGCTGGACACACACAGGTAGAGCTTGCCGTCCTCCTCGATGCAGGCGTCGATCAAGGCCTGGACAGATGTCTCTTCCTGGAACAGCAGGAAGGCGTAGCCTGGACAGAAGAACAAAAGGGGATTTAAGGTGAGAAAAATAGAGAGTTTTTGTTATATACATCTGTTGAATCTAATAGTCATGCCCTTATGACCATGATGCTTTAAACTTTGTCCTTTGGGCAACAAGTCAGAAGCATTTTTTGTATTTTCCACAGCGTCTACATTGTATAAGTCCCAATCTCATGACTATGCCCCATGCTTTTTCCTTGTAAGTATTCATAGCGTCTGACATCTTCGTCTCCATGCAGGCGTGTGACCTTGTGGCCCGTTCTCCTGTCCTCGTTTGCCTTGCCTGCCTCCATAAGACGCTCTACAGCTGGAACCTCGCTGCCTGCGCTGCTTCAGATTAAATGGCTGAGAGTGCTCCACTTCTAAAGGAACCGTGCAAAATCGACCCAGACTGACACACTGCAGATCTTCCCTGAGGTACGCAGAGAGTTTTGGTGATGTCTTTTCGAGGGAGAGAGCAATTCAGACAGTCACTCTGTACTATTGAATTATTTAGCATCGAGAACAGAGACCTTATCCAAGGTCAGAGCTATTAAGCCATTTCAGGAGGGACAACTAAATAGGGTACATCCATCACACAATGCTACAGGGGTCGGCGAGCAATAGGGAACTGATTTATACTGAGAAAGGACAAAGAAACAAGAGCTCAGAGCCACTTTTTGACTAAAAAAAATAACAGAAATGCAATGCTTGGCTAAAAGAGACGGTAGTGAATGTATTTGCAGTATCGTCAAAAAGCAGCAGATATTGGTGCACACAGGCGTCTCTGAAAGGGTTGTAAATTCTGAGTGTATTGCTCTGGTTGTGCTAGCAGACGCCCAGCACCACCTGTGGCACCCATGAGTCAGGGGAATATGAGCCGCCGCCTGAGTGGAGCAAGTGGGACCGGCAGATATGCACAAGTGTGCACGATCACGCTTCTGCTGGAGGACACTCTGTCTTCAAACTTACAATCACTTCTTCGTCTGTAGTGTCTCTGGAGACTACTACAAAAGCCACGTGTTGCGGCGTCTCATGAGAAGCAGCTTTTACAAAGCGTCTCTCCGTTTCGCACATAAACTCAGACGCACTTATGCAGACAAATGCGAGAGTGAATGCAGCAAAGAGGAATGTGCAACTGTCATGTTTCACTTTTCAGCATTCCTGAGTGGACTGCTGCGGATGGGATGATGGGGAAAAGAGAAAGAGCCTGACTCGGCAGACCCAGTCAACTGGTCTGGACTCGTGAGAGTGTGTAACGGAACACGGAAGGAGGGAAGGAGGGAGGGAGGGTGTGCTGCTGTAGAAAGAAAGAAAGAAAGAAAAGGCAGCGAGCATCAGAGGTGGAGTGGAAAAACAGGAGCATGTGTCCTCAAAGCAACTGCTGCTGTGAAACCTGGTCTGTATGTGTGACTGTACTTGTGACGGGTGTCCCAATACTTGAGATGTGTACCACGTCACAGTGACACCCGTCTTTCTGACATTTGCATTAATTAACCGTTAACCGACCACAGAATTTTAATCGGTTAAACGGTTAAAATGAACATTAAAGATTACATAAAAACTAGAGCAAAACTCAGAGAAGCGGCTTGTCACTTAAAGGAGAACAGCTGGTCCACCTTAACAGCCCGCCTTAAGAGAGTCTGAGGCGATGTTGTTCGCTAACCGCCGTCACTGTAATCAGCAGGCAGCTGGCAAGACGTGGGAGTTGTAGCATTTATTCACCGACAAATAAACTGAAGACACACTGTCTGCTACAGCTACGTTCACAGCTATAACGCCACCGATAACCCCACACTCACCAACGCCACACACACACATACGGTCTGTCGGAAACTCGCTAACGTAACACCGGGTCGACAAGAGTACACCGCCATCACACACGCATACACACATTAAAGTTACGTCGTGCCCACTGAGACAAACAGCTGATAACCTCGCAGCTAAATGGTGTGGAGGAGGCTTAGTGGGTCAACACATGCAGCATCGTGGCTGCTACAGTAACTCTCCCGGACTGATGAGTCGGGAACTCCGTTGATAAATGATGGATTTAACCTGTTTGTTCATCGGCTTTTCTTTGCAGCTGGGCACTAAAAATAGCACCACTGCATGAAATGCACTAATATTGTCGATTAATGGTTAATAATTGGTTAATGAGTAAAAAAAATCTAAACTAGGATCCCTAATTTGCGTCTATATCAGCAGATAATACATGCGAGTACAATCTGATGACTTTGTAGTGTAATAAAAACTACATATGTGTACAAATAGGATCCAAAAACATCGTCATCAAACAGCACTTCTAATGGTGGCTACAAAACCTAACAGAATCAGAGCTAAAACATTTAGTGGTCGCTCGGTGGTTTTCAACTTTTTTCAGCTTAACAGCAACTTGAAGACAAATTTCCAACAGTCAGATATGATAATAAACTGAGTGGAAGACATCACTTTGGGCTCTGGGAAATTATAATGCCCATTTTTTCACTATTTTCTGGCAACTGATCTATGAATCAATGATAATATGTGGACAATAAAAATCACTGTTAGCTGCAGCCCTAAAATACAGCCATCAAAAACCATTTATAGTTAATGGAGCTTCGTTGCAGAGAAAAAAAGAAAATTAGAAACAAGAACAGCAAAATGGACGTCCTTGTTCTGTACTAGAGCCACAACAAATAATTGATTAGTTGTCAACTAATAAATTAATCGCCAGCTATTTCGATAATCGATTCATCGGTTTGAGTCTTTTTTTTTTAGTAAAACAGTCAAGATTCTCTGATTCCAGTTTCTTAATATGGGAATATTTCTGGTTTCATCACTGAGTTGTGGACAAAACAAGACATTTCAGGACGTTGTCACATTTTTCACCACTTTTTGACATTTTATGGACCAAACAGCTAATCAAGATAAGATAAGATAAGATAAGATAACATGAACCTTTATTAATCCCCGGAGGGAAATTCAAGAACATAACTAACAATTAAAATAATCTTTGACATTGTGCTCTGCTTGTGCCACACATTCACTGTCATTCAAGTGCCAACACAAATAAGAAAAAAAAGCCTATTTACAGCCTAAAATAAAAAATGATCACCATAATTACCCGACTTAATAGGCTGCTAAGTAGTTCACGGGGCCCCCGAGGTTGATTAATGTGCCAACCTCAGAAAATAAAGTATTGGAGTAAAGGCGACAATGGTAGTAAGAAAAGAAAAGGAGAAGCAGGTCTGTGTGTCCTCGAGAGGACTGAAACACGATAGACACCATAATTATCCATGTGTCCCTTTTGGATTAATATCAGATGCATGCTAACACATTAGCATGCACACTATTGAGTGATTGTCTGCTTCTACTTTTATGTAAAGTAACCACAGAGGCTCTTACTAATTAAAAGTTTTTAGCGGTTGTTATTAGGAGCGTTGTAGAGTCAAGTAACAGGCTGATAACCTCGTGGGGCTGTGATGTTTTCTCTAATAACAAGCTGTACCATCGCGGGCAAAACAAAAGTCTCAACAATGCAAAACTAATTGCAATCAGCTGCTTTAAGTGACCCGCTTAATCTCTGTCTTTTTGTAATTTGTCAACACAGAGCCGACTCCCCTTCTGGGCCAACCAGCCGCAAAATAAAATAAATACACCATAAGACTCAGGACATAAAGAGGGTTTTGTGCATCGTCATCTGTCTCTGCGTGCCTCGTCGTCACCCGACACAAGACCCCTGTCTCTGTGTCGCCTGGGTTACATAAAGAGGGTTTGTCACTGGGGAAATGGTGTGGTTTAGCGCTGACATCCCCCCTCGGAGAAAAACAAAACTGCAGTTTTGCACAAAAAAAGAAGCCAGCATGAAAAGGCAGCGCTAGCCAGCAGCTCGTAGAGTCTGAAGGAGGGAACAACGTGTTCCATGACCCAGGGCAGGAGAGAGAGAGAGGAGGGGGAGAGGAGGCAGACAGATGGAAAGAAAGGGGGGAAAAAGTGAGAAAAGGTAGAGGAGCAGCATGTACGAGTGCCATACTGTACAAACAGAGAGTCTGAAAACACGGGAGGCAGGAGGAGCAACGTAGCTGCTACTTTAATGGACCCGACACAAAACTGCTGCGACGCCTGGAAACCTTTTTACATGAGCTACACTCAGAAAGTCCTGTAAAAGCCCCGTGTTGACTTCAGTGGTAGCATGTAACTAAGTACATTTACTCAAGTACTGGACTTAAATATTCTGAGGTACTTGTACTTGAGTATTTTAATTTAATGCTACTTTATACTCCCCTGCATCTCAGAGGGAAATATTGCTCTTCTTACTCTATTACATTTATCTGACCGCTTGAGTTACTTTGCAGATTTAGATCTTCATACAAAATATAATCAACAAATAAATATTATTATATTATTATTATTAGGGCTGTCAAAGTTAACACTATAATAACAGGTTAACACAAATACGTTTTAATGGCACTAATACTGTCATACTAGATTGTCAGGAAGGAGACGAAATAATGCTCCAAACTTATTGTAAATGTTGGCGAGGAAAAACTATGCTGCTATTATAATGCATTATATATTTTAATTGATTGACAGCCCTAATTATATAGAAATGAAAATGAGCTCCACTTTTATCAGCTGCAACATTAAAGCGAGAAACAAGTAAATGCATCAATCATCATAAAGATTATATAATATATATTATCCTGAAATGAGCCATTCTCCATAATGAATTCTTTTACTTAAGGTACTTTAAGTATATTTTGATGCTGGTACTTTTGTACTTTTACTTAAATTAAGTTTTGAATGCATGACTTTTACTTGCCACAAGAGTGTTGCTACACTGTGGTATTAACATTTTTTACTTACGTACTTCTCTGACACCTAGGACACCTCACTTCCAGGCAAACATCATGTCTTTAACAGAAATCAGTGTTATTACTGTTATTACTGGCCTTTCTGTTGGCATGAAATAGACTGCAATACAGTTACATTTTGGACAATATAATTGGAATATTATTAAAATTGTAATAATAACTATTATTTTTAAAATCCAATATCACTGGCTTATGTTGTAACAGAAAACCTATCTGTCAAGATCTGTGCTACAAGCTTCTTGGATTTAATATGTCACCTGACATTCAGGACACAGTTTGACTTCATGATCAATATCCTGGACAATACAGATACTCTCTTCGGTTCATAGCAGAATGAACGCGGCAGATATTAAAGCAGTCCGTACTGCTTTACTGCTCTGATATTTAGTCTGAATGGTGCTGAGGATCTGTCTTTTTCCATCAGCCTTGCGCAGTGCAGAGGCTTATACACCACGGGAGGAAAGCGCAGATCTGCAGTGGCTCGTGCCTGAGATTTATAGGGCTTTGCTTTGCTGCTGAGCCCCCGGCACTGTCCAGGGACGACGGTAATACGTACACCCGCAGCATTTTCCAGCCTAAAGAGCACCGTTTACAGACAAACGATAGGCAGCGTGCCACGTGGGTTGTGCAGACAGACCAATGACCTCATGCTGGAGCGTCTTTCCTGTAACGGAGGCCAGCAGTTTGACTCATGAGGAGTGAAAACGGTTTCCTCAACAGCAACATGAAGGCTATTTGTCAAATTTCCATCAAAACAAAGACACAAAGTCAGTAACTGCAACGACTTAACCAGCAAGCTGCTAACTAAGAATAGCATTAGTCTCAGCTTTAGGTATTAATGGAACAGTTTGACATTTTGGGATTATACTTGTTCGCTTTCTTGCAAAGATTTAGAGGAGAAACTTTCATTTTTTGTGTTCAGCAGGGAATCGTGGAGCATTCTGGGGCGGCGCTGCTATTTTTGGAGTTGTTATTATCTGTCAACGGTCATCAGAAATGTATAAAGTACAAATGCTCATAGAAAATGAAGCTGACAGAGGCAAAGGGGGGATATAGCCTACTATAAAACTGAAGTTTGCCATCCATTACAGTCACAGAGGTGTTTCGGCATTAGCACCTACACCTGTAAAATATGTAAATCTTTGGCTGGCTGTTTCCCCGTTACCAGTCTTTGTGCTAAGCTAACTTGCTAACATGCTGCAGACTGTATCATATTAACCATACAGACATTAGAGCTGTATGTCAGTTAACTCTTGGTAATGAAGTAAACACGTCTCAAGTGATTCCTTTAAGTCAGACGTGGGCATTATACAGCCTGCGGGCTGAAACCGGTCCTCGTGATGGTTGTGCCCAGCCCAGGAGGTCTCAGAAAAACTACATTATTTTACTTACAAAGCTAAAAAAAACAGTAAAGAAAATAGCTTTTATTTTGAAATGCTTGTGTATTGTTAGTGTGCTTTGTACATTGATGTGAGTGATGTTTGAAGTAGCGTCACCTGCTGAGGCGGCACGTCTATAATAAGTCATGGACTGCTAAGTACTTTTTTGCAGAGGTTGGCGGTGAAGCTGTGAGCTTAGTTTGCAACAAACGTGGCTGAATTCAAAGAAAACAACTAGAACCGTCACTTTGAGACAAAACATGCAGAAAAATTTAGAAAGCTGTCTGGAGATGAGAAGGAGAGGACAGCCGAGGGGCTGCTGGCTGAGATACTAAAGCAGAGAGGACTTTACAAAGCTGCATGAACCAAAGAAGGAAATTTAAGTGTTAATGCTAAGTTAAATGTTAATTCTAAGTGTTAATGTTAAGTTAGACGTTAAGTTTTGTTCATGGAACCGTTACTACCCAAAACATACAGTCCCGTACGTTTCAAAGACTCCTGCATCTTAATAATATGCTGTTTTGAGTGATTTTCCGTGTAATAAATGCTGAAAACTAAGTGCCCAGCATGTTTTCTATAATTTGATCTCGTGATAAAATAGAGGGTATGTCTGACAGTATTTGTTTGGCCCCTGACAACAATCTGGATTTCTCATGTGGCCCCCAGGAAAAATAACTGCCCTCTCCTGGTTTAAGTGCTTTCCATGTCCATGAAAATCAAATACAACGTGTCAGAGCACGTCCTACAAAATGCTCTCGATGACTTTTGAGTTATGAGCTCAGATGGTCTAAATGGTCTAAAAATACACCGCTGAGTGAAAGTTACCTGGTGCTAGCTGATACTTTACGTTATCCACATATCACAGTTGTGTAGCAGTCCCACATTGCTATCCTGTTCTCTCCATTACCTCATCAGCTGAACGTTGTGTTGATTTTGCTGATATCCAATCTGCGATGACTAGATAGACTCAGTGAGCATCTCTCTGGCTTTAACAGTGACATTTAAATCCAGGCTTATCTTTTCATACTCAGACATGCAGATTTATATCACATAGGCGTTTGTTCCCAGTGACCGGAATCAATCAGCCACTCGCAATCAGGGAAACATGAGAGCAACAACACAGCCGACCCTCCATGTGTAATATCTACGCTGTGAGGGTAGAAAGAGAGAGAAAGACATCTTCAGGGGGCTTTAACTCGGCTACAAAATGTAAACAGACTGACTGCTGACATCAGAAGACGGCGGCGGCGGCTTCGCGGGATGGATGGAGGGAGACACAAACATCTGTTCTCCTAAAAACAAGCAGGCCTGGAGGCTTTAGAGCAATTGCAGAGTAGTCAGTGACAGAGTAGATGAGGGGTGAAATCAAGCGTCGCTAATCACCTCCATTCGAAGAAGTCACTCACTGGATATAATCCCAGCACGAGGGTGGAAAGATAAATCGAGGCTTGAGTAATGCGGTAAGATGTTAGACTGTGATTGTTGCCACTGCGGCACTTGCTCTGCTGCCACTACTTGAGGCTTTGTGCTGCATTCGCGTTACATGGAAACGAGACTTTGTTTGTGTTCTGAATGAACATTTTGCCTCAAAAAAAAAAAAAAGCTGCTAATCACAAAACTAAACTTCAGTTGTAACTTTTTGAAGCCTTCAAACAAGTCTGACACTGTTATTGCAGCATGACGTGAGCATTAGTGTTTGTAGCAGTTTATAGCTGCCGGCTCTCAGACTCCAGCGTACTGACAGCATCTCCTCCTCCTCCTCCTCCTCCGACTCCTCCTCCTCCTCCTCCTCCTCCTCCTCCTCCTCCTCCTCCTCCTCCTCCTCCTCCTCCTCCTACTCATCCTCCTCCTCCTCCTCCTCCTCCTCCTCATCCTCCTCCTCCTCCTCCTCCTACTCATCCTCCTCCTACTACTACTACTACTCATCCTCCTCCTCCTCCTCCTCCTCCTACTCCTCCTCCTCCTCCTACTCATCCTCCTCCTCCTCCTCCTCCTACTACTACTCATCCTCCTCCTCCTCCTCCTCCTCCTACTCCTCCTCCTCCTCCTCCTACTCATCCTCCTCCTCCTCCTCCTCCTCCTCCTCATCCTCCTCCTCCTCCTCCTCCTCCTCCTCATCCTCCTCATCATCCTCCTCCTCCTCCTCCTCCTACTCATCCTCCTCCTCCTCCTCCTCCTCCTCCTATTCATCCTCCTCCTCCTCCTCCTCCTCCTCCTCATCATCATCCTCCTCCTCCTCCTCCTCCTCGTCCTCCTCCTCCTCCTCCTCCTCATCCTCCTCCTCCATATTGTACAGTATATTGTTATTTTAGTCATATATTGTTTTTCTGTCAGCCAAAATGCCGAACTCAAAGGCTTCAAAACGGCAGTCCTCAAACCAACAGGTGAAGTCACGGTGACTACGTCCACTTCTTATATACAGTCTATGGCTGTGACTGGAAACAAGCTTGATGAGAGTGAACCAAACCAGGAAAGTTTCAGGCCAGAAAAAACCTAAACAATAAGTCTTGCAGAGGAATGTAATAAAATATATCTTGACTGAGCAAAGACAACATAAAGAGAAAAGAGCCTCTCTTGCTCGGCCAGTTACCAAGCGAAGTTGCAGATACACGATGCATGACGGTGTGCAAACAATACAATAACAATCTGAATGAAAAGGTGGGGGTAAAGTCACAAGTTGTGAAAACACAAAAGCTTATCTCTGTTCCTACTTCCTCTCTAAGTCGCCGCCAGTCCTCTCTCCTAGCCTGCCCCTAAAGTCGGACTGAGCCACAACATGAGTCATCCCTCAACCAAAACACTTTCGTAACTGTACAGACGCACATCGTCGGCAGCTTAATGCGAAGCAGGACGGAAAGTGACAGCCATCTTCCATTCGCTCGATGTTGGAAGGACGTTTAACACAAGGAGGAGGCTGATGACTTCTTCTTGGTGCGAATCCCACATCTGTGAATGAGCCATCACACAGTCCACGCGACGGTAGGAAACACACAGATGTGCACTTGCTCTCAACCCTGAAGCTATTAGTGCTGGGAACTCGATCACCAGGCATCTGCCAAAGCTCCCTCGCCAGTTAATATGGAGAGTGTGATATAAACAGGATATTTTAGCAGTTTTTGGAGTGGAAGAGGGGGGGGGGGGTTTAAATTCTACACAGATCACTAGTCCCACATGTCTCCTCCCCTTACATGGCGGCGTCCCCCAGCCACTGTTAGCTCATTCATTCCCCTAAAAGGATGCTGCATTTTTCCTCCTGGCTTTGGATATTAGTAGAGTCAAACCTATTCAAAATAATCCTCCCGAGCTATAAAAAAAGGGATGCTGAAAAATGAGAGTGAACGGAAACTGGCAGAGATTTTCACAGGTCCTCCAGATGCAGCGTATTACCATCTGCCAATGGAATGTCAGTTATTTCCAGAGCGTCTTTAATAGCTTTCCTAATATGACACACAGCAGCTCCCGGGCCAGAGGGAGTGATGTAGAGGCTTGGAGGAGGGTGGCGCTGCTCTGATCACCTGCCACAAAAACGACACCCGAGAGGCTGCGCCAAAAGGACAAGAGCCACTGTATATGAAGATGGACAACGCGTCTCCGCTTCCTCCCACTGTACAGAAGTGAAGCCAAAATATCCCCGGGAGCTGCCATCTTGAGATTCAGATGTCATTTTGAGCCAGAGTATGATCAGTAGTGATCGGGCGGTGGAACCACGGTATCCCTCGCCCGGAAACCAATCGCAAGACGAGCACAGCCACAGCTTGTCAGCGAGACAGACTCACAGCTGTCAATCGTGACGTCCTCTCCCCCTTTTTATAGCATCAGATAACTAATTAAAACTAAACTTATCAGAAAAATGAACACTTGACCAAACATCAGTGTGATAACAACTACCTAAAATGACGGAAACCATCTTTGGATGAAATTTATTTGAGGTGTTCTTTGAGGTTTTAGTTTGGCCCATCCACTAACATAGAGGGGGGCGGGCTTTATGACCTATACTGTAACCAGCCACCAGGGGGCAATCAAGATATTTTGGCCTCACTTTTGGGCAGCTGTCATATATCAGACCTGCAAAAAGTCAAGTCTGCGCGGAGAGAAAACCAAATATCCCATAGACTTCAATGCATTGTCTTATTTTGACAAATGTCTATGTATTCACATCTTACACAAATGTTTGTTTCATACACATGTCTAATAATTATTTTACCACCTCTCCTGAACCTGAGCTGTCATGATATCCTAAGATGTTAAGGTGGATCGCCACCTTGTCCCTACAGTCTTCCCCCGACCAACACAGTGGCCAGATACTACTTATGTATACATATCTGACTGACGACTGACAGTCTGATGCTGCTATAACATTAATATATGATAGTATTACTGCAGCAGCCTCCCTCTCAAGCTAATGTCAGCTAGCCATGCTAGTCACCGCCACCAGCATCTTTTAGGGATTTACCACACTGACAGTAAATCTCAGTGTGAAAGCCTGGATTAGCCTACTACACAACAGCTTTTCATCATTTTCCAGTTTCTCTCATGTGACAGCAAGTTTATTTCCCCCTAAATGGAGAGCAGCCACGGCGATGACGCCATGTTGGTCTGGTCCATAGCTTGGAGCCATAAATCCCCTCTATCATATCTTTTTTTAGGACACAACAGGGTAACAATCTGAGATCAGCATCTTTGGATTCATTGTTGATGCAACCAACTACACAGCAACGTTATCACTGATACCGGTTTAATTTAAGTAGAAGCTTGGAGACATGGTTCAACTTCTTCTGGCTGTTCCCGTCAACCAGGAGGAGGCATGGTCATGCGAGCCTGCTCTGGATGACGTATTGCCAGTCTGATGTATGTTGTCCATCTTTATATACAATCTATGGGAAGAGCTTTCACACTGCTCAGGTACTCATTCAAGCAAACAGTTGTCCGGTCAGACCCCTTGGTGGCCAGTTATATACTGCATGTGTGCTTCTGTGAGATGACTACAGGGGGTCGCTCAGATAAACAGATACCTCCATGTTTGCCCAGCATGCGCCATGAATTCTGGGTAACATGATTCTTCAAAAACACTAAAATGGCGATGCACCCGAGGCGATATTTATTGGTGTAGACTTTGATGTCTGATGGGAAAATACTGGTGAGAAACTGTTGTTACCTTTAGGTGGGAAGTAGGATTTGCTCTCAGCTTTGTGGGGCCAGTCTACCACCAGGTGCCCATAGCGACGGAAACTGTTGGTGATTTCATCTGTAAGAAAGAAGATAACATACCATTCACGGATGTTCATATGCGCGTGGAGGGACTCTATGCAGAGCCACGCTCAGTGCTGAGACAGGCACCGTTTCTATTTTCTGCCATGTTCCTTACTCCTGCAGTGGTAGCCGCTGCATTAAACAGAAACACGGGTCGGACACATCCAGTCTGCCAGCTAAGGGCTCGTACTGTATTGTGCATGATGTGCTTGTTCAGCGGTGACACACACGACCGTAAACATCTCATACTGACGTTAAACTCTTTGTAGAAACTCTTTCTCTGAGGCATATAAAAGGAGAAGTTACTGTGATTTGCCTCTGATTTGGACCGTCGTGTAGTTTGTTTATAGCGTTTTATAATGTTAGCTTTTCACTTCTGGCGACTGCTTCAAAAATGCTAAAAATCTTAATCATATTGCTGAACAAAACTTTTGAGTACCATAAATGCTTTTTTCACAGAGCTTATTTGCATTCATCCAAATCCTGTGGAAAAATCCCACTGGCTTTTTATTGAGGGAACCAGCGCCATGGTAACTTCTGGGTTGGCCTACAAAAAGCACTCTACAGAAGTTTGCAACGGCTAAATTGTGACTAAAATGAATATCAAGGGCTATCAAGGGTCCTCTAAAAGTATACTTTGACATTTTGGGAAATGCACGTATTCGCTTACTTGCTGAGAGCTGGATGAGAAAATCAATACCACTCTCATGTCACTACAGTAAATGTGAGTCTTCTATCAGCAGCCAGTTAGCTTAGCTTAGCACAAAGACTGGATTCAGGGGGAAATAGCCTGCCTGGCAGTTTCCCCTGATTCCAGTCTCTCTGCTAAGCTAAGCTAAGCTAACCAGCTGCTGGCAGCGATAGTGGTATCAATCTTCTAATCAAGAAAGTGGATAAGTGTATTTCGTAAAACGTTGAACTATTCATTTACCTTTGATAAAGTCTGTTCTTTGGTCAGGGGTCACTGGTGTAAAAGCTTCAAACTGTACAGCAAACCCACATTTATTGTGGCTTAATAGTGTGTTAAATTAATATCCTCAATAAAGCGTGTCAAGGTGCCTTTAAGCTCAAATACTTCAGTGTAACTGCTAGTGGCAAACAGCCAAAGACTGCACTGGGAGGCTCCACTTGTGTATGTACTATACATTATGTATCGGTATAAATCTGCAGCGGGGGGGTGCTCAGAAAGAGCCTGAAGTGAAGTAGATGAGTAACTGAAGAAGGATCCTTTGTTTACCTTCATCTATGTCAGGGGGGAGGCCTCCGACAAAGACCTTCCTGGAGTAGCGCTCCATCCTCTCTCCGTTCTGACAGCGGGTAGGCGAGTTCAGGCCCGGGGTCAAGGTGGGGTCACCGTGACCGTCGTCGAGGAAACCGTCCTCAAAGGGGAAAAGACAGGAACGACCTGGGAGGAGAGGGAAAGAGGACACCAGGAAGACAGACGGGGATAACGGGGGGATACAGAGAGGTACAAGAGTGTGAAGTAAAAAGGGAGGGAGGGTGTGACAGACGAACGAATCAATTAATCACATCTGGATTACTGCAGATATTGAGATTACGCTCTGTTAACTGTTCCCAAGTGATCATATTTTCATTTGGTGTGGTGGCTTCAAGGCCACGACTACAACGGCATCTGAAAATCTCTTTCGCTTTTCTCCCAAAATTGTTTTTGATTTTCTGTTATAGAGCTTTTTATTGCTTTTCTCTTGGTATATAGAGGACTATATAATGAGCTCATTACCAAAATGATAAAACCCTTTTGGACACTATTCAGCTGACTTCCTCTGTGCTGTTAATTACGTCATTGCTGTCGCACAATTAAATCATCCAGATCAGCATCTGCTGCTGCTGGTAGACGATCCATAATTAATACTGACATGTATTTTTGTGTGTGTTAGCTATTTTGTAGAGTTGTCCCTTAGGCTTAAGGTAAGAATTAACGGCTGTTGTGACTGTGGGTGAAATAATCAAAATTTCCCAAATTAATAAGTACAAAGTACTTTGCAAATGTTTGTGTTGTGGTGCTGATCTGCTCAGGTTAAATACATTATTTTCGCGCCACCTCTCATGGATTTGTCTAAGTCACGCCGCTCTCTTTCCTCTCATTCTGCCATTTTTACAGCAGCACAATGCATGATAATACATCGTGCTCAGTTAGTTCTCTACTGTTCACAATGCACTGCAGTCCACTGTTAAAGGGTGTAATAATTCTCACTGTATATTCGGACGGCACTACAAAATAGAGAGTAGTGAGTGATTTCAGACGCAGCCATTGCAGGAGAAAATACATATAAGTGAGCCCATTTACAAAATTTATGTTGTCAAGTTAACCCTGTAAATAACAAACAAAAAAACAAACACGTATGGGTGTAATGTCCGGGTGTCTGCATACTTTTGGCTGCAGTGTATATCAAATTATAATCATATTGTAACGTCATCTTTGGAGCCTCCTGGCTCATTAAAATACAAGACTTCAACATGCTGAGCTGCAGTTGAAGGCTTCCACCGGTGCAACACTATACTATAGTGTATTTTTTGACTGTAGTGTCTGAATGTAATATAAATGTTCTTTGCAGTATAACTCTCTGACTATAGGAGGGTTGATAAATGTGGTAAGCAATTATATTTTTGTACTGCACTTCCTGTCTTCTGCCTCCTGCTACAACATACAACCATCCCACTGGTGCAGTGACCTTACAAATGTCACACAGCAGCTCTTTCCTTCTTGCTGAGGAAAGACAGAATTAGTCAAAAATCACATCAAATCAGAGATGAGCCATGTTGGAAGCACCCATCTTTGCCATTCAGATGATGAATCTCTTCTGAGTCAGCGTGCTCCGTCATGAAACCCACCAGATGTTGCACCAGATTCAGCTGTTATCAGGCCGTTAAATAGCCGTTACTGGTCGCTATAAGCACCATATGTATGGGTCGATAGAGCCCTACTTCACCTACTAGGTTGTAAACATGAAAGCGAAACCTTTTTTGTTCCACAGACCGGTTTCATCTAAGACCATATTTTCATGAAATTTCATGGCAAAATAAAATGATACTACCGGCATAAATAATATATGAAGTGTGTAAAACATACAGCCGAATTAGTGGGAGCCCTGAGCTTGTTTCTCTGCAACGAGCCGGTCCAGTCAAGCGTACTGGGAGACAATGACACCCGAAGCGTGTTCCTGATGTCCAGTCTACTCTGTTATTTTGTTTTGGTCGCTGTTACTTCAGAAAACTCAGCTTCACAAAGACAGGATGTTGGAATGGAAGCAGGGTTTCTAGTGGTGATCTCAGGGTATTCTGCCTTCATTTTAATCCAGAACACCGTCAGAGTTTCTGTCTGAAACATACTTTTAAAGCCTTGTAAGGACTCCATGTGCCGAAGCAGTACTGAAGGCTTCATTGCCTCATTTACCAGCCTGTCGCCACATATTATGCAGAGTGGGTTTGGCGCGTGAGAATCACCTGTAGCGATAAACCTGTATTTTAAGCAGGACTCCTGTATTGTCTTTTAAATGCAGCCTTTTTTCTCTTGGAAGTCGTCGTCTCTTCTTCTTCTGTCTCCTCATTGGGCCTTTTCCTCTTTCCAAATAGGCTCTAAAGACGTTTGTTTTTTAGTCAGTTTTGCTGCCTGCGGGCTTCATTTTTGGGGAAACATATCACGTGACCGAGACGAGCGTCTTGACATGTCAAGAGGCAGCGAGGCACAGCAGATGTATCCGGCCATTTTTAAAATCAGACTCTGACAATCAATAAAATATTTTTTGGTTGGGTACCCCTGATCCAGGCAACAAAACTACAACTTCCTCACGTTGTTAGGTTTAGGGAAAAACATGTTTTGGCTCACACAGGATGCGAACGGCAGCATGAATCTGTAAAGTAAGTAGTAACTACAGCTGTCAGATACATGTAGTGGAGTAAAAGTACTAAGTAGCATAAAATGAAAATACTCACAAAGAACAAGTACCTTCAAATTGTTCTTAATTATAATAGTTGCATAGTAGTATAGTAGAATAAATGTATTTAGTTAGTACCACTGGGTTTCATTGATCTACCATGTGACTAGATGATAAAACCTACTAGTAGGTGTAGTAGGCCCCTATTGACCCACATCTATGGTGCTTATAGCTGCTGGTAACGCCCATTTATTGTCCAGATAACAGTCTAATAGGAAGCACTCACACTAAAGTTTTTGATTTGGTGGATGAGTTGATGATTTTCTTTTTTATTGTTCCTGCTATAAACATTACAAGTAGAACGCTGACTCAGAATAGAGAGAAAAGAAAAGTTTTTCCCCTCTCACCATCAAGCAAAACAAGATTCATAATTACAGACAGGTCTGGGTGACCCTCGCCCCACGTCGATTAAATGCACAACACGAAAAACTGTGTCAAAATTAATATGATTTCATTCAGTCACAGCACAGATGAGAAGCAGATAGTGCCACCACCACCACCACCACCACACCAAGACCCCCCTCAGCCTCGGAGAGAGACGGCCGGCATGGCAAGCACAACCCCAGAGAAAACGCCACACGTTACCTCTTCTGCGGCCATAGCTCCGGGCTGCTTGTCAGCACAGTGGGGGAAGGAGAGACAAGGGGAGACAGAGGGTCGGGGCAGGAACAAGGGTAGGAAAGAGATACAGAGACATGGGTTTTGTGGAAAATAAACCAAAAATAGGAACATCTCTAAGGCAACAGAGAAACCACAGATGGCCACACCTAAGCTACGGCAACGGGAGGAGGGTGATTATCACGGCCTGGCACCGGCCCACGGTAACCCTGCTGCACCTGCCTTGGCAACAAACGCGTGCAGATGCCGGGCGTGATAGGTGAGGTTTAACCACGGAAATGGACGAGATATCGAGCGGCATAATGACGCCCCGTAGCTGGGGATCATAATCGCAGTTTAATGAGCCCACAAATAGCACGCGTCCGTGATTATCTTCTGTGAATATTCACAAATGAGGCCATAAAGCAGAGTGCATGCAGGACGGAAGGGAGAGCAGGTTAGTCATTATCATGGCCTTGGTGAAATATTAAAAGCTGCTCTCAGGTCAGGAACGGCAGGCCAGGTGTGAGTGGAAACTTCCCACGGGAAGGGAGAAGGTACGGAGGTGGCGGAGGGTAACGTGCAGGATGACGGCAGGGCTGAGCGGATCTACATCTATGGCGAGGCGAAGTTCCAGCGTTGTGACCACTTATATCTGCTCAGCTGGTCACGTGCCACTTCTCAAAATGATTTTTAACGCTCGTTTCACTGCAAACCAAATCTAAAGAAATACATGTGAAATTAACTGGTGTTCGCTGCGCTCGAGGTCCACGTACCAACTTATTCCAGCGCTTTCAACCACATTTCATGACCTCTTCTCTATATACGACCAACTGTTATCATGTGACCTAAATTCCATGACACCTGAGCAATCTCCATCTGCTGATGAAGATCACAAGATGAGATTTGAAAGCCCCAGGAAATGTTGGTAAGAGGACCTTGAGTTCTGTTTGTTTTTTGTTAGTCAAGGTCCACTTAGTAGCTCTTTCCAATTGCATCTTACTGTCTTCACCTCCCATAAACAACCACCTGTGTATTAAACAACAAAACCTCCATACTTAGGTCACATGATGACAACTGGGCTGTCTCCACGACAACTATGCAAACTTTGCCATCCACTGAGAAATACCAGGGCGTCCGAAATTACAGTGAAATATTACAGTATGCAAGGTTGGACACTACGGCGGCATAAATATCCCACAATACAGCACGGTAGTGACAACATTGTTCATAACTTAAGTTGATGGACGGCTCTGTGACGTCAATAAAGCTTCAATTTAAGTGTAAGTCATTTTAATAGGTGTCATACATATTTTAAATGAATTCAGTCTTTGATTCTCACAAATTGTTGTTTTGGTCACTTGAGGTCGGCACGGGTTACCACAGTTACACGTCTCCAATGGCGAGGAGGCTCTCAGGATGTGACAACGTAAAATATTGCTCAGTGTGTCAAAAAAGATACATACTACTGTTTATTCACACAAAAGTATGGTGAACGATAGTACGCATGCAGGCTACGTAGTGCATAGTATGTGATTTTGGACACAGCCTGGGATTAAGCTCAGGAAAAAGCTAGTAACTGGACATTGGAGTTGGGTGTTTTTGTTTTTTGTGCACTGTTTTCTCCCTTTATACTAAATTTCTATATGTTATCACATGGCAAAATTTCTATACATAGGACACAAGATGACAGCTGAGAAAGACCATAAGATGCATTCAAAGGCTCTGAATAGACCTTTAGTTTTACCACTTTTTCAAAGATCAAAAATAAACATTCATGCTGTAGCACAGGTTTTATGTGCAAAAACACTGCATCTTGTTTCAGGATTGTGTTCGAGTGTTTCCCTAATCTCTGAAATCTTCCCACAAATGAGATCAATTTGAATCTGCTGCGCTGTGAATGAAAGCCACACAGGAGGCAAAATGTGTCTTAAGACGGGGCGAATTCAGACGAGCAGCAGGAGGGGTAACACAAGACTAGACGGATCCTCCTAGTCCTCTTAACGCATCACTCACAAAGCAGACTCATCGCCTCAAAAACCAATATGGGCCTTTGCATTGTGAGAGCCCCATTGTGTGACTTGCCCCTCTGGCTTCTCTCGGGGAATATATTGTCTCTGAGCCTCTTCTCCCTTGCTATGTTTTCATTAAAAAGATCTGGCTCTCCAATCCCAAAACCTGAGCAGCCTCTCTGCAGCTTTGCCCTCTCGCCGTCTGGCCTTGGCAGAAACAAAGTCACCTAGCAACCAGGGCGAAATGAAGAAAACGTTATGTGGGAAACCGTCAGATGCCTCGGTGAGAGACAATACAAGCCATGAGGGCGAGGAGGAAAGGGAAAAGTGAGGGTTAAGAATACTTCAAACTGTGGTGTCTGGGAGAGAGTTTGAAAGTGATTCCTCCGGGCATGATGAGTTTGAGGTCTCCTGCTCTGCTCGGCTTCAAAGCCTCACACACTTCTACTAAGCTGTCAAGTGAACAACACTCATAAATCTGAATATAGGACCGACGCTGACTAACTCCCCATTCTTTCTTCTTCACTTCAAGTACTAACACAATCCGGAGAAGTTACAGGTTCTCACAGCGTGAAGCTTCAAAGCTAATGGGACGAAATGAAGGAGAAGCACTTTAAAAGTTGAAACCAAAGCTTCCCTGTCTACACCCATCACAGGCTACAGCGGAGAGAGCCCGACAGACTTGGAAGATCTGGGCAGATCTATGCTTGCCTGAGCATAATCCCATGACACAACAGTTTAACATCACTCCAGGACGCGATCTCCGAGGATACAAGTGATGAAAAGAACAAAATGAGGAAAGAGCATCAACATGTGACGGTAGAAACTACTTCACCGAGAAACTTCTGTTACATATCCTCTGCCTTTACCCGTTTTTATACCCTGTAGGCCGACTGAACATGTCCAGAGGGGAAACTAGGGCTTCGCTGATTTGGTTTGATCACCAGTCAGTCCAGACATTCTTCATATTTTGCTGAGGTTTGAATAAAAAGATGGGAAATGTGATTTCCCCCTGAAAGAACTAGAGGACATGGACAAACTATAATTACCACCTTTTGGTTGTAAATCTCCGCCAACAAGTCAAGTTCAGTTTACATCCATGTCTGTCCAAAATATCATCACGTCAGCATTTTATCCTATTAGACATGTGTGAAATTGTCATAATTAGCATATGAATTCTTCAGTTACGGCAAAAAAACGTGTTTTGTGAGGTCACGGTGACTTTTGACAACCAAAGTCTTATCAATTAATCCATGAATCACGTTTGGTGGATGTTTGTGTCTGTTCCTGAGATATCGTGTTCACGAGAATAGGACAGACATTAAGTCTCAGTGACCTTTGACCACCAAATTCAGATCAATTCATCATCAAGTCCAAGTGGATGTTTGTGCCAAATTTGAAGAAATTTCCTCAAGGCGTTCCTGAGATATCGCATTTACAAGCCTGAAAAGTGTTGCCAGTGCGGTGGCTTAAAATGAAATCATGTCCCTGATCCCATCCAAAGACAAATAAAGAGCACTTGGAAGGGCCTGGCCTGGAAAACTCTGTGGCATCCATGTAGCAGCATATGGGATGAAGACCTGATTTCTGTCTGGCTCGTCTCCTGTCACTGTTGGTCATCTGCCGGCTGGTGGGTCACCGGGGGGAATCTAGTCTTACATGCCGGGTATTTTTGGAAATGCTATTCACAGGTCAACTGTGCTTCGCCGCAGCACTTAGAGGTCTGTCCTAGGTTTATGGTGTCAGGGAATCCAGCCGGGCGGCAGGTGTGACCAGTGCACACTGACATGGCCTACTGTGGTTAGGAGGATATATTTGTTTCATGGGAACATGCAGTGGGAAACCTCTGGGTCTGAAAAGTGAAGCCAATGCTGAAGTGCCTTAAACTTGCATTCTTTCTAACAGCCAGCAGGGGGCGACTCCTCTGGGTGCTAAAAGACGTCTGATTGTATAGAAGTCTATGAGAAAATGATCCTACTTCTCACTTGATTTATTACCTCAGTGAATATTGTAAACATCAGTTTATGGTCTCAGTCACTGGTTTCAAGTCTTCTTCAATACAGCAGGAAATTATGGTCCCATTTAGAGTCAAGTAGACCATTAAGCAGGGTATGCTCTAGGGCGGGGCTACCTTGTGACTGACAGGTCGCTACCATGGCGTTGTCCATGTTTTCGTCTTACAACTGTAAGCCTTTCACAGTGTTTTCAGTTTATGATATACGATGACGATATTGAAGCACCATCCGCTTGTGTCACTTCTGGTTGCAAAACACCAAGATGGTGACGGGCAAAATGCTGAACTCGAGGCTTCAAAATGGCAGTCCACAAACCAATGGGAGACGTCACGGTGATTACGTCCACTTCTTGCATACAGTCTACGAGAACACGTCACAAAAATACCTCCCACTCTTTATTCCTTCAAAAAGGACAAAAAAGCAGCTACAAAAAAACAGTTTTGGAGAAGATGATGATTGGCACTACAATAAAATGTGACTTACTATTTAATGGCATTATGTGCTCTGCTCCAGGGTGATGAAAGTTGAGGCCCATGCGTCCTGTCGAAGGAAAAGAAAAGATTTTTTACAAAACAGGGAAACATGGAAATGAAGCCACCAATTTGACAGACATATTTAATCCTCCATTCTACTGTCGGCAGTGCGATAATGCCGGCCGCGATGAAATGTTTAACATGACATGAATAAACTATGACACATTAGCACAAAGGACGACCACAGACAGCAGATGTAAAAAAACAAGGTGGAAACATTCCTTTGTTGTCACATATCTCATATGTGCACACACACAAAAACAAAGGCAGCTATAAGGCGAGGAATTCAACGGAGCGTGCTTTCTGCTGCGGTGACAATGTGTGCATGTTACAAGGGCCCATCTGTCGGCGCTTTTGTGGGGAGAGGGGCGGTGTGGAACGTCTAAATGGACGTCTTCCTGGTTATCTCCGTCTCCAACATCCCATTTGTACAGTCGACAACAAGACAAACACACTTAATCCGAGGCAGAAATAGCCTACCTGGTTTAGGACAAAACACTGCAGTCTCACTGTCAACATCATTTGCAGTGGTAGCCACAGAGGCACACCCTTTATCCCTAACCACTTTAAATTAGGGCCCTCTGTCAAAATCCGCCTACACCGGCTTTTTACTCAACGCAAAACAAGCAATCCGCCTACCTAGAGTCACTTAGAAAAGACGCTACATTTTCACTGAGATACACATCAATATTTGGCAAATACTCTTCAGATTACAACCTTTGTGAGCCCTGCAACATTAACACTGGGGTGGTGGTGGGGGTTAAGGTCAAGGAGGATGACTGCAACAGAGAGCTTGCTTTACTGCTAGTGAATGTTCCTCCATACGTAACATGGACTTTGAGACACCGACCGGCTTGCATGTCGCAAGCTTGTGTGGCACAAACAAGATGACATGTCAAATGTTTCCAAATTTGACCGCAGAAGACAGATAGCGAGGGGGGCCTCTTCCTGGCTCGCAAACAACTAGCAGTTAGACGTGGTTGCAAACCAGAGAGGCAGGGGGAGGTAAGGGGGGGCAAGGGGGTGGCCACCCTGCAGCGCCACAGATGTGGATTTCCACACACTCCTCTCAGCCAGTCAGAAACCAGCTAGCAGTAGGCCCTCGAGGGCAAATGGAGAGCGACATAGTCCATACATTCACACACATGTTTGTTTGAACACGTGGACAAGTGTCACATGATCTTTCCAACTAATCATGAGCACTTTGTAAGACTAAAAGGAGGAAGATGGAGCATTGTTTCCCCACACTGGGGTTTTTAACTCTATCATGTGTATGGGTAAACATGTGGGTGGTCTCTTTAGGAGGTTAGTCCTCCAACCAAGTTACAGTGTGCTGAAGACCAAATGTCTGACTTTAATGTCCTTCAGAGACTCCCAGATATCCCCACAGCAGACCATGCATCTTGACCGAGTACCACTGCATTTGGCCGAGCAATTACATAAGACGATCTATAAAATACTGCATTACTAGTACACTCCATTTGAACACAATCAAAGGTGTGACTTTGCTGATAGGAGGGCAAAAGTCACAACACACTGTGGTCTCCTTTCGGTCAACATTTTGGGTGACAGAGGGGGGCAGTTGCCCTCTTGAAGCCTTAAAATAGCTCTGGGCATGTGCCATCTGCTTGTGCCCCCCCCCCCAACCGAGTCCCTGCTGCTGCTCTTCTGGTGACATTTCCTCACCGAGAGCCCGAGCTATTCTCAACCTCGCTGTGATGGCTGCACAGCACCGTGGCCACTCTGGAGACACGCCATCCGCTTCCTTACACACGGATACAACAGTACTTCCCCTTCGCCGTGACTGCTGTGGTAGAGATGGGATGAAGAGTCAGGGATGGATTAGCCATCACCAGTGGGAGCACGAGGCCTCTGAGAGGTTTAAAAGGGATGCACTGATGCAGCTTTTTCGGTCCTGATACCTGGGCTTTAGGTGTCGGTCGATGGCGAGTACCGATCCAATACCAGCCTTTAATCAATAAGCTGTATGCCTCATGTGTGGAGGTGACTTTTTTATGTGTAAAGTGAGCTCAGATCAGGCTTGACTTAAACATTGCTTTTCTGACTTTGTTAAACAAAATGTAATAAATATCTTCAACTTAAACAGGAATTATAATTCCAGTATATAATGTCTATATCAAACATAGAACTCGGGCTGTCAAAGTTTAAGTGAAACTAATGCAAATTAATGCATATTACTTTTAATGCCACTAACTAGTTTTTAGCTTGTAGGGACTCTGTTTTAAAGTAAGAGTGAAGATACTGGCATCATATGAAACTAGAAAACCTAATGAACTCATTGGTACCAACCATATTATACTAGCTTGTTGCAAAGGAGGTTAAATAACGCTCCACACTTATGCTAAATTTTGGCGAGGAAATTTATACATGTAAGGAAATATTATATTTTATTATCATACTATAGTTGCATAAAGTAGCATATTTACCCTCCTCCATGTTGATAAGAATATGAAATACTTGACAAATCTTCATTTGAGGTACATTTTGAACAGTAAAAAATGTGGAGTTAATTTGCGATTTTCATGTGATTAATTGCGATAAAATTTAATAGATCGCCCCCACTGTCATGGATACACAACCCAACTATTTGAGTCAGTATCGGCACATCAGCTGGATAACTTTAAGGGCAGTAAAGAAATGTGTATCTTTTATCAACTGAGACGTTGGTCTGCTGATGTTCGACAGACAGTGAAGAGTTTGTTTTCTTGGCTGGAGGGCAGACTGCCTCGTAGCACCATCTTCACACTGAGTCACTGAGACTGATCAACAACCATACTGTGTTGTGTGTGGTCCTGCCAACAGTGGTCAGGTTTGGAGACATCTGGTAATGAACATAGCACTGGGACCTTTGGTCTACATGGATTATCCTGAGGGCCAAATGAGTACTGTGCCTCAAATTTCTTCCTAAGTGGTTAAATTTTACTAGGTTGGCTGATCACTGCCAACTGTGTCCCACCTGAAGTACATCTCAACCACTTTGGTCATGTTTTGCTCCCGCTGTTCCACATTATAGCACATATTTAAGCCCCTGATAACACCTCTAGGAGAAAGCTCCAGCAGAAGTTATGAGAGAGGAGTGGGAGTGCCGACAGCAAGGTGTGGAAATGTTAGAAAAAAACACACCTCAGCAGCAGGGTGCCCCAAAGCTGCACTTCTTGCTGACTACTGCCAAGAAACTTTCAATTAACAACACTACACTGGCAAAAAAAGACAATACCCAGAGAGGACATGTGTTTTGCACACAGCTGACAGATGATTGAAAGGGATGGATGTTTCTGTAAGAACCTGGTGAGAGATTTGTGTGTCTGTTTGTCAGATCGGCCTACTTCTTCTCCTTTCATACCAGCGGCTAAACCCAACAACCCTCGAAAAGACGATTACAACAAGGCCAAAGTTCATTTAGCTCTCCAACCGTGACATGTAAAACTATATAAAATAAAGCGCAGTGTAAAACACAAATACTTCCTAGAAGCTAATCCCCAAATATGCCAATCACCCAATGCTATTTAATGTTTCATAAAAGTCATAATTGTAAAACTATTAAATAATAATAGAGGATTTTCAGAGTCCAGTTAAGCCTGACTTGGCAGTGATAGTAATGCTTTCAGTAGTATTTCATGGCTTGTGAGATCTGGACACACTGTGATTTTAATACACAAAACAAGCCCAGACTTGTTTTGTTGCCTGGACTGGATTAGCTCAGTCATGCTCGCAGGTGTCGTGAATTTTTTTTCCACCATAACAAAACACAGCACTCTGACAGTGTAGTTTATTGGAAGCAAGGTGCGACTAACCTTTAACACAGCCAACAAACACATCATTTTATCTCTATACCGTCATTACATGGTGTTTAAAGTACAGGGCATCCCCCCCGACATTGAGATTAAACAATGAGGGTTGAAATGCTGAAAGGTCAGGTCCACTTCCACAACTTTAGCCCAACCGTGCGTTTCAAATATTGACCTTTAACCTCAGGTTAAGCTGCGGTGGCCCCTTCTTGAGCCTAGCCAAAGACAAAAGATCACATATAGAAGTCCTTTTACAAACAAACATGATCTTTGAGGATATCGCTAAATCAGAGGACAGTGGCTGAATCTACACCACATCTTTACCTTATGTTGTGCAAGCTCTAGCTATGCAAAGGTTTCAAGAAAAGTTATATGGAAACACCTACTCCTTCCTATCATCGAAGCACCTTCACACTGTTACTCATCTGACCTATATCCTGCACTTGCCATTCTTGTTTTCCACCTGATAAAAGCTCCTGTGTGTCAACTCTTATCCGCTGCTCTTGTCAACAAGTGCACAAAGTCAAACAGCACCAGTGTTTGCTCTCCTTCCACTGACTTCTATTATAGCTTGCACCTTCTATCTGTTACAACAGCAGCAAACCTCATACAGGCCGTTAATATAGGTGACACCCAAACACAACGCCTAGAAAATCAATGGGAAACAACTTGTGTAAAGCTAAGCTATTAGCATTTTTGCTGAAGAAATGGTAGTTAGTAGTGGGTTATTTCGGTCGATACCTTAAAGGTAGACCTGGGCATTATACGGTCCGCCCGGCCCGGGAGGTCTCAGACAAACCACACAATTTTACTTAAAAAAAAAAACAAAACAGTAAAGAAAATAGTTTTTATTAGAAATGCTTGTGTATTGTTAGTGTGCTTCTTCCTGTCACACTTCATATAAACTGACCTGATGTTTGAAGTAGCATCACCTGCTGAGGCAGCACATCGATAATAAGTCATGGACTGATAAGGATTTTTTCGGAGGTTGGTGGTGAAGCTGTGAGCTTAGTTTGAAACAAACATGTGGCTGAATTCAAAGAATACAACTAGAACCATCACTTTGAGACAAAACATGCAGAAAAATCCAGAAAGCTGTCTGGAGATGAGAAGGAGAGGACAGCCGAGGGGCTGCTGGCTGAGATACTAAAGCAGAGAGGACTTTACAAAGCTGCATGAACCAGAGAAGGAGATGGAAGAGTTAATGTTAAGTTAAATTAAGTGTTAATGTTAAATTAAATATTAAAGTTTTGTTAATGAAAACATTACTACCCAAAACAGTCAGTCCTGTACAGTTCAATTTTCTTAATAATATTCCTGGTATGTGTACTCATACCTGGCCAATACAGCTGACTCTGATTAAATTAGTGTTACGGTCGCAGGAGTTCAATCTTCTAAAAGCTGCACTTACAAACACACAAATCGTATCTGACGCATGAGTAAGATCATGTGAGTCAGACCAGCTGAGGCAATGTGTGTGTGTTCAGAAAGCGGTGGGGTGGGATCCACACACAGCTTCCACGAGGACCTCAGGGACTTATTAACACTTATGTGGACCTCAAATGCTTAGTGATGCCATTGAGGTTGTGTGCTCGGGGAGTGGCTCCACGCTGCAGACGGCCTCACGTCTGCGGAGACGAAGATGGGTGAGAGAGTGTGTGAGGGGAGACTGCTTTGCATGGAATGTCACAGTTAATTTACATGTCAGAGACAATTTGGATGTGTGTATCCTGTCTGTGTGTGACGATACAGCCGGCGGCAGCGGTGGTTTTGGCGGCTGTTGTTAGACTGGTAGTGTTTTTCCAGGCCGAGGGGAGAATCTTAGTGTGGGGGTGCCTGGCTCTCCACACGTGAGCTCAGCTGACCCACTTCAGACCAGTATGCGTTTAGGGCCAGTTAGTTCAGACGTCCCTGCAGCCCCTCACCCAAGAGGAAAGAGCTTTTCCAGAGTCTGAGAGGAGAATTAAGTGTCTCTCTTAAAGACAACACACACCTTTTGAGGCTTCTCCAAACAAGCGCTAAGAAAAACACGTTGAATCGAGATGACCTCGCCCTCCTCCCTGTCTTCATGGGTGGGGTCACCTCACCCTCTCTCACCCCACAGACTCATATTTGCATCACAGTACAAGTACTTCTTCTTTAGAGAAACAAACACATACATACAGGGACTCGTAAAACACTCCAGCAAAAACAACTATTCCAGTCACAATGAGAAGTATGTGAGAAATGTGTGTGATGGGATGGATGTGGGTGGGACCTGTTCAGCTGGGAATGCAAAACTGGGCCTACTGGGTGAATTAGTTTTGACTGGTGGCCCTCAGCTAGTGGGTAGTATCCTCAAAGTGGGATACTACTAATACAACAGTAGTAGGCTTAGGAAACAACTTGATATTGTCTAGTCTTGTCTAAATATCTATATTATGCCATCTATATGGTTTATATTCTCTTTTCTCACTCGTCTTGTCAGAAATGTTGATGCCAAAACATTATACAGCGTACTCATGAATAACAGATTCGTGTTCACAGTAGACTTACAATTAGCGCTGGTATCATTTAGAAATACAGTACACGTACTAATACCAGTACCTTTAACAAAGAACGCATATTGCCAAGAAGTGGAGGTCAGTAGTTAGTTCTATTGCAACATCAGCGCCCAGCAGCAGAGCTACGCTTCCGCCATTTTGGACTGAAAGCGACAGCCAGCAACAAGTGCCATACAAGTAAAACTAAATTATTAATTGGTTGTCTGTCTCTCCCTAATGAGATAAATATAATACACTTTCAGTCCAAAATGGTGGCAGCAGCTGTCAGTAAAACAACAAAATTTCATCTCTTTGCTTTTATACTCTTTGCCCTTAAAGTGATACGGATACCAATACTTCATTTCATACATTTTTATCTACTTTATTCGATATTAATCATGCGAATGGAAGCATTCAGTTGCGTAAAATGACCACCACCACACGCAACAGGCGTGTAATATCGGCGCATACTTTCAGACTGTGTGAGTAGTCGCTGCTGTGGAAGTGGGCCAATCACATGTCGCATTACATCGAACACTGCCTGCAGTGATTGGCTGCCTGTAAGCAAAACCATACAAACAGATGTGGGCACAAAAAGGACTGAATGCCGGTATTGTTGGAGAAGTTTCAAAACTACATGGTACAGGGTTATTTTGGACCATACCTTAAAGGTATTATCAAGTACCGATACCTAACCCTACTTATAATAGAGTACAGTTCATCTTAGCTTTAAGATGCTTTGAGGAAACAAAGTCCTGGTCAGTCTGTGACATTTTCACTGCATACCAGCAACTTCATAACCGCAGCACTAGATGCTCGGTCATCTTTGCTGCAGTGAGAGGGTGCACTGGCATAAATCCCCTGAAACACCTGAATGCAACATGGTTCCAGACCTGAACACCACCCTGACATCTCTGATTAGTTTGGAGACTCACTTCCTACTTTGCTTAAATCAAGAAAAAATGAAAGCATCAGAGAAATGGAGACAGGCATGAGTCAGCTTCCAGAAAGGACAACTCTTAAATCAGTATATCTTTTGTAGTTATTCAGTGAACATTTTTAAGTACATTTTTAAGTTAACTGCTCCTTTGTTTCATATGAAACAACTCGGACTCTACTGTGTCTCTTTCCCTGTTTCCACTGGGCATTACGTGTCTACTAGCAGCAAATGGCGCACGGATATAAACAATTGGTACAGTTAGAAATTACTTCTGAAAATGGCCAAACCCGACTTGACCCTGAAGCTTTACATGACAAAATGACGCAAGTTTGTCGGGTAGCAAAACTCTTCCCCTAAGTATAGTGTTTGTTATTCAAGTTCTTACCTAAATGACCTGAAGTGTGCTTTTTGCAGTAGGTAACACAGCAGACGAAGCATAGGGCCCTTCTCAGGCAGTGAGTAGGTACGCCAGCAGGGTGGAACTGCTCTGTGGTTGGCACAGTAACTTACTGCAGCCCCCATGCTGTCTACATGATGGCGAGAGGAGTAAACACGCAAAGAGAGAGAGGCGGAAATGCACATGTGCCTGTTGTCTCTGTTGTGTTTGTCTAAACAATCAACGGGGAAGCTCTGCAGGACTTCACGACACCTTTCCAGTGGAGCTGGGTCGGGCCGGGACGACCATTTCGCCCTAACAATGCTCTCAGCACGAGATTGGGAAAACAGACTCCACGCATGAGAAAGCGACATGCTCTGCTCATTATATACCCCTCCCACCAATCTTTCCTTTGTTAAGGTGGGAGGATGGGGGAGCATAAAAAAAACCCTACACCCAACCTGACAGGGCCCCATCTGGGAGACTGGATCCAAAGTTTTTACAATAGACACGTGACCTGTGCTACGAAAATATTGGCTTAGAAGGCCTGACATACGGATGGCCTTAAAAAGGGCGTCGAAAGAGCTTTCACAAACCCAGGAGATAAAACTGTATGAATCTGCGTTTCACCATCAAGTCATGGCACGCCTAATCCCACAATCACATATAAAATAAAGGTCCACATAGGATTTCTGCTTTCAAATATGCTCAGTCACTCAACATTGATGCTCACAACAGTCAAGTGACATTTTCAATCAGCAGAGGTAAAGAAGAAGAAAGGCCAAATACAATTAGCACCACCTGAGTGCGCACTGCTGCACATCTGGTCCACATACATACAAACACAAAAAATTAGGTGAGATTTTGCAGGTAAGGCTCAAAATGTTAATTACTCAATTTCAAACAGAACATGATGATCTGTACTGGATTGGTTATTAAGAGATTGACAAATAGAACAAATGATATATGATATATGCCCATGAAGCAAAAAAAACAAAAACAAAAAAAACAACAACAACCCAAATACTGTAAGCATGGACGTATGAATATTCCTAACCTGCAAAATGATTCCTCCATATAATATCAGCGATAGTCATTGGTGGGCCACCGGCAGGGTGTGGTTTACCTTTGTCATGGTCAGTCCTTATCATATCCATTAAGGAATTCTCCAAAGAGTGCAAGCTAAAAGCATCAAAGGGCCGATTCCGGTCCTGCAACACAGCAAAACAGGAAGAGGGTTGGGATCATATACAACATAAACACAGGAGAAGACATACAGTGAGAACTACCAACAGTTAGAGGGCAAAGTGTCATTAATATGAACTGCAGAATACCATTCTCTGATACCACAGCTTAAATACTGGATCTTTTCATGTGGGGATCTATTATGTTTTTGTGTTTTTCTCCTTTCATTTAGTGTGTCATGTAGTTTTTTTTTGTACATGTAAAAAAATCCGCAAAGTCCACACCAAAGGGAGTTACTCTCCCCCACAGAAACACTGCTCCTGAAATAACCGAAATGACTGAAACGCCTCGCTTGAAGTCCCGCCTTTTCTTCTGTAACGTGGTGATGTCAACAAACAACAAACATGTAATATTGTTGACGAAAAAAGATGAGACTAAAATGTATGTATGTATGAGACTAAAAAATCTCTCATTATTTTCGGCACCTTCCACCATCTGCGTCCTTCCTGTCTCAGCCCTCAATCCTGACAATTGTGCTACGATAATAAAAGTTTGCAGGTCAGGTTCTGGTGTTTGATTAATGCATATGTTTGCATGTTGGTGATGTAGACTGGTTCTCATGATGGACCGGTGGGTGCGACTGAATCGCCATCACTAATGAGGACAGTCAGGAGGTCTTGGAGTAAGTGTTTTGCTAAGCTGCATTGTTAATCATTCAACCTGTGTTTTTCATCAGATAATAAAAATAAAATTATATGTAAAATAAATTTGGCTAAAATTATAAAATTATTGGTTTTGGCTAGAACAGACTGACTGAAATATTTGATATAATCTGATGACTAATGGATATTTGACACAGAACTAAGACAAAAAGAATAGCTAAAACAATTAAGAGAGAAAACAAGGTAATGACTAAAAGCTGACTAAAACGTAATGAATTTACCAAAACGTTTTGAGCTGTCGTCGACTAAAACTGGACAAACTATGAAGGATAAAAATGACTAAAATACGACTAAAACTAACTACCACTAAGACTAAATCTAAAATAGCTGCCAAAATGAGTTGTGATTTGCATAACGGAGAGTTTGGCACGCCCTCAAACAAAGATAGTTAGAGCGGAGCTGGAGCAGAGTCCAAAGAGTTTGGTTTGGTTGACCAATCACAACAGAGTGGGCCAGCTGACCAATCAGAGCAGACTGATTTTCAGGAGGGGAGAGCGCTTCAGACAGAGGGTGAATAGAGGTACTGCAGTACAGCCGGTATGAAATAAAGTGTTTTTTGAACATTGAAGCATGTAAAGATGTTCTAGTAGAAACCCAAAATAAAAGTATGCACCTGGAAATAAGCCTAATGGAGCCTCTTTAATACTGCAAACACTGATAGCCTAAATGACATTAGTCTCAAACCCTCTCAGAAAATCAGAATCACCAGCAGAGTGGGGACCAATAGGAAAACCCCCATATAAAGGACATGATCCTGGAAACCTGGCCTATTTAGCCTCGCTGTTATCCTGGTTGGGTGCTTACCTTCGGGCCGATCACTTGCAACAACCTGCATGCATCAACAGCTCCCATTTTTCGTTAAAAAAGCAAGACAGCGTGGGATGCATTCTTAGCTAATCTAGGCTAATATAAATGAAGGATCTAGATGTTACAGGTAAAGGAAGGTGAAATAGATTGTACGTGTCAGCCCTGGGGATGATGGTGAATACAGCTGATATTGTAAGGGAGATAAGAATCTTTACTTTAAAGTCTTTTCATGTCAAAAAGCTGCAATGAAAGCACAGACAAGATTCTGCCCCGAGCAGCCCCATCTGTCAGGATTTATATAATTTAGTGCAGTTTCTTAACTGAGGGGAAAATTAAATCTAAAACAGTTACTCCTTGGGCTTTCTCATAACTGATGAAGTACTCCGTCATTTTCTTGCGACCCTCTGGAGTAGTACTAACGATTATTTTGACTGTCAATTAGTCTGTTGATTATTTTGTAGTTGTTTGGTCGATAAAATGTCAGAAAGTGGTGAACAACCCCAAGTATATGGCTGGACCGTGTACGGTCAGTCTGTGGATTTGTGGCTGACTTGTTATACAGTCTTGTCTGTGATGCCAAATCCAGTGGTGCATGTCCACCAGGTCCGGCGAGGACAGTAGTGGATGCGGTGACAGCGTATCGTGAAATGCACGTGATTGGTCCCTGGTTTCTCTGCTCGCTTCTGTTTCAACCAGGAAACAACTCGGTGGCCTGCTCGTAAACTTTCTGTTACCAAAATCTACTTCTGAAAGTATTTAAAGAGAGATTTAGGCCACACCACTGCTGAAGCTCAAGTTATTTTAGAACTAGATCACTAGTTTGACAGCTTGGTCCAAGTTTCACTCACTCGGTGACAGACTTTTGCATTTGAAAAAAAGTCAATCAGTGTTTCCACAGGTCCAAGATGACGTCCTCAAATGTCTCGTTTTGTCCACAACTCAAAGATATTCAGTTCACTGTCATAGAGGAGTAAATAAACCAGAAAATACTCACATTTAAGAAGCTGCAATCAGAGAATTTGGCCTTTTTTCCTTGAAAATGATTCAAACTGATTATTCAATCATCAGAATAGTTGGCGATTAATTTAATAGTTGACAGCTAACCAGTTAATTGCTGCAGCTCTAGGAGGTTCACCTCGGGGTACCAATCATTTTGACATTTTGATCAGTTTGTGAATTATCACATTAGGCGCTCAATAGAACAACATTTTAATTATCAGCCTAAAATTCTCTGGTTTTAGCTTATCAAATGTGAATATTTTGCTGGTCTCCACAGTCCTCTATGATAGCATATTAAATTTCTTGGGGATTTGGATTGTTGGTCGGACAAAACAAGCAATTTGAATGCAACGTTTTGGGCTCTTGGATCTTGAGATGGGCCACTTTTCATTATTATCTGATGTTTTATAGACCAAGCGGTTGGCTGATTAATCAAGAAGAAACTTGACAGATTAATCAGTAGTCAAAATAATCATTACTTGAAGCCCTATACAGTTCTATTTGCTGAGTCCGCAGCAGGCAGCACTGACTGTCACTTTAAATGTGATGATTTACAAACCCTCTCCAAACTAATCTCCCCGATATGAGGTGTCTAAAAGTGGTCGGTCAATTTCACATCAAACACCTCAAGGTCAAATCGCTCGCTGCTGATGAAATGTTTAGTCGGCCACTGCGTGTGAATGAATTTATGAGAACGTCATGTGTGCCAGAGGTAAAGTCTGAGAGCGCGTCTGTCTAACCGGAGCTGGAGGCTGCAGCCCTGGCAGCTGTGTCCTGTGTCCGCTGCCCGAGCCGAGGCCACATTGTTTGCACATCACAGCCATTGTTGCCCATTCGGCTGAGCATTCAAAAGCGTTATTCCCTCCACTCTGGACCCGACAGCGCCACGTAGATAAAAATCTGCCCACTTGGTACAAACGGTAAACACTTGAAACGCTGAGCTTTTAGTTTCCCCCCCCTCCCCTTTGCTCTGACACATGTGGATGATCATGGGGGGGTGGGAGAGCTCAGTGTAGTCAGGCGACCTAAAGAGATCATATACACAAAACAGACTTTACTGTTTAAACATCACACAAGAACCCTATAGTGTGGAGCGCAGGTTCAGGCTGACCTATCTTGACTACACTGCAGCTCATCTTTCCTCACAGCACATAAACAAGATAGAAGAGTGTTTATGAGGGCGCTCTTGATAAGAAACAGATTTTAAAATGTGGCTGAATACCTGTTTTTAATGAGTAAAGTCTGCTCGGTGAGGTTGCCAGATTCAGAGGTAGTTGGTGAATTTATCACCTATTGTTTTTTCTGTAAAAAGTGCAAGCAGCAGTTCATTATTTTTATGTTAAAGGCCCAAAGTTACAACAAATATATGTGTATCCCACCTGATATTTAGATTACATATTACACTGACTCAGTGGTTACACCCACAGACTCGTCCGAGCTCCTGCCCTTTTCCATGACCCTCACACTTCATTTGACTGACGCTCAACCTGTCAGTCTGCCCTCTAACTTCCAGCTTCTTGATCTGATAGGATGTGATTATGATCAGAGAGGACTGCACAATCGTGACACGAACATCACTCCAAATCAGAGAATATCTCCCAAGAAGCTCATGTGACTTTGTGTCTTAAGCCTCACGCCGACATGTTAAGTTGAATTCCTCACATTCCTCTGCCTTTAAAAGCAGCAGCCAGCAGCAGGCGAGTACGAGCACATATTGGAGGAGCACACAACATCGCGTTTCCTCAGAAGAATACTGAGATCTGCACAATGACAACGGGTACACCTGTCACCAGCTGGCCACATGACGGCGTGGGACTGGCGTGTGTGCACCCAATGGCCTGCCGCCTGCTGCTGCTGCTGCTGCTGCTGCTCGGCTCAGCAAGTTTCACTTCAGTAAACAGGACGGTTGACATGTGGCGGCCTGACCTTGCATCCTGGTGATAACTCTACTCCAATTATGGGTGTAATTGCTAAACAGCTAAGTGTGAGCTACAGCCAGGATTGCATCACTGAGGTTCCCATAAGCCCTTAAAAATGCCCTCTCTGTCAAATACGTTATTATGCAATAACAGAAAATGCTGCTGCAACTATTGGTATATAGCAGGCATGTCCAAATTTGTACACTTGGAGGAACAAAACTGGATCTCAGTGGAGGACCACGGGCCAAAAGTAAACACCTATTGTATCGTATTAAGATGCAAATGGTACTAAGATCCCAAGTTCCCCTAATTGAATATTATTTTAGCTTTTACACAGTTAACCCTTTAAAACCCACCTGCTGAATACAAGTGGGCTCATTTCCAGCCATTCCTAATTTATGTATCTCCAAGACTGTTTAGGGACCCCAGTATGCAGAAATTAAGGCTGTCAAAATTCATTTTAACACCACTAATTTCTTTAATGCCTTAGCTTTTTTTTAGGTTGCAGCAGGCTGTGGTACCAACCATCTCATACTAGCTTGTCACAAGAAGGGTAAATAACACTCCAAACTTACACTAAATTTTGGCGAGGAAAAACTGTTATGGCTGTTTTCAAAGGGGTCCCTTGACCTCTGACCTCCAGATGTGTGAATGTAAATGGGTTCTCTGGGTCCCCACCAGTCTCCTCTTTACAGACATGCCCACTTTATGATAATCCCAGTCAGTCTGGATCAAGTCATAGTCAAGTCAGCACTCTGACACACTGACAGCTGTTGTTGCCTGTTGGGCTGCAGTTTGTCATGTTCTGATTGGAGCAGATTTTTATGCTAAATGTTCAGTTAATTTGCAATTAATTGTAATTAATCATGGATTTTATGAGTTTGTTTCTTAAAATATTACTCAAACTGATCAGTTGATTATCAAAACAGTTGCTGATTCATTTAGTCATGACAACTAATTGATAATTCCTTGTGTCTCTACTTGCCTTGTCTGACCAACTCAATGATATTAAATTTACATTAATATGAACCAGGGACAATACTCCCATTTAAGTGGCTTTTTGCATAAAACTCAGCTTTTGCATGACTTAAACAAATAATTGCAGAATTGACATATATATGAGTGAAGTACTGGGAAATGTCATTTTAGCCCTCATGTTTCACATGGCAACAGTTGACCAAGCCAGAGTAGATACGAGTGTACTTCATCTCTGCTGTTTGCCCGAGTTTCACTTCAGTAAACACACAACTCTATACAGCATGACACGCGGCCCCTTGACCTTGTCTCCTGGTGATAACTGGAGCTGTGAGCCGGCCAAGTCAAGAGAAAACAGATCGAGGCACTCAGCTCAACAGATGTGTAATAAAGCCTGGGAGGCACTGACTGACACACACAATCATTATCTCCTCTAAAGGCGATACGTTTTCAAGCCAGTTGGAATTTCACCCTGCGCCGGGCCGTGTTTCGTCTGCACACGTAGTCCTCTCTGCAGTAACAGGTTAACGTTTTGGCTGGTTCACCCGAGTCTTGGCTTTGATCGGGTGAACAAGTGCTCCTTTTTAAGTGTGACTTAAGGGGAGGGGGGTATTCAGCTGGCTTATTTTTTCTTGTTGCCTTGTTTGTCAGGCAGCATAACTAAACGTAGGGAAAACACATGACTAGCCATGTGAAGAGGCCATTCAGTATCGGGACTGTTCATGTGGTCTACTGTGGGATCACACGTGCTACATGAGCCCTGTGGAATTTGATATGTGGGCCAAATGACAGGAAACAACACAGTATATATATCACCCTCTTACATTCAGTGACAAAACCAGAAACGCATACGAAGATTGGGAGCTCTTCCCAAGGTTTCCACACGCTAAAGGGATGTTTTTTCCTGATTGCTTATGGGAGATTTCATATTGGGTCTCTGCAAAGTATACAGTACAATCTAGACCTGCTCTATAAGAAAAGAATCTCAAGATAACTTCTGTTATGATTTTACGCTATATAAAAATAGATTGCATTGAAGATTGGGATCGGACAGGGAAACAGCAATAAGAAGGTCCCCAACAAAGAGTAAACAGGACATCCATGCCCTTCCCTATAGCTAACACATGCTGGTCACATGCTGTGTTTGGAACCTACAGCCAAAAGTACTTTTGTTGTATTTGGTCTGCTGAGAGGAACAGAGTTATCTAACTGCAATGCTGCGACAGCTGTCACTTTTCATATAAAAACAACATAGACCTTTATGCTAATTCATTATCTACTAGTATGTCTTGACCCTGAATATAGTTTTCATGGTCATGCAGCTTATTATCAACAGAAACCCAGACATACGTCATTGTTAGCACTTGAATTATGTAAAAATATTTTGTGAAAACTCAGAATAAGAGCTTAATATAATTAAATAATTGAAATAAATAAATAATTTAAGATTTAAAAAACTTCCTAAACGTTCCTTGTGGACCTAAACAGGAATATACAATATTTTATAAGTTCCTTGGTCAAACCCCGCCCATTATCGATCACAAGCCAATCAAATGCGAGCAGGGATGTTGCCTTCAGGCACTGTCCAAAATCTTGTAATCGCAATGAACACGCACATGAACAACTATGCAGAAAAATAATTTTCCACGAGATTATATTTATCACTGTTTATTATTATTATTATTATTATTAAGCCTAGTAGTAATTGTAGTAGTAGCCTATTAGTATTACTATTACTAGGCTAGATGTTGGTATTTCTTTTAAATAATGAGCATACGTGTAACACTTAATAAAGTAAGAAGCCTGGTGCATCATTTCTCATATTTGTTGTGCATCTCATTATTTTCACAGCTCACTGTATTGTATTTTCTAAAAAAAAAAAAAAAAACATCACTAAAAACAAGAAATCCCTCCTGATAATTAGGGTGAGTTGGTATTCAAATGCGCCTCTTATGTCCCGTCAGTTTGAATTTAGAAGGTTACGAGCGGCACTGAATGCGTCATGTGTCCTTTAAACCCCACGGAGTGAGCTGGCAGAGGGATTTTAACCATTTAGTGCAATAAAGCGACTATTTCTAGGACCGATCCCAGTGTGTTTGTATTGGACTGCGTAAAAATAGCAATGATCGATGGGTGTTACTTCAAGAAGTCGCTGTCTCGTTTAGATTAATTTGACCTGACAGGAGGAGGAAAATGTCTACTGTTATACCGGCAAAACCCAGATGGTCATTTACCAGTTGAACTCAGCTTCACATTTAAAATCTTTAATGCAGAATTAATTAATCACAGTGGATAGGCTTTGAAAAAATGACAATGTGTGTGATTCATACCATAAAATTCTGTCTTAATTGTTTTTTTTCCAATTGATTGGACTAAATAGTCTATAATCACTATAATATGTGGACCTGTGGTACTGATGGGTTCAGGGTGACCTTTTCCAAGGCTAGCCTACTTTGTTGTAGGCCTTTTTAATATCTCAGGCACCGATGGTTTCCTTGAATATTTAACAATCATCCTATGTATTTGATAGGTCGACCACCAGAGTAAAACATCTTTAAATACAGGCTGAAGCAGCACAGGTAGGCCTGGGCCCCCACTGCGAGTGTATTTACCTGGAAAGGCAGTATGTTGTTGCTGTTGTCAGTCCTGAAGGCGCTGTCCTCCATCCAGGGCTTGGGTGCGAGGGGACCAGGTCTTGGGAACTTGGGGGGTGCTATAACATTGCTGGTATAGGGTTTTTTCATAGGGGAGATGGGGTTCAGAGGTGAAGGCACCCCGACGCCGACTCCGACCCCGACGCCCACCGCTCTGCGCGGGTCCCTGCCAGCCTGCAGCCCGCTCCAGGGGTTGGAGGCTGTGCTCCACGCTGCGTTTTGGTGATTATTCCAAGCGGACGACGAGGCAGAAGAAGACGACGACCCCTTGCTGTTGTTCATGATGGTCTGATAAGCGTTTCTCTGGGGAAAGGGCCCCTGGCTGGGGCTGACAGGGGATCTCCTCTGCTGGGGCTGATGCTGCTGCTGCTGCGGGGCTTGCTGTTGATGCTGCTGGGACTGGGGAGCCAGACCGATCTGCGGGGAGAAATTACCCCCGAACACCGGGTTGACGTGGTGGGGGAAGTTCTGGAAAAGCATCGTCCCGTTCACCGAGGGTATTCCCTGGAAAAAGCTGTCGTCCACCGCGTTTGTGGTCCCCGTGGACCAAGTGCTCCCAAAAGAGGAGGACGGGGAGGAAAGGGGGCCGCCGGTCTCCTGCGGCTGGTGGTGGAAGCTCAACCCGGGCAGGATCGGCGACTCCATCGGCACTTTGTCCTTGCTGCTGCTGCTGCTGCTGCTGAGCGCTGAAGCCGCTTGGTTGCTCCCGGTCGACGGGCTCTCCGACTCCGATGAAGAAGAAGTGGGCTCCGATGACGGGGTCGGGGTGGAGGGAGGAGGGTCTACTTGCGTCGGATCTTGCTGATGGTGAGGCTGGGCTTTGTTTTTGTCCATCAGTAAATCATCCTGCATGGTTTGCTGAGCTGCAACGAGGGGAAACAGAGACTTATTATTATTGCTGTAAACCAGGAGCTCATGCACCGCTGGGCTGCTGTAGTATCTGATGAACTGGGACAACTCCGACAGGGTTATGATGTTTGAGGGACCAGGCAGCTGCGAAGCGAACGCCTGATCACCCATTTAGCCGAAAAGGAGAAGAGGAAACACACTTCCAAAGACTACAACAGAATGATTCAGAAATCCCACAAATTATACACGGAGCATGGCTGCATATTCACCAGATTTCGCCACGTCTCGTTTTTTTCCTTCCACGCAGGAACTCCGGAGCTGCAATGTGAAACTGAATCAGCGTGTGCGTTTTTTTTTTTTTTTGCCCAAGGACCTCCCCTATATTAATTTACATACGTCAGTAAATACAGCTGTCCTTCAACCGGACTAAAAGGCAGGTCTACCTTCACCCAGGTACACGCGAACGCAAAACTGAAATGACTTCCACTAAAAAGGCACACTTCGCCCTTTTTTACGCAGTGGAAAGTGACGCACCTGAACTGCTTTATTACACCGCAAAGATGTCTCACATACCGGCAAAACCTTCCCCTTGGAATAAAAACAATTGTTAGCACAATGAAGCCTATACGACGAGGCAATCTGGGCTCATAAATAAGACAAAGTTAAGTAATACTCAATACAAAAGTCTATACAGGAAGGATATGATTTATAGCAGGCTAAAGAATTTTATTATAGCGCAATGGGACTCTGCCCGAGGTCCGCATTGACACAGCCACTTGGCATTGACATAATACAAGATAGGCTACACTTGCATTTGAATAACTTAAAAACCGGAAAGCAATATGTCCTCTATTCAAAATTACTGAACATTTGCATGCAAAATCTTCCTTTACTTTGTATTTCAGAGACAACGCCTTGCAAAAGCCCAACTGCACACCCTCGACTATTATCAGGATGGCATTTTTGCATTCAGAAAGCCAGATAGTTGCCATATTATTAGAATTCAACAAGCAGGACAATAAACCACAATATGCTTGATCGTTGCAAGGCTCTAGTGAGCAATTCGGCCTACATTCTGTCAGCTGGATCACATGCAAGGCGCAACAATAAGGTGTCAAAATGATTCTAAATTAAAACCCACAATAAGGCTCCTCTTGGCTGTCGGAACCCGCAGCCGCATGACAGCTAATGCAGCCAGCACTGAGGCCTTTCAATAACATGAATGCAGTAGACTGTCGACTTTGAAAATAAAACTCCACATGACAGATCATTTTACAAAGTTGGACTGAGCAAGGTAATCGCAATAACCAGCGTTGTACACACCCCACCAGATAATCCGTGTTTTCTCCTCCAAGAGCTGCGCTTTCCAAGGTCATCAAAGCGGCACAATCAGCCGCCCACAGTGGCTCACCTCACCGGCTCTTCACCACACACGCTGCCCAGATCTAATGCCTATTCACCGCACCGATCGGATGCCTCATCCGATACGTTTCATGAAGCTGTCTTGCCTTGAAATCCCCCCTTTAATCCATATGTGTCCCCTTCTGCACAAACGACAAAACAGCATGCACACACAGCGGTGGTCGCCTCTCCGTTTGTAACGTGAAATTACCTTTATCGTTCACCTTTTGGGGACTCTGTAAATAAAGATATTTTCTGTTTGCCTCGTCTGGGTTTAGATATGACAAACGAGCTACCCTTGTGTCGAGATAGTCAGCAGTTGCCTCAACAGCTGATTGACTGCGGCGCATGGGTGATGCCGAGGGGGCTGTAGGGAGTTGTAGTTTCTCACTATGCAACAAATATGTAGCCTATCTTCTGTATCCTTGACTGCTGTGGTAAAAAAATACACAAAAAACACATCATTTTCAAAGCTGACCTGTTGATGAGGTTACAAGATTAGGCAATTCAAAGCAGAAATTAGAAAATAGTTATGAATGTCTGTCTCTCAGATGCTGTCATAGACATGAGCATTACGTTTCTATTAATTGCTTACATCAATTTCGTAGAAAAGCTTTATGTGGCATAATAGCAAAACAACAAATGCACAGGTAAACACAAGCAGAGATGGTGTGGAGCAAATACTTTGTCAAAACAGGCTAATGTAGTCTAATTAAAACACCTTACCGCTGTTTAAAGTGTTCTGCAGCCATATGTGCATCTTCATGGTGGTTCTATTTACCAGTAACCCGTGGTCTCTCTCTGCCTGGGAGTGGATTCACAACATTAATTTGATATTTTTGTCCATAAGAGGGGAGGGAGGCATTATGGAACTACATTTCCCGTGTAAGTGGAACGGTGCCCTCTGCGGCGTCCGTCCTTGTTTTGATGACGCAATCACGCACAGCGATGCTATGTTGCGTTACCTCAGAGACAGCCAGTTAATGGAGTCAAGCGGTCACGCCAAGGCGATAATATTAGTGACAAACGAGACCGTAGCCGACGTAAAGGGGATTTTTTAAATACCCGAAATAGTGCGTGGTCGCAGATAGTTGCTGTGACGACTGTCATGACCGCGAGGGAATAGTTTAATGCTAAATAATTGGCTGGTTTGCAGCCCACTCGACGTATCAACACAAAGGCCCGCGTAGCTAGTTAGCTTCAGCCTGCTAGCAAGTGCTACAGCGTTCCACAACTGCTGCAAATTAACAGGCATTTTATTTTTATATGTGTAACACAGTTAATCTCCTCTACCGACAAGACAGTATTTTGTGTTTTTTTTTCAACGGTAATGGCGGAACAGGGCGCAGTGGTCATGCAGCAGAATTTGGACAGGTGAGTTCTAAGTTTAAAGCTAACATGCTAATGGCAGCTACGTAGCTTTACATAAAGTCACCACGATTGACGAGAGATAGGAGGAAGTTAACATGGTCTTGGTCAAAATGTTCAGACACTCGTTAACTTGGTATGTAGCTAATTGTCGTTTTGTGCCGACTGCTAACTTAGAACATTGTGTGAATATCATTAACGTTATCTAAGCTAACGGTTAGCCTAGCGTTAGTGTATTTCTGCAGTGTTGACACAGGGCGTCCTCCGCTACTTCTGTCAATGACTAATAAAGTTACTGCAGTAAGTGATTTTAACACCTGCTGCATGTCACTATGATCATATCTACCTTAACGCTATCTATCTATCTATCTATCTATCTATCTATCCACACAGATACTGTATGACTATAACACAACATGTGATTTTAACGTTAACCTCGTTGCCTATAAATGAACTAACAGTTCATGGTCAGAGTTTCAACTGCTAACGTAGCTCCCATAATAATTGGTCTGTCATTAACGTTTGACCTTTAATCGAGGGGAAGGCTGAATCCAGTAAGATTTTTGTAAAATGTCACGTTCATAGCTAACAATCATTATGGCGTTGAATAAGTAAACTGCCTGCTTATCTTCTGTTACATAAGACATTGAATACCATTTCCATGACAGGGTTTACTTTAATTTCCCTGGATATGCACTATGTAAACACACACCTGTGAATACAATAACCAAAACTTAAGTAACTCTTCGGTTACTTGATAAGATGTTGGAATTGTTTAAAGCGTGAAAATCATTTTGAGCATACGCTGAGAGCAAAAACTGAGTGGAGGTGCTGACATCTTTAGGAAAAGTTGCATGAGAGAAAGTACAAGCTGGTGTCACATGTCACTTGCTGGGAATGAGGAGATATTTTACACTAAATTGGGGAAAAACAGCAAAGCAAACAAGTGAAAACTGCACTGTTGCTGAGGTTTTACAGCTGAAGTGTTCAACATGTTTTCTGACATTGAAATGTCTGACAACAATCTGGATAGAGTGAAGCATTGCTTGGCGGAATGCAGCACCCCAGGTTGAACAGTTTCATGGTAACATAGGGATGATCAATCAGGACAGATGAGCAATTATGTTGAGCTATAATCACACACAGTTCTGCTGTCAGTTATGTTTCATCAGGGATACCAAAGCACATAGTTCCCTTGGAGTAGTATGTGGCCCTGAACCTTGTACAAAGCTGTAGCTTGTCACTTTGTCAGTCACACTGAATGTAAAATCCAGACACCACAGCCTCAAATTCAGACTTGAAAGGCTGCCCCCTTTTTGTTCTATGTGATAGCCAGCTACTAACCTCTCTTGGCAGCAAGTTGAATTTGAACTTTCAGCACATTATTGTTCTGTTATTCTGCCTGTGTTTGGTTCCTGGGTTATTTTTGCTAGAACATCACTTCCTGCTGTGAGCATTCCCATGTTGTGATGCAGCATTTTGTTCGCGCTGCTCTACAATTAAATGGTGATGCAGCACAGGCATTTCACAGTGGAAACATGTAATTTAAGACTCAAACCCTTAAGATACAAAAGTCTAATTTTACACAGATTTACAAAGTAGTGAAGACAAAGGTTTGCTCACTTCAGGGATTTATGTATGTTGTGTTTGTAAAACAGGGCAGTTCAGTTATTAAGACCAGTATACCAAGTGGCTGGGATGAGGATCAGCACCTCTGAATCTGAGTCCATGGTTGTCAGCAGGAAGCCGATGGATTGCCTTTTCCGGGTAGGGAATGAGTGTTTACCCCAAGTGAAGGAGTTCAAGTACCTCGGGGTCTTGGGACAATGGAACGTGAGACTGGCTGGGGAAACGAAGCAGCGGGGCCGTATTGCATTTGCTTTATTGCACTGTTGTGACGAAAAGAGGTGAGCCGGAAGGCAAAGCTCTCGATCTACCGCTCAGTCTTCGCTCTTACTCTCACCTATGGTCATGACCCAAATAACTAGATGGCGGGTACAAGCGGCCAAAATGGGTTTTCTCAGGAGTTGGCTGGCATCTCCCTTAGAGATAGTCCCTGTGAGGGACTTGGAGTAGAGCCTCTGCTCCTTTGCGTTGAAAGGACCCAGTTGAGGTGGTTTGGGCATCTGGTAAGGATGCCCCCTGGGCGCCTCCCTAGGGAGGTGTTCCAGGCAGGACCAGCTGGGAGGAGGCCTCGGGGAAGACCCAGGACTAGGTGGAGAGATTATATCTCCACACTGGCCTGGGAACGCCTCTGGATCCCCCAGTCAGAGCTGGTTAATGTGGCCCGGAAAAGGGAAGTTTGGGGTCCCCTGCTGGAGCTGTTGACCCCGTGACCCGACCCCGGATAAGAGGTTGATGATGGATGAGTGAGAAAAAAAGACCATTTTAAAAAAAATTCTGGTTTTGATCTGTTCAATTATTTATTTAAATATACCTCAGATAGTTACTAACTAACTACACATTAGGCCCATTTCTCTGATTTGAACTAAATACATGTGAAAAGTCAAACAAACATGGATATTTTATTACGTTTTTCTGCTTGCATACTTCGACACCTATTTAGTACCCATCACGTGAAGTTCTGATTGATCATAATGCAGCTGCAAGACGAGATGAGTGAATCTGGTGGATCAAATGCAATATGAGAATCTCATCAGGATGTTCAGGTGTCAGGTGTTCAATTGAATGATGTTGATACCATCTCTGTTTGTGTAATCGGTGTATTTGACATGTTAAAATATGGAATAAATTGTCATTTTAGAAAGGGCAATCATGATATGCCATGGGTTATCGTCTTGTTTCTATTTTATTGGCATGTGCATTGAAAATTATAGGTAATTTCAGTGCCTCCATCCCCACAAAAATGTGTTGTTGTTGAAACTACAAAACCTAAGGAATCCATTGTGATGGAGGCGAAAGCACACTGAGGGCTGTTGTTGCCGTGTTATGATTTGACCATATTTCTTAATGCTATATGCAGTGCTTGTGAGGGTTTCTGGACAATATTTGTATTTATATATTTTGTGTTGTTAATTAATTTCCAATAATAGATATACATACATATCCATAAAGCAGCATATTTGTCCACCAGGTATTGATGAGTATTAAATACTTGACAAATCTCCCTTTTAAGGGAGATTTGAACAGATAAATAATTTGATTAATTTGCGATTATTCACGATTAATTATTGACAGTCATGCAATTAAATCTTTTAATCGAGTGACAGCCCCGTCTTTTTCATAACTGCCCAGGCTAATGTCTTCCCACCTTTATTCTGTATGTAATAATGAAACAAGGATTCATGGATATATTGGGCTTTTAAAGTCAGACAAAGCCAGGATGGCTTCTATCCAAGCGTTATCATATGTGAGTATCTTCTCTGTGAGTGGTGGTGAGCAGATTCTGCAACATTTTGTCCACCGAGCACATTGGTGTGCCGTTTCCCTCAAAATAGTCCCTGGCATCTGATAGCTTGTGCAGTGTGTACTAAAAGGCATTTGTAGGCATTTGACGCAGCACTTTCTGTCAATATTGAACTTTGGACTTTAAAACCATTTCCCAAGCACATGGTACAGTAGCAGAAAGAAAAGAAGCGTATGTGAGCTTTATGAAATGTTGTCTAGCCGTGTGCTGCTTGCGAGTGTGTGGCAGATGCAATAACCCTGACAGTGTTTGAGGAGCTGATAGCGGGAAGATGTATGTCATGTCCCTTTGCTTCTAGACGGTTGTGTACCCAGCCTCTATCACTGGCAAACATAAGGCTCCACATGCTCTTATCTGGGCCTGCCACAAGCAGCCAGCTGCCCCTGCAATGCAGTGTTTCACAAATAAATGTGGGGGACACATTTCAATCCAGTCCGACCTTTTTATTGGTTCTCACACAGCCTCCCGGTTTTACTCTCTCTCGCCTCTGGTTTTGTTGTCCAAATTGCTGACCTGTTGCTCTCTGTGTGAATAGGTATATAAATATGTGTGTATAAGGGCTAATAATAATAATGATTGACCCTGTAGCCATGATTTGATCCAGTTTTGGTGTAGGGTGGTACCAGCGTACATCCTTAATCTAAGTTCATACTGCACGACTTTCAAAGTTGTCAGATCGCAGTACTGTTCACACTACACAACTTACTGTCTTTTAATTGGGGGTCTTTAAATCGTTGTCAGACTACATGACTGAGCGGAGATGGGCGGTCACTCACTGCAAGATCTTAATCCCCGATGAGGTCTCCAAACTAAGTGTTGTTATGAAAGCACATACGACAAATGACTTGATACCGTATGAGAGACATATTGCTAATGTGGGTGCATGTTTTTACAAAATGGCCTTTTTCCACCAGTTTCCACAGACTTTTTCACTATTTATTTTTCTATGTGCCTCAGCAACTCCCCCTTTTTTCCCATCAACCTGTGTCTTGAGCTCTTCTTGGCTGTAGCTTGTGTGTGGCCAGAGTCCCAGATATGTTCAGATATTTAGCCTGCTAGATATCTCGACTGTCTGTGAGGCCTCGGTGAGCATCGGAGAGCCTCAGTTGCGTCTTTGAGCAGTTCACACATGACGCTTGAGAGCTGATGTGCAAGCGGCGAACAAACACTGATTTGCCTCTGATTGGAGCTTTTTGTCGGGGAGCGGACAATCAAGGCTAAAGTCGTGTATTGTGAACTAGGCATTAGAAAGTGACGTTCATTTTCTTTGTCAAATACAAAACTTTACAAATTAGAGCTCTGACTTGTATATACATTGTCTACTATTTTAAGATGCAGATGAAGTGAAATCAACATAATTATGTCAAATATTAACGTTATTTAGTCTGACTGTCACATTTTGCTGCTTATTTTTTGTAAGCAGTAATACTGAAAGCATGAAGTTTTGCTTTAAGAGGTATTTTAGAAATATCTTTTTCAGTCTGCTTGATTCAAACAGCAAATTATTAAGATTTACAGCCATAAATCCAGCCATTTAATGGGTACACATGCTTAACAACCAAGAGCCTGGTGGACTTAACTAAAATGTGAACTTATAGAAAGCTGAAAGAAAGTTTTATTACATTTTTGTTTGCTTTTTACAAATAACATGCAGTGTTTACTTAAGAAGAAGAAGAAGAAGAAGATCTACCTTTATTAGTCCCACAATGGGGAAATTCAATTTACACTCTGTTAAACTTATACATGGTACATGCAGACCTGAAACACACATACATGCATTAATGGAGAGATGTCAGAGTGATGGGGCTGCTCCTGACAAGCGCCCTGAGCAGTTGGGGGTTTGGTGCCTTGCTCAGGGGCACCTCGGCAGTGCCCAAGAGGTAAACTGGCACCTCTCCAGCTACCAGTTCACACTCAGTTTTTGGTCCATGTCGGGACTTGAACCGGTGACCCTCCGGTTCCCAAGCCAACTCCCTACAGACTGAGCTACTGCCGCCCCCAAATTGTATTAATTGTATTCCTTTAAATAGTCCTGCTTTAGGTTATTGATTTCTAGCTGTTGAGTTGGTCCTGACATTTTTAGGTCTTTTATTCAACTCAGTTCATTGTGATTACTATTTTTCATCATTGATGTTTAATGTCAAAATACATGTCTCCTATTATCTGTATTTGTTCCTTCTTTCATAAACTTTGATTTGAGATCATCTTATTTTTTTGCTTGTGCCATTTTCCACAGTACAGTTATGGGCTTATCTTACAGGATCATGCAATGATCTGCAACAGTGGTGTGTTAATTGATGTCTATATTTAACGTCATTGTTATTGTGGTCGATTTAACATTTTATGCATTTCAATCTAACATTACACTTTTTTCTTTTTGTTGTCTTTTCTGGTGTTCAGTTGCTTGCATTACTGTTAAGCAGCACAGTACTCAACTTATTGTTTGTTGCTGCTTACCTGAATAGCCACCAGAATATTTAAGACATTACATGTGAGTAATGAAATGTGACTTTGATAAAAAAGATGTTTTGGATAAATGGGTTGGAATCCACCTTTGGTCGTAGTCTTCTTAACTTTGGAAGCCAGCCACTTGTGGGCCAGTCAAAGCATAAACAAATGCTTTTTCCTGGACAACTGAGCACATGTTAGTACAATACAAAGGTCACAGTGCCTAGTACTGTAGTACTGTAGGTCGTAGAAGTACACAAATTTGTTATGGAGTAGCCTGAGGCTGAATGGGAGGTTCCTGTATTAGTTCAGCAAACAAACTTTATTGAACCTACAATGACAGATTAACAACATAAACACACTTCCCTGAATAGTGGTCAGGGTCTGTTGCTCTGTTATTTTTGAAATGTCTCAAACAATTACATGTATACATGCAATAACAGCATGATTCATGTTTTTGTTGACACTGTCAGCAAGGAGTTGATTAAAATCTGGTAGGCTGTTGTCTGTTGCACAATATTGTAAGGACACCCTGCTATTTTGCATCCTTGTGGACTATAAAACGATCACATCTTTTCAGAGTCAGTGTGGCAGCTGAAGCTTACCAATTTACCAAATGTGCCAAAGACTCATTTAACCAGAAGCAGGCACATGGAAGGTAGAGTCTTAGACTCGAAGGAGCTGGACACTGTACTGTTCCACAGTGGCAAGTAGTCTGTGTTGTAAAACTGACATGGTCAACACTAGTTAGTGATTGAGTAGAATCAGTCAAGACATGGCGAAGCCCCCCCTAGACCGTAACCTCCCTTTAAGGTCTTTGTGGGACAGGATCCAGTGCTCCGGTGCCCTGTCTTTGTGCTGAGGGACCTCCAGTGCTCCCACCGTCATGTGACCGTCGCTGAGTGAAAGAGCCTTTGTGGTGTGGCTTATGTGCCTCTTAAAGAACAGGCCTGACTTGTGAGACGATGAGAAAGTAACTACGCTGTCGCGCTCATCTTTGTACACAGTGTGTCAATCACACTGCCATCATGTATTCCTTCAGAGCGCTCCACACACTAGGATGTCACGATACTAGAAGTTAAGCAGTCGATATCAGTACCAGTGAAATTCTCAATACCACAGTAAAAAACAAAAGTAAAACAATAAATCCCATGTACTTCAACATGCACTCCATTACTGTTTGCATACTGGTTAATATTAGGAAGTTATGCAGGTCATAATTCCCTTTCTGTTATCTATTTTATATTGCTGTGAAAACATCTCCTTCATACAACTGTATTTGAACATACCATGATAATGTTAGAATATACATTTGCCCAGTACCCATTTTTACTGGATGCATGTTAGGGCTGCAAAATTAATCAATTAATAATCACAATTTTAGCTTACCTCACTTAATTGAACATGACCAACTGTGATACTGATGTATCAAATGTGTGTTCTGCTCATAGAAAACTCTGCTGCATATTAGGGATGCTAATTTTGAAACATTTTCTTAACCGATAGCCAACCCTCGTTAACCGATTATTAACTGTCAGCTGTCAAGATTTGTGCCTCGCATGCAGCGATGCTCCAGCTGCAGTACATGAGCACAACAGACAGCTGAGTCAACAGTTCACCGTCAGGAGAGTTACTGTAGCAGCCACGGTGCTGCGTTCACTGTCTCCAGTTCACCGTCAGGAGAGTTACTGTAGCAGCCACGGTGCTGCGTTCACTGTCTCCAGTTCACCGTCAGGAGAGTTACTGTAGCAGCCACGGTGCTGCGTTCACTGTCTCCAGTTCACCGTCAGGAGAGTTACTGTAGCAGCCACGGTGCTGCATTCACTGTCTCCAGTTCACCGTCAGGAGAGTTACTGTAGCAGCCACGGTGCTGCGTTCACTGTCTCCAGTTCACCGTCAGGAGAAATGTTGTCACTAAAATCAATGAACAATCGTGATAAATAATGGTGATATCAATATTGATCAAAATAATCGTATTTGTAATTTTAGTCATAATCATGCAGCTCTATTACGAGCCTGAACGCATCATGATGTCACCTCATGTGTAGTGAGTTTACAGTGTCCCAAACACATTTCTATCATCCTAAAGACGACGGGATGCTGTTAGTCTTGATCTTTATGGTAGCTGCGGTACTGTAGTAAAACAAGTACGGCATGTTTTCAGAGTTTTGGCATTGACTTGGTACCAGAACACTAGTTCTCGTGATATCCCTGCACCAAGTGTTTGTGTGATACAGTTCTACATTGTCAAAATGACGTCGCATGACGTCGGCCTTGCTCGACTGGAGCGATCCACAGTCCTTCGTTGCTTTACATTCTTGTCATCCCGGCATCTTGAAGGTTTGTGAGAACAACTGCTGTTTGCTTGCCCTTGAGGTTTCAAAGCAGTCACTTAGCATTAGGTGGATTAAAGCTTCATTGTGGAAACTGCAAAGCCCCACTTGAGTTTGCCTGTTTAACGTGTAAATAAGTGGTTGAGATGGCAGGTCACCTTGCTGCAGCATTAGTTCAGGCGACTCGCCATCATCAGATCTCATCTTCTTGAAGGACATTTTTATGGAAACCTTCCAGACCTTGTTAAACAGTAATATGGGATTTTGACACGTGGTAGCATCTGTCAATGTTTTTGTAGGTTTTGGCTTCATTTTTGTCATGAAAATATGTTGTAAATGGAAAATGCCTGATATGTCATTAATTAAGTCTGTTAGATTGTCAGCACTGGCTCTTCAGGTTTTGTTATGTTTTCATTCATAGTGTATACTGTACTGTATATATGTATATCTGTATGCAGGAGCCCATTTTGTACATGTGCGGCGCAGGCTTATCTACCCGACTATTCTGTAAAACAGGGTCGAGGCAGCATTGAGCTGGAGATTAAGGTTTCGCACAGAGGATAGCATTTCGGTGCTGTTGTATTAGGTCCTGTCATGCTGCGGGGCTGGGTTACAAGAATAGGAGCCAGCGAATCTAAGGGAGCTCTGGGTTTTGTTCTCCACCGCCGAGGTCCTGTGGAGACATCTGTCCACTGTTCTACTCCTCATCCTCCTGTTTTATAGCTGCCTCAGTTTCAATCTCTGTGCTGTTTCTTGTTTTAAATATCGAGTCCTGTGTAGAAGAAGGTCACAAGATGCATATTTTGACTTATCAAAGTTTTCTAGCTTTACAGTGCATTACATATATTGTCAAACAGCTGGTCAGCATGGAGTACGGTGGAGGCTCACATACCTGTCGTTTGGCAGTTACATGGTGAGCTCTACAAGGATGGTAGACACAAGTGTGAATGGAGGGTTAATGTTTCCATCAGACTCAGATTCACCACGTGTGCTCGTCCCTGGCCCTTCAGCTGGCCATGTCACCTGAGCACCTCGACCCTAAGGCTCCTCTCCTGCATCGTCATGTTTTATTCAGCACCAGGGGAGTATTGGAAAATCATCCATTGCAGGCAGGCAGCAACCCGAGCAAATAATCCAAGTTGGCCATCTACAGAAGAGCCCCCTCGTCTCCCCCGGGGGCCCCAGTAACAGAGCACACCTAGACCTCAGTATGATGATGACAGAAAGCCACAGATTTGGCATCCATTATTCAACTGTGGGAGCAGGAGGGTAAAAATATACACAATGTACTATGGGGATTCACTGAGCTAACTATTGAATAAATGTTGAAGTGCTGCTAGAGGTGGCCACCAAGAAAAGTTTACTCTCATTTTGGTTACCATCTCTTCAGAGATCTATGGGTCATGTCCATGTCTTCCTTATAGCTTCCAAGTTAAATGAAATTTTGAATGAATCAGGTGTTTGATGCAGCAGTGCTCTGGGACAATGTGGGAAAAACTAGGAGAATATTTGTGGTCACAGGCTCATCAGTAAACGTACCAGCCCTTTGCCATACTAAGAAATTCAGGCTGTCAATCGATTAAGATAGTTAATTGCAATTAATCACACTTTTTTTTATCTGTTCAAGAGGTACCGTAAAAGGAAATTTGTCAAGTATTTAATACTTTTATCTACATGGGAGAGGGAAAATATGCTGCTTTATGCAAATGTAAGTATATATTTATTACTGGGAATCAATTAACAATACCAAACAATGACAAATATTGTCCAGAAACCCTCACAGGTACTGACTTTAGCATAAAAAATATGCTCAAATCATATCATGACAAACTGCAGCCCAACAGGCAACAACAGCTGTCAGTGTGTTAACTTGACTATGACTTGCCCCAGACTGCATGTGATTATCATAAAATGGGCATGTCTGTAAAGGGGAGACTCGTGGGTACCCACAGAACCCATTTACATTCACATATCTTGAGGTCAGAGGTCGAGGGACCCCTTTGAAAGCAAAGCAAATTAATTTGCAATAATGTGTTATTATCGTGTTACTTTTGACAGCTCTAATCTAAATATTTTTGCATACAGGGGTCCCTAAACAGTCTTGGAAATGCATAAATTGGGTATGACAGGAAATGAACCCAATTGTATTCAGCAGGTGGGTTTTAAAGGGTTAACTAAAAGCTAAAATAATATTCAATTAGGGGAACTTGGAATCTTAGTACCATTTTGCATATTAACAATACAATACAACAGGTGTTTACTCTTGGCCTGTGGCCCACCATTGAGTTCCAGTTTTGGCCCTCCAAGCAAACAAACTTGGGCATCCCGGCACCAAGGATAATGGCCATTTTCAAAGAAGAAGAAGAAGAAGATCTACCTTTATTCGTCCCACAGTGGGGAAATTCAATTTACACTCTGTTAAACTTATACATGAGGGGTAAAAATTTAGTGTAAATTTGGAGCATCATTTACCTTCCTTCGCGACAAGTCATAGTTGGTACCAATGAATTACTTAGTTTACTTAGGTTTACTAGTTCATATGATGTCAGTATCTTCACTGTCTTAAAACGTAGCCAGCTACGATCTTAAAATTTCAAGTTGCGTTAATGCATTAAATAAATAAGTTGCGTTAAAACACATTTGCATTAACATGTTACTATTATTGCATTAACTTTGACAGCTCTGTTAGAAATGCATACAGGCAATAGAGCTCTGCATTCTGGGAATATATTTAGCTGTTTTGAGCTGTAGTGCCTACAACAGATATTTCTAATATTGCTGTTGTGAGAAGACACATTTCCTACTTCCTTGTGAGAGTGAAAAAGCAACAGGTTTCCTCCGTACCTGTTGTTAGAAGACAGGAAATGGAACAGTAAACTCTAGATATGTCTTATCAGGTCAGACACAGGCAGCTAGTTGTCTAAACCCCATCAGAGAGCAGATACTGGCCTGTCTGGTATGTCTCAACCTGCACTGCCCCCAGTTTTATGGTGCCTTCAGAAGTGGTCGTGTTTACCATGTTGACAGAGTCCATTTGAACGCCCCCTCTCGTGGTATTCATAACCTTGTGGAAAGTTTCTGAGTTGTTTCACGAGTTTTGATGTGTTTGTTGTCAGCGATGGAAGTTCATTTTTTGGAGGCATAATAAGTTAATATATTGTAATTTTTTGTCATGCGTTGTTTTTCTTTGTAATTTTATAACATGTCTAAGAAAAATGTTGATATTCCCATTTTTTACCTCTGTCATTATACCTTTGCATTTCCTGCAGTTATCCACTTGCTAGCTTTCTAAGTTGCTAGCCTCTAGACGCCGGCAGTAATGTTGATATTGCCGTTGCTTAGCAGCGGCAGTCTCACGCTTGAACAGCAAGCATATTGAGAACACAACTTCCCATGTTGTAAACACAAGCTCATGAGTTTCATTTGAAGGCACCATTAAAACAACCTTTGCGTGATTGTCATGGAATGGATAGACTTGAACCAGAGTTAAAATTAGTGTTAATGCAGTAGAGTCTGTGACAGAATTGATCTCCATCTGCAACATGTATTGGTGGAGGTGATGATGTATGCATGCTGGTAATTAATCTCCGGATTTATTATCAGGAATGCCCTAATGCGAATGAAAGTGTACATAATCACTGCCTGAGAGAAAAAGAAAAACATGCATATCTATTAGAGTTTGTCTGTCCTCGTTGAATTTATACCAGGGTTTATGGGATGTGTGAGTAGACGAATCATTGTTTCATCCATCCAGTGAAATGCCAACTGCTCAAGGTTCAGTGTAATTATGAAAATGAGAGCCTAAATGTCACACGAGGATAGTGGGGCTGTAAATGGGTCGAAGGCAGCAGTCAGCCCCTCAACTGGTTGATCTCCTAGCAACAAACTAGTCCCAGGCATAATTGAATGTGAATGTGGCTTAAAGTTCAAGCTTGACATTTTGGATTTTAGTTGGTTATTTTTCTTCATTTTAGTAATTAGCACACGGTTCCTACTTCTTATTAGAGCTGATGGAACCCCCCTAGTCATAGTTTGGGAGCCTGGCTGTGGTGGCCGTGATTTTCTGAAATCAATTATTCAGGTCTAACCTATGACTGTTTTCATTAGTACGTAGCAGCTAAAATAGGAATGTCACTGGTCTGGATTCATGCTGTGAGACACGGGGATAGTGAACCTTCCAGCCACTCGCATGCTGCTGATTAATTATGAAAAAGCAATATAATGTCACAGTCGGAGATGTACTGTGGTAAGGTCAGGGAACTTGGGTATCAGATTGCCTCCCCAGATGTTGGACAGACATGGAGTGGAGGAGGCTAGAGGGTGTATTGTCCAATTAACTGGAAGATAATACAGCTGACAGGCCAAACATACTAATGGCTCCTTTCCTGTAAGTGAGGAGGCATACATTTGAGGACATGGACTCTTCTTTCCTTATACTCCTTTTTAAGTGGAAAAGCAGTTTACTCAGATGTTCACCGTGTGTGGAAAGATGTACTGTAATGTGGGAGGAGAGGAAGGAGGATGTGTTGGGATGCTCGTGGGCAGGAGGAGAGGGTGCTAAAATATGGTTTGGCTTGAATCCAGAACAAGGCATTTTTCTGGATGTCATACTTAGGGGAGGCTCTGTGTCCACTGTTTGTCTGCAACCAAGCCCCCTCGTGCTTTCTCTGCATATGTGGTTTATCAGAGTATTGTGTGTACTCACACAGGGATGCCGTGGTGAGTTTAGGTTGGAGTAGTAGTGTGATAAATGCTAAAGGCAATGTCAGAAGAGTGTAACTCAGACTCTAAGTTACCCATATTCACTGTGAGTGTGAATGCTTGTCTGTTCTATGTCCCCTTTGATAGTCCGGTGACCTGTCCAGGGTGAACCCCGCCTTTGCCCAAAGTCCGCTGGGATCGGCTCTAGCCCATCTGTGAACCCAAATGGGATAAGCGGTCACAGATGATGGATGGATGGATCTGTCATTGTGATTTAAAAGATAATCCCCTTTGCCTTGTATCCAGATGACAGGTTTGGGCATAACAAAAACTTCCCTCTATGATGTCAGATATTGTTGAGAAGCAGTCAGCATTACAACTTTATTTGCCTATAGCGCTGATGCATTTGATCTTGCTTGATTTCATGCAATGTGTGTGTTCCATCTCCATTTGGTCTGGAGTGATGTGCGAGACTTTGATCACGGCCTCTATCATTGTTTCCTAAATTGTGAAAAATGGCCAAAACTTTTCACAATAACCTCTCCAGATAAACCAGATCCAAGCCGAACCCTTTGACTCATGTTTGAAGTGACTTTGTGTCGCTGATTGCTCGCTTTTTATTCACATGAAAGATTGTTAGTCCTGTTTGCTCTCCTTCCCTCTCTCTTCCAGTCTACCACACACCAACAAACGGATGTCTGTTGTGTTAAAAATGCATAACCTACGTACAAACAAAAACAACAACATGTAGCTGAAATATAACAGTTTGTTAAAAATCCACAATCAGAACAGACCACCTGTCATAAAAACCTGTCGAGCAGGAGCAGCAGCAACAGGAGGAGCAGGAGCAGCAGGAGGAGGAGGAGCAGGAGCAGCAGCAGGAGGAGGAGGAGGAGGAGGAGATTAGTAAAGTCTTGACTGCATGATGATGTACAAATTCAAAGAGGTTGCTAAACTGAATGTGCTAGACTAGGGGTGGGCAGTCGTTTTTACTGGGGGGCCACATGAGAAACCCTCGGCTGTCCTCTCCTTCTTGTCTCCAGACAGGTTTCTGGATTTTTCTGCATGTTTTGTCTCAAAGTGACAGCTCAAGTTGCATTTTTTGAATACAGCCATGTTCGTTGCAAACTAAGCACACAGCTTCACCACCAACCTCTGTGAAAAACTGACCGATTATAGACGTGCCGCCTCAGCAGGTGACGCTACTTCAAACATCAGTTACATCAACTTACATCAATGTCAAGTGTGACAGGAAGAAGCACACTAACGATACACGAGCATTTCAAAACAAAAGCTGTTTTCTCAACAGTTTTTTTAAAAGTAAAATTGTGTGGTATGTCTGAGACCTCCCGGGCCAGGCAGAGCCTTCATGAGGGCCGGTTCCTGGCAGAGCTGAGCACATACATTTAAAACGACCTACCTTACCGTCCATTGGATTTGTATTTGATTATATACAGTATATTTTGTATAATAAAATTGAATATCATATATTTAAATATTTGCAGTATTATAAAAACTAATGGTTATTTGTAATTTTTGAGACCTGCCCAAACTAGCAAATTTGTTGCTTCCAGCGGAGCTCAGGTCTCTTTTGGTAACTTGAACACTGAATCTGGCTCCCTAGTTTGCTTTTGTGTTGTGCCAGTAGGCTGCTTGGGGTTTCTTTTACTGAAGCCAAAGGAATTTATCACACCACTTTGATTTAGAAGTGCCGAGGCTCTAGCCAGTCTGGTCATGTCTCTTCTAAAATCGCATTATCGCTCGTCATCAGCTGTGACTTAACTGGTCTGTAGTTATTTGTTCACACTTGAGGGGAATAATTATAAAACTGATTTAATGTAACTACCAAAACTATCATTCATTTAGAAATCTACAGCCTTTTTTCCCAGTTTTCAGGATGGATGTTTCATTGTATTCATCCCACCTGTGGGTGTGTTTGTGTGTTTTCAGGAGCTGCTGGGTGTGCTTCGCCACCGACGAGGACGACCGCACAGCAGAGTGGGTGCGTCCGTGTCGCTGCCGCGGCTCCACCAAGTGGGTTCACCAGGCCTGCCTGCAGCGCTGGGTGGACGAGAAGCAGCGAGGCAACAGCACGGCACGCGTGGCCTGCCCACAATGCAATGCAGAATACCTCATCGTCTTTCCCAAACTGGGTGGGTAGCATCTCTCACAGGATAAATCTAAGAGTAGAGAGATGAGCTTTGAGGCTTGAAAATTACTGGTCAGTAAGCGTGGTTGAAGGGGCTCACGTTCCAGAGCAAGGTTTCTGTGCTTGAAACTTGAAATGATTAAGAAATGCTATTGGAGACAAGTATTGCTGCAGTAATGTTTTTCTAAGGTTAAGTGTGGCTGCACATAGCTTTAGCCTAGCTTTATGAGGTAAGATTCAAATTTCCTTAGCATTATCATGTTCATGTAAGAGCCAACTCTGATGCTAAACTGCATCAAAGTCTGTTCCCAGGTCCTGGGGAATACTACTGCATATAGTTAGCCTCATAGCATAATTGCCAATATTGTCATATTTTGCAATTAGACCCATATAAATAGATAGAAAAAATATATTTTTTCTTATTTTCTGAAAACCTCAAAAGATGATTTAGGCAGTTCTGTTATGAGGCTAACGATGTATGAAAATGAAATGTAGCTCCAGAAGGAGCTGTGTGAAGTGCGATAAATTTCAGCACCAGATGGGTCTGAAGTAGGGCTGTACCGAATAGTTTGAAGCTTCATTCATAATGCTGACATTCAAATTATTAGTATTAATAACTTAAACTATTGCGTGCACTATAGTCCACCCTCTCTGATTTTTAAAATTAATTCTAATTCATTCAAAAAGATAAATGTCATATTATATTATTTATTTTTTAACTTAACTATTCTGCTTCAATCCGTATTTGTTGGCATTTAGCCTTTCAAAAACATTTTCCCTGTGGTCAAAAAAACAGTTCTCAAAGGGTGGTTTGGCAAAAATCCTCCACAAAATCCTATTTTTTGTTTAGGGTCATAAAACACAACGGCAGGCATTCAAAGCTTAATTTGAAAACCTTAATAGAAGCTTTGAATGTCAAAAAAATGGTACAGTCATAGTCTTACGAAAAAAATGTCGTTAGAGTATTGTGAGTTTAACAGTCTGTTGCCCGCTCCTCATCTCTACGTGAAGCCTGAGGCTACATTAGCTGCTACTAGCATAACACACTCAAATATCGGCCTAACTGTCGGCGGCTGAGTTCATCCCTGGTTCTGCTGCATCAATTTAGATCTTTATTCACTGAAACCGTCCATTGTCACTCTGACAATGTTCTAGAAGTGCAGTGCAGAGTCTGAGGAGTGTTCTCTTATGTGTGTGATGATGGTGACAAAGATTACCTGTCTACTGGTTTGCTTATAGCACCAAGACTGATAAAGAAAGTTTCCAACTCCTCTGAATTTGAGTACTGTCAAATCGTCATGACAACTCTCATTTTCCACCAGTTGTCAACACTGAAGCAGTATTACAGAGCAAATTTCTACATGGACTGCTGAAGCTCCTCTTTGAGGGTGCTCTTTATTGCTGCCGCCTGCAACTGTACCCAAAGCTCTGAGAGCTATTCAGTTTGTCTTGCCTGAGTGCATGTTTATTTACTCCAGAGCCAGTAAAGGTTCTGCGGTGATCCGGGTAAATATTTCCTTTCAGCCTGAGGAGGAACAGAAGGGTGCTCTCTTGTTATACGGCCCAGCTCCTGGCTGATTGACCAGCAGCAGTTTAGAGAAGAGGCTGCCTCAATTATCCTGAGTGACGAGGGCTTCAGTTGTTCCCAAACACCAGCTATGACTCATTTAGTGAACATACACCGTACACGACCATGTTTATTTTTCCAGACCCTCCTCACTTTTCAGTTTCTCTGTCTCCGATCCCTTCATACCTCATGCTGTTTGTTGCACAGCATTTTGCAGTGAGAGAAAAATATTTGAGGTGCAGCAAAAAGAATGGCGTAGTTTCATCCCTTTGTTGAAGTTTTACAGCCAAATGCCAAAATATAAGGTATATAATATATAATATAATAGTGTATATAATAGTGCACAGTTGTCACTGGGTTACCAATCAGCTGCTGGGCCACTGCCAGCCTCAACCTCAAAGAGAGAGACAAGTTGCAATTTGAGACAGTAGCTGGCCCCAAGACAATGCTAGTCTGCAGGAGGCCTGGCCCGGCTGGTAAACAGGTTCATGTATATTTATAGTGGTCGAGGCTGTGCTGTCAGTCACATTGGCGCTATAAGCAGAAGGTTCAGCTCAGCGTCTTGAAACGCTTCCTCCTCAGTAAATAAGCCAGTGAGTTTCTGTATCTGTCCCTGAGAGCTGATTATTGGCACTTGGCTGTTTGCTGGGTGTTTGCGACTGTGTCTGTCAGACCCCTTTCCTTTAGTATTGGCACGTAGGTCCCAAAATGAATGTTAATTAGTGCTGCAGCAACCCTTACATGCAGAACAAAATAACATCCAGTAGAGCGGTCTAACAGGCCTGTCAAAGTCAATGTGTGTCCCAACATTCACACACTGTGTCTTCATCTGTATGGAGACACATAAATAAGTAAAATAAGTAGTGTAAGTGGGTTGGTAATGTGACCAAAGAGTATATAGAAGCAAAGAGGTGAAAATCTGGTGCCGCCATTTTGAAAACTGAAAATGCCAATAAATCCATGGGCATGGATGTATAAAGAGATGTCTGTAAATCATAACATTTTTTTTTTCTGTCTTTTCTTTTGAGGTAAATCAACTTCCCAATACGAACACTTAAATAGCCCCCATTTATATCATCATGTACTAAAAGTGGTAAAATGAATTAATAGCTGAATCCAGAGTTACATACTGTACATACAGAGTCCAGACCATTGCTATGTATAACAAACTGTTGCTATAGCCGCAGTTCTGATGTCGGACTCTGGCGGACCATTTTTGTGTCAAATTAGCGATTTCTTAAGTAAGTAGCTGTGTAATAAATAGGATAATGTACAGCTAGAGAGACATTGTTGTGAAATAAACCCCTTCAGGGAGGTGCCAGACCCCTCGGGTCTGCAGCATCTCCCTGTCAGGGTTTCTCTCACAACAACGACCGGCTCGCTTTACAATAACCCTTAATTGTTTTGCTTTTGGATGCCACTTTGTAGGCCCATTTTAGTGGTGTCCAGTCATTGCTTTCAGTCCACAACGGCGTAGGTTTGCTGCTGTCCGCTGGCTTTGTAGTGGAGCAAACAACTAACTTCTACTCAAGATACATGTTCGGTTTTTAACACCCAGTATTTTTTGTCATAGGAAGCGTTTAACTAGTACTTAGAAATTCATCAATGTATAGCAAAGAGAGGAATGTGTACTGACTGACTGAATCAAGAGAAGTGAAGCCATGCCTTACTGGTTGCCAAGCAACATGGTAGAGGGCTGTATTGGTACAGATCTCTTACAATCAGAGATACACTGGATATTCATGGACTTTGTCCTCCTACTGTTTGTATGATTTTATTAATCCTAACAGATTACAGTGCTGAAGTCACAATGACCTTTATTTTCTGCGTTACATTGTTGTATTTTCTGGGTTAATAATCAAACTCAAGCTAAACTGATTGCAAATCTATTCTGGTTCAGTCCGAGAGAACTCATCTGACTTTTTGCACAAACATGTTTGTGCTGTCTAATGTTAGTCTCACTCACATGCGCTGGCTTTGAGAGACATGAATCAAGTCTCTGTTTCACACACAGGCGTTAGAAGTCATGATTTAGACGCATTTCATCAGTGTTTTCTCACAATACGCCACATTACACATTACTGTTTTTATTCCTTTTTTTTTTATGTAACAGCCATTGAGGAGTGGCCCAGAAGATAAAATGTTTACCCTAATGTTCATCACCTCCTGACGCCGACTCCTAAGTTTGTGTTCCTTATGTGATGTGCTCAAATGCTCAAGTGGTTTGGCCAACAGCAACAGAGCATCGTGATGGATGAGCCAGCGGCTTATTTTAGGGAACTTCCTCTTTACTGTGGCTGATCTGCTGAGTGTTGGCGCCCTCAGGGAATGATGCAGCAGTGTTCTGCTACAATCACCGCTCATTTATTGAGGACTTTATTTAAGCAACCAGAGGCTTGTATTACCTTTTAGCCATGTGTAACTGTCTTTGGTTTCCCTTTAGTTTAAACCAAACAGAGGCATAGTAGTTATTTGTATACTGTCTGCATGGAGGACATGTGGGAACACCGCACAGTCACAACAAATTGACAATATGCGTATGTCAGCACAAAGCCTACATATACATGCTCTTATGACGCATACATGCATCCTTCGGACCCTCACAGACACAAAGTAAAACTTCTGCTTTAGATGATGGACTGTGAGGATGTGTGGGAGGATTCACATCTAAATGGCTGTGTACATTGGAGAGGAAACTCAGTTTTGTCTTTTTAAGTGTGAAATGTTTCCACAAAGAATGAAGGAAATTAAGGAGTTCTGTTCGCAGAAAAAAACTTGAGGGGTTTCATTTTGAAATGGAAGCAGAAAGTGTTGATTTAAAAATAAATCTTGATTTTTTTTTTTTTTTTTTTTCATGTCTGTGACATTGGAAGTGTAGTAATGTTGCTGATACATCAGTATACAGTCAGAAGATCACCTTCACTGCCTGTGACATATTCTACAGATGTCTCGACATGGAAACTGTAGTTATGTTGCTGATATGTCCGTATACAGTCAGAAGGTCACTTCCAATGTCTGTTGCTGCTGTGATCAGCGTGGCTCACATCAAAAATAGGCGAGATCACGTGAGACGTGTCTCCTGTGGGCGGTGTGGCTGCTCTAACCTGTTAACATGGCCACTGAAATAAAAAACCTCACGCAGCTTCTGGCCCAGGCTTGACCCAGCACTTTGAATTCTTTGGTCATAGACAAACCTGTTTTGCTGCGTAACATAATAGCAACTATTCGCAGCCTTTGCCATGCCCTATCATTTACTGTAGCATCCTGATTTGTTTCATTTTTGTTAAATTGCTAAAACCAGAAGTGATTTCTGGCCGCTACGTTCTCAACACCAAAAATGAAGCCTCAGCAGCTGAATGTATCAGGACAGGAAGTTGAGTTATTGTTGTTATAAGTTATGTACGGAGTCTGTTGAGTTTACCTGACAGGCTCTTCATCCACAGGGAAAAGTGTCTTTTTCCTAATTCCATTAGTTAGTGTCACACGGCGAGGGGATCCGGGCGGAGACGCTGGATGTGTCTGGGAGAGGGAGTGGGAGTGAAATTGGGTCACGGCGGGGGGAGCTGACGGAGCAGCTCATCAAAGGCTGACAGAGCAGAGACGAGTGGAGTAACGCAGCCGCTCTGCTGATGAATCCGTGAAATCACGGCTGTCCTCCAGTGTTTCCCTGAGACTTAAGCATCACATCATTAGAATTCAGGTCTGTGATGGTGACATTTCTCCATGATAAGGAACAGGATGTGCCTCAGACCTGATCCTTTTCAGCAGAGCGGCATATGCAAAAGATGCCTGCTGAGATTGGCATTTCAGCCTTGGGTCTAACTGCATTTGCAAAGTATTTTAGTTTGTTACTTGGATTACCAGATAGGTGGGTTTTTACCACGCTGTGACTGTTTTGTTTCTTTTGAAATTTTTAATACAATTTCTGTTACAGTGCTGTAAGTGTAAGTGCAATTTGTGATGTGTATCTCCCAGCGATCCACACCGTATTCTGCATTCAGTAGTTACGCAGGCAGATGGGCACTTACATGGCTTTACTTTATCTTATTTCATGCCTGATGAGTATAAGGAATATTTACTAATAAACACAGAAAAGTAAATCTCTCCACCTATTAGCTTAGATTTTATTTGTTACGTCCGAAGAGTTCCCGTCTCTCGCTGCAGGATACTCTGTGCATTAGTGCTTCAAAGTGAGTACAGCATTTAATGTTTTGCTGCATCATTGCTGCAGTGTTGCTTTTGTATTTTTATTCTTTAGTTATAGACATAATACTACTTTTTATATTAATGTTTTACTTGCTCCATGTGTATCTTTAGTTAAAAACTTTAAAGCTCAGATATATATTCCTCCCTTTGAATATAGTTTTAGTGGCTTGGCTTCACAAGCTGTGGTGTTTGCAGCAGCTTTAATTAGCCTTCAGAATAATAGCAATCTCACGGCTTGGTGACAACACTGGGATGACAGCTTTCAATTTGGATGATAGAGGCAAAGCTGTGGACAGGTAGAGACAGGGAGCACCGTGCTGAAGGTGCCACAGTAGTTATTTTCTCAGGGGTTGATGCTGAGGCCAGCTCATTTCTAGAGGCTTGACAGGCATTACTCATGTTTGGCTCCCAGGGTGGGACCCCTGCCTGCTGCCGGATTAGATGGGATGGGGGAGCCACGGATCACCTTTTCTGTTAACCCAGGTTTTGATTATTTTCACTGACGTATGGCGCAGGAGGTGCAGAAGATAACACTGCAGCTTACAAAGAGCACGGTAGCTATATGCTATTCTGGCCGTATTCCCACCAGCACCTGATGCATAGCCAAAGTCAGCCTATCATGCTAATTTGGCTGGCAATATAACTCTGAGGACACTGTGTCCTTGCTTCTCCTTTTTTAGAGAGAGTAAACAATCCAGCTGGAACAGTGTGCCAGCATGCGTGCCCACTACTGAGGAATTGCACTTTTCGCCTCTCTCTCCTTCACTCCCCTCTCCTCCCTCCTTTTTAATTATCTTAATTATGGAATCTGCTGCCAGTGGATGAAATGAATTGCTCAGCTCTCCAGCCTGCCAGCCAGCCATTAAGGGCGACCCAGTTCCCTCCGGCAGCGATGGCGTGATGCTTAGGCAGGGGGAAAACAGAAGAGATTCCAACGTTGTCATCAAAATATGCCATTTTACTGCGCTAAAGCAATGCAAGATCAATCCGGTCGGCAAACACAGGTGCAGTAAAAAATGAGCTCTGGAAAGCATCTAAAGCCTGGCAGTGGACCGGAGAGAGCTTCTGTGTTTATAACTACTTAAGAAATAAAAGTGTGATATTTCCGTTCCATGTTAAGTAGCTTTAAAAGTGCCAAATGCTTCTTGCTTGCTTTGGGTTTCTTCCTCAGCGAGGTGCCAGGAGCACTGCTGTCTAAAAAGAGACCTTTAGCATGGGCTGCTTAAAATGCTGCGCTGAGCTGAGCTCTAAACTCAGAGCTTTTATAGAGGGAATGTACTCAGCTGCAGAAATAGGTGAACAGCTAACAGTGGCTGAATTGTATGGTACTTGTGGCAAGTGCTTATGGGTAACAGCCTCACGGTGGCCTGGCTGTACAAACAGCTTTATAAAGTCTGTCTTATATCCCCGACTGTAAAAACCCATAACCCCAAAATATCCATAGAGACTTATTTTAGGAAGCTGCCGTTCGTTTTACACGTGGTGCATCAGCTACTGTAAATGTTGTAATTGCAGTTTGGTCTCGCCGCTTTGATTTCCTGTACAGGCTCATGAAAAGGTATCTGCAGGTGTTTGCATTAAATCTGTCCACGTCTTAAATGATGACTTGGAGATGGCTCTGCCAGTAATCCCCTGCCAACCGCCTGTAACCAACTGCAGCACAATCGCCCTTTAACTTTAAGTGACGGAGGCTCTTTGTGCTACAAGGTCGATCTGTTTTTTACTTGCTGTACACCAGCCTTGTAGCGTAAATGAAATAGGATAATATATTTATCAATCTGCTGCTGACAGGGCCAGAGGGGAAAGTGTTCTTGAACCAAGTCCTGCTTTCACAAAGACCAGTGACTCAGCACTGTTTTAATGCCACTTCAGAGCTTTATTTCTCAACTAGACAAGACATGTGTCAAGATCGCTATTTTAAAAATGTGATTACAAGTGTCACCCTTCTCAAGAGACAGGCGTGTTTGTCAGAAAGCCTGTTGAAATGACCTTTGAACCACTTTGCTGGTGAACATATTTACTTTCGCTTGTCAGAACCCATATTAAAGCCCCTGAAAACCTGGCTTCAAATCTTTTAGAGCCTTTTCTATGAATTGAAAATAACCATATACAGAAGGAATTAGCAAAGTATTAAATCCTTTAATAAATGTTATATATTTATTGAGAAACCTGTCAAACTTTGGATTTCTTCACATAGTGTCCATGGGGCTGAAAGTGATGCAAAGAGTTTGAAGGAAGGAATAAAAGGTGCGTTTATCTGCTTTATATAAGCTTCATTGTTGGCATGTCCAGCTATCTAGCTTACAGTTAGTGGTAGCAGTACAGTAACTATAATATTAGTGAGATTCCTTATCTACTGTGTATTGTATTTTCCCACCGTGTGGGTCCTGGATGCTGTCAGGCTAGTGTTAGCAGCTCTGTCCTGCTCTTTATTAGATTTGAGGTGGTTTACACTCGAGCATCCCCAGCCAAACTTGTTATCCAAGACAGCGTTATGTTTGCCAAACACATCCTCCTTAAAGCCTTTTACTCTTGTAAAGTTAAAAGTCAAACATACTGCTTGAAAATACAAACAACTGCCTGTCCCAGTGTGAAAGCTAAGCAGCCACACGGGAGTATAAAATAACAGTCTGATTAATATTTTTCATGGTTTTAAAGGCTGTATTACAGTAAAGTGATGTATTCTCTGAACATGCGAGACAGTTTTACCTGTAACCACTCAGTCATATCTACATTACTGATGATTATTTATCGAAAAGTTCATTGTCTAAATGTTTTATACCAACCTTTCATCATTGACGCAGTCAGTATTTGGTTAAAAATATCATGGTATTTGATTCTCTCCATATCACCCAGCCCTAACTGAGCTTTAACAAATGTGGTTTATGAAAACAGTGAACTGGAGCTAGTGCAGTTCACCAACTCATGGAGGTACATAGCTAGTAATAGCTGATAAAATCTGCCTGTGACAGTTGTCATTTCAGCTGATGAATCAGCCGTTATGGGCAGGAAATGAGAAGTCTGCTTTTGGTTATCTGTCTGAAATTAATAACTTAAAAATGAAGTCAAAAATAACGATAGATTTTAAGGCAGCGACTAATTATTAATTCATTATTTTCTCGAATAATCAGTTGTTTGGTCTATAAAATGTCAGAAAATGTTGAGAAAGATGACGTCCTCAAATATTCAAAAATATTTAGTTTGTCATATAGGAGAAAAGAGTTTTTTTTTAATTTAAAAAAACTTATTGATTATATAATTAGATGGCAGTTAATTCAACAGTTAGCCACTAACTGATTAATTGTTGCAGCTGTAAAGAATGTAGAGTGGTAAGTCTGCCACCGTTGGCTCTGTAAACTGTACATTTGCCCTGTGAAAACAGAAACTGGTGTATTAACCGACTCTAAGGCTTAGCAAACAGTCAGTTACAGAAATCTCTCATGAGGAATACCCCAAACTGTTCGTAATTTGACAGAAAGTGTTGTGTATATGTTAGACAACTTTGATTTATACAGTAGTAAGATGGGTTTTCAGGGCCTTTAAATCCAGACTGCTCCGTGCTGCTGATCCTATCTTGCAGCTAGTTTACAGAGTTGCAGTGCAACACCCAGTGCTGTGTAGCTTCGCTGCCCCGCTCTCCTCCCACTGACTCCTGGGCTAGTTATTAATAGGATGTGGATGGGTCTGTCTGAGTGAGGAAATCAGGTTGCCTTCCTGTAAATATTGCATGATTTCCCTCGAGTCAGCCGAGGAATGCCAGAGAGGAGAATGCAGCAGAGAAATGTCTCAAGTTTTTTTTTTTTTATGTGCTGCGCCTGATGTCAGGCAGGGACGTAGGTGTTTTGAAGGAACGGTTGGGTTTCAGATTAATCCTTATTGCATGTTTGTCGAGATCCAGTTATTTTTAATCTAGGCAGTGCCTGGTTTGAGAAGCTCTTCCCTGTCTGTCAATAACCCTGCAATACAAGGTGTGCACCATACCTGACCTGCTTCAGTCTCTTTTCTTTGACTTTCACACGACTGCATTGTTGTCATTTCTTTTGTTGGACTTGAAGGCTGCCTGGCCACATGAAGGTTATGTAGTGTGTCTTTCTTGTGTCCTCAGTTTTTTTTACTGTTTACAGCAAAGTAAACTTTGTGAGTTCATGTCACAGTGTTTCACTTTACCTGCCAGCTTTTGCACATACAACAAGCAATAGCTACTGCCTGTTTTTGTAGATGAATGAGACATACTGTATATATACTGAGTTTGGCTATTTTACCTGCAGGAGTCTCATGACCCCTGCTGTACACTCACATGCTGTTCATCGACACTGTGACACTAATATGTTTGAATGTTTGCCAGTGACAGGATGTTCATGTGTGGATTTCCATAAATCTTTTTGCTCTGATTCCGTGGGATTACGTGAAATAAGTGAATTGAAGCAGTCCATCAGATATTGTCATAATTTTTCTGATAAAATACAAGTACTAAAGTAGTCTGATATGGTCAAATGGCAAACTGCGATATCCTCTGAGACTGACTACATAGCTAGACCTATCTTCAAACTTGGTTTTAGTGCTGTGCCAGCACTGGAGAGAGGTCTGGCACAACCCATCATAATTCTGCACTGAGGGGGAAAATGCTCCGGGTTGTTTGTATTTCTGCAAGCCATTCACAGTCGTCTTGGGTGGCAGTAAGCCCAGGATGCAGCGGTGGTGCCCTAGAGCTGGACCACTAAACCGTTCATTTTATCTGTCCAAAGGAGAGCACTGACAAGGTGATTTATACACTGTAAAATGTCCCACTCAGTATGCACCTTGGTCAAAATTCATATAAAAAACAAATCAGGATTGTAGACAGCTGATATAGTTATTGATATTTAGGATTTGAAGATCTTCAAAATAAGAGTCCCATGTGTGTTGGCTTCACTCTAAGCTGTTTTTCTCCATCAGGTCCTGTGGTTTACGTGCTGGACCTGGCCGATCGGCTTATATCTAAGGCTGGCCCCTTCGCTGCTGCTGGCATCATGGTGGGCTCCATCTACTGGACGGCAGTCACCTACGGAGCTGTCACCGTCATGCAGGTGTGACCAGTGATCCCTCCTGAGAGGGTTTGGCTTATAATAGGTCTGTTCAGTTGAGTTAAGGTTGTGACTTTGACTGTGCCTGTGTTCTGACAGATGAAATCATAATTTATTCAAAAGCAGTTTTGCAAGTGGCGAATGCATTTCTATTTGGATGTTAGATGTAGCACCGGTGAAGTCAGCTTTTTGTGCTCCTCCATTGATCCTTTTTTTATTTTCTTTCTCTGTAAATAAAAGTCAACCAGTTTCACTCCTCTGCTGTAGTTTTCTGTTCTGACCGCCCCTTCTGCCCTCCAGGTGGTGGGCCATAAGGAGGGCCTGGACGTCATGGAACGGGCCGACCCTCTGTTCCTGCTCATCGGCCTGCCCACCATCCCTGTCATGCTGATCCTCGGCAAGATGATCCGCTGGGAGGACTATGTCCTCCGTCTGTGGAGGAAGTACTCTAACAAGCTGCAGATCCTCAACAGTATCTTCCCAGGTCAGCACACATACTTGTGTAGCACTCAGAAAAGTATTCATGTGTCTAATGTAGAGCATTGGCCTTAAGTAAATGTTGCTCTCATTGTGAGTTGGGTAAGAGCAGCAGTGTGCTACTGCAGCTAGATCACAGCCTCCACTGCTGCAGAAAATAGTAAATTAATAGGATGGAAATTCAAAACCTCCAAATGATATTTTCTCACAATGACAAAGGAGAATTTTATCATAATACCACAAAGTCGTTTATTGACTAGAGGCAGTGTTAAAATGGATCCTAACAATGAGTCAGAGTTACCACAACCTGAAACGTTTCAAACACAGGATATGGGGTGTTAGTAACTCAGCAACACTATTGTTTGTGATGAATAGGTGTGTCTTACTTACACACAGTAACTGTGTGGACATTACCACCTGTTCATCCATCACAGAACCCGTCATTGTTTGTGGTTTGTGCTTATTTCACCAGAGATGAGTAAATACACACTAACACCAGGTCTCAGGTTGTTGAACTGACAGCTCTCTGCTTATTAGATCAGCAGTACACCCATGTACAAATCCACTCATGTATGTTTCAACCGGCTCCCTGCTGCTTTCTGTGCATCTCTGCAGGGATTGGTTGCCCAGTTCCTCGCATCCCGGCAGAGGCCAGCCCGCTGGCAGACCACGTGTCGGCCACGCGGATCCTGTGCGGCGCTCTGGTCTTCCCCACCATTGCCACCATCGTGGGGAAGCTCATGTTCAGCAGCGTCAACTCCAACCTGCAGAGGACCATCCTGGTGGGTACAACCACTAACTCCTCATGCATGCCTCTAATCTTGAGAGAATCAAACCGCGTCTTCTGCTGTTTATGTATAGATGACTGATTAGAATTCAGGAATATAAACAATTCTGTAAATGGCAAACACAGCAACAAAGCTGACATGATTCCAGTTCAGCCAGTGTTAAATGAGCAAAATATGAGCCGTACAGAAGAGAAACTCCACCTCCTCACTCACCTACTGGTGAAAAGAGAAGGGAAACCAGAGTGGTTCACGTGATACCACTGAACACTGCCCTCATCTCCTGATGCCGCCTTCCAGACAACTCGGAGGTCAGAATTTTCCCAGTTGAAATTTCCAACTTCCGACCACCAAGCGTTGCAGGCGCATGATGCCAAACGTTAACAAAAACCACGACTGACATCACAAACTGATGTTTCTTTGGCAAGTGTACAAACAGCTGCACTCTCAGCAGTGCAGCAGCCACATTTTTGGGGGTGCATTTTTTATGTTTGTGCAGAAAAGATAACTTTCAGAGATTTTTCTGACATCAATTTACATGCAGAAGAGGTTTTATTATATGGTAGTATCAGTAGGGGAACAAGTATTACAAGTATTTGGTTTGCTATGTGTTTAATCTGCATCATGTTATTTCTTTCCTGATATGCTGCTGTCTGATGCTTTCCAGTCAGCTCACCAGGTACATACAGTGGAAGAGATTGAAGGTGACATTTGGAAATCTTCATTGGCCCAGTGCAGTGTTAATCTTGTATTCTGCAGGTTGTTGATTGGTGTTATTCCCAGCTCGTTCAAGAGCATAACAAAGAAGGGAAGTCTCCATAATGACAGTTTAAATAAGCAAGTACATTTATTACAGATAATTTAACTGAAGCAAAATGCAGTCAAACAGGGTGTAAAGTCAGTAGTCAGTAGTGAGATGTGGGTGATGGGTGCTGTGAAACTATAGTGCTAACCTCAAATATCTCTAATGTGAAGTATAACTGAATATAAGCCAATCAAACTGGAGGCCTGCAAGGCCCCAGCCTTCTGGGACTGAAAGAGCCAGTCATGACAGAGAATCACACTGACAAGGCTGTCCCATCGGTAATGACATGTTTTAGCTTATCACAGGAGTATGAAAAAACATTAAATGCATTGAATTAAAGTTGTCTCCTTCAATGGGGGACAGTCATGTCCGATCCTCCATTGCCACCACCACCACTTCCTTGCCTGCCCAGCAGGTGTTGCTGTGGAGGCATTTAAATCAGAATCTAAATAATGGATTTTTACCCAAGAAGAGATAAAAATATTTTATAGATGATACTGAGATTTGGCAGTGATTCATTTTAACCAATTACTCTTTTTTATAATTTAGTTATAACATGCCTCTCAAAAGAATAAGAGGAGGAGCAACTTCCCCTGCCTCGATGGACCAGCCTCCACTGGATCATATGTATTACTTAAATCAAATACAGGCACACATTCGACAGGCACATATACTTGACGCTGCCTTTTTTTTTTTCAGACTTTGAGTATTGATCCATTGTACTTTTTCTAGTAGGAAGTCAGAGTTTTTTGAGTTCTGAGTTGTCTGGAAAGCAGCATGAGCTCTGAGTGACAGAAACTCACTGTTGCCAGTTTCACCTCGACAGGAAGGAGGAAGAAGCCTGTTTTAGAGCAAGTGATCCAAACAAGACGAAACTGAATTCAAAACATTCATACATTTATTACTTGGTTCAAAATGAAAGCATGAGAATCATCAAAATTGATACTGGATGTTTTACCTGAATATAGCAAATATTAAATGGCAAATGAGAGTTATCTCTGCATTTCTAAAAGTCCCATTGCATTAACAGTATTCGGTGAAATCCTGACTTTGAGTTTGTACTTTCTCTTTTTATTTCTTCACCTCTTTAGTAATTTCTGTGTGATATTAAAATGCAGGATTTCTTTTGGTATTGACAATAGGAAATAAACTTGACATACTGTACCACGACTTTTTTATGACAAACTATATATGCTATGATTTTAATATTTTTGACCTCCTTTAATATGCCTACAACAAACTATACTGTGACTTTTTTCCAACATACTATACATGACTGTTTTTCACAAAATTACGATTTAATACTATAATAGTTTTTTTTTCCAACGTACTATAAAAATTCTTTTTAAAACTTTTGATATAATATACTGGGACTTTTTTGGCAGAGTACTATGATTGTTTTCATGCCTTTCTTCGACATGCTATACCATGACTTTTTGTGACATGCTATACTACGACTTCTTTCGACATACTATACTGTGACTTTTTGCGACATGCTATACTACGACTTCTTTCGACATACTATACTGTGACTTTTTGCGACATGCTATACTACGACTTCTTTCGACATACTATACTGTGACTTTTTGCGACATGCTATACTATGACTTCTTTCGACATACTATACTGTGACTTTTTGCGACATGCTATACTATGACTTTTTGCGACATGCTATACTATGACTTTTTGCGACATGCTATACTATGACTTTTTTTCATGACTTTTTTTGAACATGCTATACTATGACTTTTTTCGACATGCTATACTGACTTTTTCCAACATGCTATACTATGACTTTTTCATGACTTTATTCAACATTCTATACTTTGACATTTTTTGACATGCTATACTATGACTTTTTTGACATGCTATACTGACTTTTTTCGACATACTATACTTCGACTTTTTTCGACATACTATACTACGACTTTTTTCATGACTTTTTTCGACATGCTGTACTATGACTTTTTTCGACATACTATACTATGACTTTTTTCGACATGCAATACTATGACTTTTTTCGACATACTATACTATGACTTTTTTGGACATGCTATGACATTTTTCGACATGCTATACTATGACTTTTTTCGACATACTATACTATGACTTTTTTCATGACTTTTTTCGACATGCTATGCTATGACTTTTTTCGACATACTATACTATGACTTTTTTCGACATGCTATACCATGACTTTTTTCAACATAGTATACTATGACTTTTTTTTCGACATACTATACTATGACTTTTTCGACATGCAATACGATGACTTTTGTCGACATACTATACTGACTTTTTTCGAAATGCTATGCTATGACTTTTTTCGACATGCTATATATTATGACTTTTTTCGACATACTATACTATGACTTTTTGCGACATGCTATACTACGACTTCTTTCGACATACTATACTATGACTTTTTGCGACATGCTATACTATGACTTCTTTCGACATACTATACTATGACTTTTTGCAACATGCTATACTATGACTTTTTCATGATTTTTCCGACATGCTATACTATGACTTTTTGCGACATGCTATACTATGACTTTTTGCGACATACTATACTATGACTTTTTCCGACATGCTATACTATGACTTTTTCATGATTTTTCCGACATGCTATACTATCACTTTTTGCGACATACTATACTATGACTTTTTTCGACATGCTATACTATGACTTTTTTGACATGCTATACTGACTTTCTTCGACATACCATACTACGACTTTTTTCGACATACTATACTACGACTTTTTTCATGACTTTTTTCGACATGCTATACTATGACTTTTTTTTGACATGCTGTACTGACTTTTTTCGACATGCTGTACTATGACTTTTTTCGACATACTATACTATGACTTTTTTCGACATACTATGACATTTTTCGACATGCTATACTATGACATTTTTCGACATGCTATACTATGACATTTTTCGACATACTATACTATGACTTTTTTCGACATACTATACTATGACTTTTTTCATGACTTTTTTCGACATGCTATGCTATGACTTTTTTCGACATACTATACTATGACTTTTTTCGACATACTATACTATGACTTTTTTCGACATGCTATGCTATGACTTTTTTCGACATACTATACCATGACTTTTTTCGACATAGTATACTATGACTTTTTTTGACATACTATACTATGACTTTTTCGACATGCAATACTATGACTTTTGTCGACATACTATACTGACTTTTTTCGAAATGCTATGCTATGACTTTTTGCGACATGCTATATATTATGACTTCTTTCGACATACTATACTATGACTTTTTGCGACATGCTATACTATGACTTCTTTCGACATGCTATACTATGACTTTTTTCGACATACTATACTATGACTTTTTGCGACATGCTATACTATGACTTTTTCATGATTTTTTCGACATGCTATTCTATAACTTTTTTCCACATACTATACTATGACTTTTTTCGACATACTATACTGACTTTTTTTCATCACTTTTTTCGACATGTTATACTATGACTTTTTTGACATGCTATACTGACTTTCTTCGACATACCATACTACGACTTTTTTCGACATGCTATACTATGACTTTTTTCGACATGCTATACTATGACTTTTTTCGACATGCTTAACTGACTTTTTTTGACATGCTATGCTATGACTTTTTTTAAACTTTTTTTCGACATGCTATACTGTGACTTTTGTCGACATGCTATACTATGACTTTTTTCGACATGCTATGCTATGACTTTTTTTGAACTTTTTTTCGACATGCTATACTATGACTTTTTTTCGCGACTTTTTTCGACATGCTATACTATTACTTTTCGACATGGTATACTATGACTTTTTTTCGCGACTTTTTTCGACATGCTATACTATTACTTTTCGACATGCTATACTATTACTTTTTTTCGCGACTTTTTTCGACATGCTATACTATGACTTTTTTTCGCGACTTTTTTCGACATGCTATACTATGACTTTTTTTCGCGACTTTTTTCGACATGCTATACTATGACTTTTTTCGCGACTTTTTTCGACATGTTATTCTATGACTTTTTTCGACATGCTTAACTATGACTTTTTTTGACATGCTATACTATGACTTTTTTTCGACATGCTATACTATGAATTTTTTCGACATGCTTTAGTGACTTTTTTTTGACATGCTATACTATGACTTTTTTCGACATGCTATACTATGACTTTTTTCGACACGCTATACTATGACTTTTTTCGACACACTATAGTGACTTTTTTCGACATACTATTCGATGACTTTTTTCAACATGCTATACTATGACTTTTTTGACATGCTATACTGACTTTCTTCGACATAACATACTACGACTTTTTTCGACATACTATACTACGACTTTTTTCATGACTTTTTTCGACATGCTATACTATGACTTTTTTTGACATGCTGTACTGACTTTTTTCGACATGCTGTACTATGACTTTTTTCGACATACTATACTATGACTTTTTTCGACATACTATGACATTTTTCGACATGCTATACTATGACATTTTTCGACATGCTATACTATGACATTTTTCGACATGCTATACTATGACTTTTTTCATGACTTTTTTCGACATGCTATGCTATGACTTTTTTCGACATACTATAGTGTGACTTTTTTCGACATACTATACTATGACTTTTTCCGACATGCTATACTATGACTTTTTGCGACATGCTATACTATCACTTTTTGCGACATGCTATACTATGACTTTTTTCGACATACTATACTATGACTTTTTTCGACATGCTATACTATGACTTTTTTGACATGCTATACTGACTTTCTTCGACATACCATACTACGACTTTTTTTGACATACTATACTACGACTTTTTTCATGACTTTTTTCGACATGCTGTACTATGACTTTTTTCGACATACTATGACATTTTTCGACATGCTATACTATGACATTTTTCGACATGCTATACTATGAATTTTTTCGACATGCTATACAATGACTTTTTTTGACTTTTTTTCGACATGCTATAGAATGACTTTTTTCGACATGGTATACTATGAGTTTTTTCAAGATTGTATACTATGACGTTTTTTGACATGCTATACTATGACTTTTTTCGACATGCTATACTATGACTTTTTTCGACATGCTTTACTATGACTTTTTTCGACATGCTGTACTATAACTTTTTTCGACATGCTATACTATGAATTTTTTCGACATGCTATACTATGAATTTCTTCGACATGGTATACTATGACTTTTTTTTTTTTTACTTTTTTTCGACATGCTATACTATGACTTTTTTCGACATGCTATACTATGACTTTTTTTGACTTTTTTTCGACATGGTATACTATGACTTTTTTTCATGACTTTTTTCGACATGCTTTACTATGACTTTTTTCAAGACTTTTTTCGACATGCTATACTATGACTTTTTTCGACATGCTATACTATGACTTTTTTCGACATGCTATACTATGACTTTTTTCGACATGCTATACTATGACTTTTTTGTGCGACTTTTTTCGACATGCTATACTATGACTTTTTTCGACATGCTATACTGACTTTTTTCGACATACTATACTATGACTTTTTTCGACATGCTATAATATGACTTTTTTTCGCGACTTTCTTCAACATGCTATACTTTGACTTTTTCGATATGCTATACTATGACTTTTTTCGACACGCAAAACTATGACTTTTTTCGACATGCTATACTAAGACTTTTTTCGACATGCTGTACTATGACTTTTTTTTTAACTTTTTTTTCGACATGCTATACTATGACTTTTTCGACATGCTATACTATAACTTTTTTTATGACTTTTTTTTACATGCTATACTATGACTTTTTTTGACACGCTATACTATGACTTTTTTTTGACACGCCATACTATGACTTTTTTCGACACTATACTGACTTTTTCCGACACGCCATACTATGACTTTTTTCGACATGCTGTACTACAACTTTTTTCGACATGCTATACTATGATTTTTTTTGACATGCTATGCTATGACTTTTTCACAACTTTTTTCGACATGCTATACTATGATTTTTTTCGACATGCTATGCTATGACTTTTTTACATACCATACTGACTTTATTCGACATGCTATGTTATGATTTTTTTCGAAATGCTATGCTATGACTTTTTGACATACCATACTGACTTTTTTCGACACGCTATACTGACTTTTTTCGACATGCTTTACTATGACTTTTTTCCAAATGCTATACTGACTTTTTTCGACATGCTATACTATGACTTTTTTCGACATGCTATACTATGACTTTTTTCGACACGCTATACTATGACTTTTTTCGACATGCTATACTATGACTTTTTCCGACAGGCTATACTATGACTTTTTCACAACTTTTTTCGACATGCTATACTATGAATTTTTTCGACATGTTATACTATGACTTTTTTCGACATGCTTTACTATTACTTTTTTCGACTTTTTTCGACATGCTGTACTATGACTTTTTTCGACACGCTATGCTATGACTTTTTTTAAACTTTTTTTCGACATGTTATACTGTGACTTTTGTCGACATGCTATACTATGACTTTTTTCGCCATGCTATGCTATGACTTTTTTTGACTTTTATAGACATGCTATACTATGACTTTTTTTCGCGACTTTTTTCGACATGCTATACTATGACTTTTCGACATGCTATACTATGACATTTTTTCATGACTTTTTTTACATGCTATACTATTACTTTTTTTCGCGACTTTTTTCGACATGCTATACTATGATTTTTTTTCGCGACTTTTTTCGACATGCTATACTATGACTTTTTTCGACTTTCTATACTATGACTTTTTGTCGCGACTTTTTTCGACATGCTATACTATGACTTTTTTTCGCGACTTTTTTCGACATGCTATACTATGACTTTTCGACATGCTATACTATGACTTTTTTTCGCGACTTTTTTCGACATGCTATACTATGACTTTTCGACATGCTATACTATGACTTTATTTCATGACTTTTTTTTTACATGCTATACTATTACTTTTTTTCATGACTTTTTTTGCGACTTTTTTCGACATGCTATTCTATGACTTTTTTCGACATGCTATACTATGACTTTTTTCGACATGCTATACTATGACTTTTTTCGACACGCTATACTAAGACTTTTTTCGACACGCTATGCTATGACTTTTTTTAAACTTTTTTTCGACATGTTATACTGTGACTTTTGTCGACATGCTATACTATGACTTTTTTTCGCCATGCTATGCTATGACTTTTTTTGACTTTTATAGACATGCTATACTATGACTTTTTTTCGCGACTTTTTTCGACATGCTATACTATGACTTTTCGACATGCTATACTATGACATTTTTTCATGACTTTTTTTACATGCTATACTATTACTTTTTTTCGCGACTTTTTTCGACATGCTATACTATGATTTTTTTTCGCGACTTTTTTCGACATGCTATACTATGACTTTTTTCGACTTTCTATACTATGACTTTTTGTCGCGACTTTTTTCGACATGCTATACTATGACTTTTTTTCGCGACTTTTTTCGACATGCTATACTATGACTTTTCGACATGCTATACTATGACTTTTTTTCGCGACTTTTTTCGACATGCTATACTATGACTTTTCGACATGCTATACTATGACTTTATTTCATGACTTTTTTTTTTACATGCTATACTATTACTTTTTTTTCATGACTTTTTTTGCGACTTTTTTCGACATGCTATTCTATGACTTTTTTCGACATGCGTAACTGACTTTTTTCGACATGCTATACTATGACTTTTTTCGACATGCTATACTATGACTTTTTTCGACACGCTATACTAAGACTTTTTTCGACATACTATACTATGACTTTTTTTGACACGCCATACTATGACTTTTTTCGACATGCTGTACTGTGACATTTTCACAATTTTTTTCGACATGCTATACTATGACTTTTTTCGACATGCTAAACTATGACTTTTTTGTGCGACTTTTTTCGACATGCTAAACTATGACTTTTTTCGACATGCTATACTATGATTTTTTTCGACATGCTATAATATGACTTTTTTTCGCGACTTTTTTCAACATGCTATACTTTCACTTTTCTCGAAATGCTATACTGTGACTTTTTTCGACATGCTATACTAAGACTTTTTTCGACATGCTGTACTATGACTTTTTTTTAACTTTTTTTCGACATGCTATACTATGACTTTTTCGACATGCTATACTATTACTTTTTTCATGACTTTTTTTACATGCTATACTATTACTTTTTTAGACTTTTTTCGACATACTATGCTATGACTTTTTTTCATGACTTTTCGACATGCTATACTATGACTTTTTTCGACATGCTATACTATGACTTTTTTGTGCGACTTTTTTTGACATGCTAAACTATGACTTTTTTCGACATGCTATACTATGACTGTTTTCGACATGCTATAATATGACTTTTTTTCGCGACTTTTTTCAACATGCTATACTTTCACTTTTTTCGAAATGCTATACTGACTTTTTTCGACATACTATACTATGACTTTTTTCGACATGCTATAATACGACTTTTTTCAACATGCTATACTTTGACTTTTTCGATATGCTATACTATGACTTTTTTCGACACGCAAAACTATGACTTTTTTCGACATGCTATACTAAGACTTTTTTCGACATGCTGTACTATGACTTTTTTTTAAACTTTTTTTCGACATGCTATACTGACTTTTTTCGACATGCTATACTATGACTTTTTCGACATGCTATACTATAACTTTTTTCATGACTTTTTTTACATGCTATACTATGACTTTTTTCGCCATGCTATGCTATGACTTTTTTTGACTTTTATAGACATGCTATACTATGACATTTTTTCATGACTTTTTTTACATGCTATACTATTACTTTTTTTCGCGACTTTTTTCGACATGCTATACTATGATTTTTTTTCGCGACTTTTTTCGACATGCTATACTATGACTTTTTTCGACTTTCTATACTATGACTTTTTGTCGCGACTTTTTTCGACATGCTATACTATGACTTTTTTTTCGCGACTTTTTTCGACATGCTATACTATGACTTTTCGACATGCTATACTATGACTTTATTTCATGACTTTTTTTTTTACATGCTATACTATTACTTTTTTCATGACTTTTTTTGCGACTTTTTTCGACATGCTATTCTATGACTTTTTTCGACATGCGTAACTGACTTTTTTCGACATGCTATTCTATGACTTTTTTCGACATGCTATTCTATGACTTTTTTTGACATGCTGTACTATTACTTTTTTCGACATGCTATTCTATGACTTTTTTTGACATGCTATACTATGACTTTTTTCGACATGCTATTCTATGACTTTTTTCGACATGCGTAACTGACTTTTTTCGACATGCTATTCTATGACTTTTTTCGACATGCGTAACTGACTTTTTTCGACATGCTATTCTATGACTTTTTTTCGACATGCTATACTATGACTTTTTTCGACATGCTATACTATGACTTTTTTCGACACGCTATACTAAGACTTTTTTCGACATACTATACTATGACTTTTTTTGACACGCCATACTATGACTTTTTTCGACATGCTGTACTATTACATTTTCACAACATTTTTCGACATGCTATACTATGACTTTTTTCGACATGCTAAACTATGACTTTTTTGTGCGACTTTTTTCGACATGCTAAACTATGACTTTTTTTCGACATGCTGTACTATGACTTTTTTTTAACTTTTTTTCGACATGCTATACTATGACTTTTTTCGACATGCTATACTATGACTTTTTCGACATGCTATACTATTACTTTTTTCATGACTTTTTTTACATGCTATACTATTACTTTTTTAGACTTTTTTCGACATGCTATGCTATGACTTTTTTTCATGACTTTTCGACATGCTATACTATGACTTTTTTCGACATGCTATACTATGACTTTTTTAGACATGCTATACTATGACTTTTTTCGACATGCTATACTATGACTTTTTTGTGCGACTTTTTTTTGACATGCTAAACTGACTTTTTTCGACATGCTATAATATGACTTTTTTTCGCGACTTTTTTCAACATGCTATACTTTCACTTTTTTCGAAATGCTATACTGACTTTTTTCGACATACTATACTATGACTTTTTTCGACATGCTATAATACGACTTTTTTCAACATGCTATACTTTGACTTTTTCGATATGCTATACTATGACTTTTTTCGACACGCAAAACTATGACTTTTTTAGACATGCTATACGAAGACTTTTTTCGACATGCTGTACTATGAGTTTTTTTTAAACTTTTTTTCGACATGCTATACTGACTTTTTTCGACATGCTATACTATGACTTTTTCGACATGCTATACTATAACTTTTTTCATGACTTTTTTTACATGCTATACTATTACTTTTTTCGACATGCTATGCTATGACTTTTTTTCATGACTTTTCGACATGCTATACTATGACTTTTTTCGACATGCTATACTAGGACTTTTTTTTGACATGCTTTACTACAACTTTTTTCGACATGCTATACTATGATTTTTTTCGACATGCTATACTATGACTTTTTGACATACCATACTGACTTTATTCGACATGCTATACTATGATTTTTTTCGACATGCTATGCTATGACTTTTTTCCAAATGCTATACTGAATTTTTTTGACATGCTATACTATGATTTTTTTCGACATGCTATACTATGACTTTTTCACAACTTTTTTCAACATGCTTTACTATGACTTTTTTCCAAATGCTATACTGACTTTTTTCGACATGCTATACTATGACTTTTTTCGACATGCTATACTATGACTTTTTTCGACATGCTATACTATGACTTTTTTCGACACGCTATACTATGACTTTTTTCGACATGCTATACTATGACTTTTTTTCGACACGCTATACTATGACTTTTTTCGACACGCTATACTAAGACTTTTTTCGACATGCTATACTATGACTTTTTTCGACATGCTATACTATGACTTTTTCACAACTTTTTTCGACATGTTATACTATGAATTTTTTCGACATGTTATACTATGACTTTTTTTTGACATGCTTTACTATTACTTTTTTCGACTTTTTTCGACATGCTGTACTATGACTTTTTTCGCGACTTTTTTCGACATGCTATACTATTGCTTTTCGACATGCTATACTATGACTTTTTTCGACATGCTATACTATTACTTTTCGACATGCTATACTATGACTTTTTTTCATGATTTTTTTCGACATGCTATACTATTACTTTTCGACATGCTATACTATGATTTTTTTTCGCGACTTTTTTCGACATGCTATACTATGACTTTTTTCAACTTTCTATACTATGACTTTTTGTCGCGACTTTTTTTGACATGCTATACTATGACTTTTTTTGCGACTTTTTTCGACATGCTATACTATTACTTTTTTTTCATGACTTTTTTTTTTACATGCTATACTATTACTTTTTTTCATGACTTTTTTCGCGACTTTTTTCGACATGCTATTCTATGACTTTTTTCGACATGCTTAACTGACTTTTTTCGACATGCTATTCTATGACTTTTTTTCGACATGCTATACTATGAATTTTTTCGACATGATTTAATGACTTTTTTTGACATCTTATACCATGACTTTTTTCGACATGCTATACTATGACTTTTTTCGACACGCTATACTATTACTTTTTTCGACACACTATACTGACTTTTTTCGACATACTATACTATGACTTTTTTCGACACGCCATGCTATGACTTTTTTCGACATGCTGTACTACAACTTTTTTCGACATGCTGTACTATGACATTTTCACAACTTTTTTCGACATGCTATGCTATGAATTTTTTCGACATGCTGTACTACAACTTTTTTCGACATGCTATACTATGAATTTTTTCGACATGCTATACAATGACGTTTTTTGACTTTTTTTCGACATGCTATTCTATGACTTTCTTCGACATGCTATACTATGAGTTTTTTCGAGACTTTTTTCGACACGCTGTACTATGACTTTCTTCGACATGCTATACTATGAGTTTTTTCGACACGGTATACTCTGACTTTTTTCGAGATTGTATACTATGACGTTTTTTGACATGCTGTACTATAACTTTTTTCGAAATGCTATACTGACTTTTTTCGACATACTATACTATGACTTTTTTCGACATGCTATAATACGACTTTTTTCAACATGCTATACTTTGACTTTTTCGATATGCTATACTATGACTTTTTTCGACACGCAAAACTATGACTTTTTTCGACATGCTATACTAAGACTTTTTTCGACATGCTGTACTATGACTTTTTTTTAAACTTTTTTTCGACATGCTATACTGACTTTTTTCGACATGCTATACTATGACTTTTTCGACATGCTATACTATAACTTTTTTCATGACTTTTTTTACATGCTATACTATGACTTTTTTCGCCATGCTATGCTATGACTTTTTTTGACTTTTATAGACATGCTATACTATGACATTTTTTCATGACTTTTTTTACATGCTATACTATTACTTTTTTTCGCGACTTTTTTCGACATGCTATACTATGATTTTTTTTCGCGACTTTTTTCGACATGCTATACTATGACTTTTTTCGACTTTCTATACTATGACTTTTTGTCGCGACTTTTTTCGACATGCTATACTATGACTTTTTTTCGCGACTTTTTTCGACATGCTATACTATGACTTTTCGACATGCTATACTATGACTTTATTTCATGACTTTTTTTTTTTACATGCTATACTATTACTTTTTTCATGACTTTTTTTGCGACTTTTTTCGACATGCTATTCTATGACTTTTTTCGACATGCGTAACTGACTTTTTTCGACATGCTATTCTATGACTTTTTTCGACATGCTATTCTATGACTTTTTTTGACATGCTGTACTATTACTTTTTTCGACATGCTATTCTATGACTTTTTTTGACATGCTATACTATGACTTTTTTCGACATGCTATTCTATGACTTTTTTCGACATGCGTAACTGACTTTTTTCGACATGCTATTCTATGACTTTTTTCGACATGCGTAACTGACTTTTTTTCGACATGCTATTCTATGACTTTTTTTCGACATGCTATACTATGACTTTTTTCGACATGCTATACTATGACTTTTTTTCGACACGCTATACTAAGACTTTTTTCGACATACTATACTATGACTTTTTTTGACACGCCATACTATGACTTTTTTCGACATGCTGTACTATTACATTTTCACAACATTTTTCGACATGCTATACTATGACTTTTTTCGACATGCTAAACTATGACTTTTTTGTGCGACTTTTTTCGACATGCTAAACTATGACTTTTTTCGACATGCTGTACTATGACTTTTTTTAACTTTTTTTCGACATGCTATACTATGACTTTTTTCGACATGCTATACTATGACTTTTTCGACATGCTATACTATTACTTTTTTCATGACTTTTTTTTACATGCTATACTATTACTTTTTTAGACTTTTTTCGACATGCTATGCTATGACTTTTTTTCATGACTTTTCGACATGCTATACTATGACTTTTTTCGACATGCTATACTATGACTTTTTTAGACATGCTATACTATGACTTTTTTCGACATGCTATACTATGACTTTTTTGTGCGACTTTTTTTGACATGCTAAACTGACTTTTTTCGACATGCTATAATATGACTTTTTTTCGCGACTTTTTTCAACATGCTATACTTTCACTTTTTTCGAAATGCTATACTGACTTTTTTCGACATACTATACTATGACTTTTTTCGACATGCTATAATACGACTTTTTTCAACATGCTATACTTTGACTTTTTCGATATGCTATACTATGACTTTTTTCGACACGCAAAACTATGACTTTTTTAGACATGCTATACGAAGACTTTTTTCGACATGCTGTACTATGAGTTTTTTTTAAACTTTTTTTCGACATGCTATACTGACTTTTTTCGACATGCTATACTATGACTTTTTCGACATGCTATACTATAACTTTTTTCATGACTTTTTTTACATGCTATACTATTACTTTTTTCGACATGCTATGCTATGACTTTTTTTCATGACTTTTCGACATGCTATACTATGACTTTTTTCGACATGCTATACTAGGACTTTTTTTGACATGCTTTACTACAACTTTTTTCGACATGCTATACTATGATTTTTTTCGACATGCTATACTATGACTTTTTGACATACCATACTGACTTTATTCGACATGCTATACTATGATTTTTTTCGACATGCTATGCTATGACTTTTTTCCAAATGCTATACTGAATTTTTTTGACATGCTATACTATGATTTTTTTCGACATGCTATACTATGACTTTTTCACAACTTTTTTCAACATGCTTTACTATGACTTTTTTCCAAATGCTATACTGACTTTTTTCGACATGCTATACTATGACTTTTTTCGACATGCTATACTATGACTTTTTTCGACATGCTATACTATGACTTTTTTCGACACGCTATACTATGACTTTTTTCGACATGCTATACTATGACTTTTTTCGACACGCTATACTATGACTTTTTTCGACACGCTATACTAAGACTTTTTTCGACATGCTATACTATGACTTTTTTCGACATGCTATACTATGACTTTTTCACAACTTTTTTCGACATGTTATACTATGAATTTTTTCGACATGTTATACTATGACTTTTTTTGACATGCTTTACTATTACTTTTTTCGACTTTTTTCGACATGCTGTACTATGACTTTTTTCGCGACTTTTTTCGACATGCTATACTATTGCTTTTCGACATGCTATACTATGACTTTTTTCGACATGCTATACTATGACTTTTTTTCATGATTTTTTTCGACATGCTATACTATTACTTTTCGACATGCTATACTATGATTTTTTTTCGCGACTTTTTTCGACATGCTATACTATGACTTTTTTCAACTTTCTATACTATGACTTTTTGTCGCGACTTTTTTTGACATGCTATACTATGACTTTTTTTGCGACTTTTTTCGACATGCTATACTATTACTTTTTTTCATGACTTTTTTTTTTACATGCTATACTATTACTTTTTTTCATGACTTTTTTCGCGACTTTTTTCGACATGCTATTCTGACTTTTTTTCGACATGCTATACTATGAATTTTTTCGACATGATTTAATGACTTTTTTTGACATCTTATACCATGACTTTTTTCGACATGCTATACTATGACTTTTTTCGACACGCTATACTATTACTTTTTTCGACACACTATACTGACTTTTTTCGACATACTATACTATGACTTTTTTCGACACGCCATGCTATGACTTTTTTCGACATGCTGTACTACAACTTTTTTCGACATGCTGTACTATGACATTTTCACAACTTTTTTCGACATGCTATGCTATGAATTTTTTCGACATGCTGTACTACAACTTTTTTCGACATGCTATACTATGAATTTTTTCGACATGCTATACAATGACGTTTTTTGACTTTTTTTTCGACACGCTGTACTATGACTTTCTTCGACATGCTATACTATGAGTTTTTTCGAGACTTTTTTCGACACGCTGTACTATGACTTTCTTCGACATGCTATACTATGAGTTTTTTCGACACGGTATACTCTGACTTTTTTCGAGATTGTATACTATGACGTTTTTTGACATGCTGTACTATAACTTTTTTCGACATGCTATACTATGAATTTTTTCGACATGCTATACTATGAATTTTTTCGACATGCTATACTATGAATTTTTTCGACATGCTATACTATGAATTTTTTCGACATGCTATACTATGAATTTTTTCGACATGCTATACTATGAATTTCTTCGACATGGTATACTATGACTTTTTTTAATTTTTTTTTTCGACATGCTATACTATGACTTTTTTTTTAACTTTTTTTCGACATGCTATACTATGACTTTTTTTCATGACTTTTTTTTTACTTTTTTTCGACATGCTATACTATGACTTTTTTTCCATGACTTTTTCATGACTTTTTTCCGACATGCTTTACTATGACTTTTTTCGACATGCTATACTGACTTTTTCGATATGCTATACTATGACTTTTTTCGACACGCAAAACTGACTTTTTTCGACATGCTATACTAAGACTTTTTTCGACATGCTGTACTATGACTTTTTTTAAACTTTTTTTCGACATGCTATACTATGACTTTTTCGACATGCTATACTATAACTTTTTTCATGACTTTTTTTTACATGCTATACTATGACTTTTTTTGACACGCTATACTATGACTTTTTTTCGACACTATACTGACTTTTTTCGACACGCTATACTATGACTTTTTTTTGACACGCCATACTATGACTTTTTTCGACATGCTGTACTACAACTTTTTTCGACATGCTATACTATGATTTTTTTCGACATGCTATGCTATGACTTTTTGACATACCATACTGACTTTTTTCGACACGCTATACTGACTTTTTTCGACATGCTTTACTATGACTTTTTTCCAAATGCTATACTGACTTTTTTCGACATGCTATACTATGACTTTTTTCGACATGCTATACTATGACTTTTTTCGACACGCTATACTATGACTTTTTTCGACATGCTATACTATGACTTTTTTCGACATGCTATAATATGACTTTTTTTCGAAATGCTATACTGACTTTTTTTCGCCTTGCTATACTATGACTTTTTCCGACATGCTATACTATGACTTTTTTCGAAATGCTATACTGACTTTTTTTCGACATACTACACTATGACTTTTTTCGACATGCTATAATATGACTTTTTTTGACATGCTATACTATGACTTTTTTCGACACGCTATACTATGACTTTTTTCGACACTATACTGACTTTCTTCGACATGCTGTACTACAACTTTTTTCGACATGCTATAGAATGACTTTTTTCGAGATTGTATACTATGACGTTTTTTGACACGCTGTACTATAACTTTTTTCGACATGCTATACTATGACTTTTTTTTTACTTTTTTTCGACATGGTATACTATGACTTTTTTGTGCGACTTTTTTCGACATGCTAAACTATGACTTTTTTCGACATGCTATGCTATGACTTTTTTCGACAGGCTATACTATGACTTTTTTCGACAGGCTATACTATGACTTTTTTCGACAGGCTATACTATGACTTTTTTCGACATGCTAAACTATGACTTTTTTCGACATGCTAAACTATGACTTTTTTCGACAGGCTATACTATGCCTTTTTTCGACATGCTAAACTATGACTTTCTTCGACATGCTAAACTATGACTTTTTTTCGACAGGCTATACTATGACTTTTTTCGACATGCTATACTATGACTTTTTTCGACATGCTATACTATGAATTTTGTTTTTTAACAGAGGTCTTTCCACAAATTAAAACTTTCAATATTTACAGTGAAGCTGCTCTTAATAATGAAGTGATGCTGAATCCTCCTTCAACACTCTATTCATGCTATAGGGAGGAATCGCCTTCGTGGCCATCAAGGGGGCGTTTAAGGTGTACTTCAAACAGCAGCAGTACCTGAGGCAAGCCCACCGCAAGATCCTCAATTTCCCCGAGCAGGAGGAAGCCTGAGGAGGATCCTCAGTCCTAACGGAGGACAGCCGGACTAACCACACCTCTGCTGGAGGGGTGAGGATATGAACTGTCAGACTTGGAGCAGGAAGTGCTGGTGAAGCAGACTCGTGGTCAGTGTGTCACCCTTACCTCCCACTCCTCTCTACACCTCACTCTTTCTGATCACTGACATTCATGCAAGGATCCCCACCGCCGCCACACATCGTTTTTTAAACTTTTGATGCTTTCGTAAGGTGAAGACGGATAAGACTGTGGACACAGACTGGAGCATGATTTGCAGTCATTGTACAGTTAAACACACATTAACACACAAACAAGGACTTGTGCTGTGTGACTGTTGGATGTGCTTCAACAACCACATAACTAACAATTATTGTAAACTCAACTGTATTTTAAAGATTAAAATAAATGCGGGGCATGTGTAATTAGAGTTTTATAATAATAAATGATTGTTTTATAATTATTTTGCAGATATGAAAAGGCCCCTTTGCCAACATTGGGGGTTTATATTAAATGAGGAATGATGTTCAGTGTGTAGAATGTATTAATGCTAAAACATAAAATGTGTTCAGAATAATGAGGCAGTACATTGACCACAACCAGGAAGCAGTAAGATTAAACTCGTCTCCACAGTTGAGGTTTAATCTTAATGCCACTGTAAAGAGGCCGACCTAAAACCTGATTTAACATTGACCACACATAGGAACCTTTAGACCCTGCATTATTCGAGGGGTATTTAATTCTTTTGTCCTCATGCCTTGGCAGTGTTTACGTTGATTGTAGATTTATCTCCATTTTACAAAATGCTTCTATGTGATGTTTCAAAAGCTTCATCGCCCATCACTGCGCCCCAGATCTGGTCGAGCCTGTTGCCATGGTGAGACCGTTTCTGCCAGATGGGTCGATTGTTAATAGGAGCTTTTTGCAGTGACGGGATGTCGGACTGGGAAGTGTCTCCAAAGCTTCAGGTGACTCTCAGACGTGATGTTTGACGCAGAATTTCTCACTGGGAGATGTGAAACTTTGCTGACTAACATTTCAGTGTGGACTTTAATTTCCACTTCTTTTTTTTCCCCCCCGAACATGTGACGATTGGACTGTTTCCTGAGTGTGAAGTGTCTCTCAGGTCAGACTGTGGTTCTGAGGTAATTACCATGCAGAGGTGAAACTTGGACACTGGTGATTGAAAACGAGTTACGGGGTGGTTGATATTTAGGCAAGACTCCAGTTAAAAGGTTAGTTCAACAGAACGACAAAAAACGTATATTTTCTCATGCAGAAGTGTTGCGTAATTTGCAACCATTTCTTCAGTGAAAAAATAAAGTCTTTGGACATGATTTCTCAAAAGACGCAGAATTAAGCAACAAATAGCTGAAAACCTGGAAAAACAAAATTACTGTATCTGCATGAAAGGTATATGTGAAAATACGGCTCTTTAAACGTTCAGTTAACATGACAGTAAATGGTTTAAATCATTGGGAGCACAAAGCAATCAACAGTTTCATTTAATGTCCAGTAACGATTTTCCTCACAAAAGGAACCAGGAACCTTCAGTATGTGACTTCCTGTGACTGTGAAAAGGTGTGACATATAGCCGACGACTTGGAATATTTAACCTGCACATATAAACTGTGTCTGCTTTATAGATGTACTAATACAACCTGCAAACCACAGCTTCCCCAGTAGAGTCACCGTCAAGTCTCCACTCTTGCCAAAAGAGACGTTGAAGTCTGTGTTGTACAGATGTTGCGTCTGAGTTGTATGGTATCCGTTCTGTGAATAAATGTATTTTTCCAAAGTCAAAGTGCATGTGTTGATCTTGTGGGGAGGTAAGTGTTGCCTTAAAACACAAACACGCACTGATCCATTCAGTAGTTTATTAATTAGAAACACACAGGAGACAATAAAAAGAACAAACTCAAAATGTCAGCACTCGTATCGCCAGCCAGTTAGTCTCTTGAGTTGCCAAAGACATTCAGAAAATAAAATATGCTTCTGATTTTCTAAATGTAAACCAATCACTAGATACTTCACAAGGTAAACAGTGCATGGCCCACCCAAGCCTGATATGTAATGCTGCTTGTTTCTTCTGAACGCTGCATGAAAACAGCTTTCTCACCATCCCCAGGTGCTGTCAAGCTACTGCCTGCGGGATTCAAAGTATATCTTAAGTATGCTGCTGCTGCTGGTTGTCTTTGGGTTCTGACCACAAACGGTAATTTAACAAAGAAGCAGTTTAGCATTTGTTCCTTAAAATAACTGAAATGGTTTTGATCAGGTTTGAGACGTAGCAAAATGCTGGAAAACATTGAAGAAGCTTTTGATACAGCGCAATCATACAAGTACTCCCTCACAACTTTCTCCCCCCAAATCATTCTTCAAAACTGCAGCATCATGAGCGAGCAATGAGCTAGGCCTGAGAGCAGGTACGGTGGGAAAAACTAAAACCATATATTTTTTTTTTGGCTGTTTGAACAGAGTGGTTGGCAGCTCCACCAGCAGTGGTTCGACACAGCAAAGCTGGTTAGCACCTGAGGGAGCAGGTCATGCGGTACAGACATCACTATCCGTGCACCACCAGCCACTCAGAACGGACACGGTCCTGTTCCCGGTTTCGGCCGGAGCTCGGGCTCGGTGTGGATCCAGCTGCTGTAGCTACTCAGCAGTGCAGAGCCACAGCTCACTCTGCCTCACACTGTCCACATTATTATTGCTTAGTGAGAGAAGTGCATATATTCCATTAATAAAATAAAAAAAAAAAAATCCAGACTGGAGCTTTTCTTCAACCCCCTTTTTCAGACATTCAGAGAAAAAAGGCTAGCTGCTTTTTAATTTGACATCTCTGCTGTAAGAGCCAGAGCACAGTCCAGCAGTTTAGGGGGGTTAGCTCCTCCAGGTTTCTGCCCATCACCCCCCTGGAAGGCACAAGCTGCAGAAAGTCTCACATGCAGACACAGAGTGCAAGATAATCGCAATCTCCCTGGAGCTGACGAAATCAAAAGAAAAAATTTATTGTCCCGTTTTACAAAAATAACTTGAATACCAATAAGGACTTGATCACATGAAGTGATGTGAACGAAGCAGCCTACTGATGCATTAATAACTGATAAAAGTGTTATTTCTAAATCATGAATAAAATGTAATGTTAAAAAAACAGCATAGAGGTACCCCTGAGGTGTCTGAATTACATACTACTGTAAAAATGCAATAAAATTAAAATAAAACGGGCACGGCTCTCTGTGATTAGCAATTTCAAACAGCTCCTCAAAGGGTCCCAACATTTTACCAGTTTACAAGCAACATTTCAAAACCCGCAAGGATTAAAACCAAAATTATGTGTATTCTTCAGAAATGCATCAATTCGAATGAAATATTCCATCTGACCGAGCATCTTTTGCGCTTTCAAGAGAGCTGCGGTGCTTCAGAGAGTTACAAACATACCAGTCCGACTAATAAAAGCGAAGACCCTCGTGGAGCTACTAGCTTTAACCTCTACAGCCCCCGGGTCATCACAATAAACCAGCGATCCATTCTCAAGCAGCATGTCTGAGTAATTCAAATAAAACGCCTCCTACGATGAAGCTTCTGCGGTATACGTGTAAAAAGGGATCTGGCCCTCGTCTTTTTTTGTTCTTTCTATTTCCTCTACAACAGCCTGCACGGTATCGTGATGCGTGAGCGTTGCATCTCCTTTCAGAGACTTACAACACGGAGGTGAGTCTGGTGTGACCTCTATCGTATCGCAGCTATGTCGACGACCACGGCTAACTTTGTGATTCAAAAACACGCATTTGTTTCCAAGCATCTCTTCTAGTGGCTCCAGCCTGCCACACGTGCACACATACGCATTCACATGCACCCGGGCGCACACACACACATACACACATACATACATGCACACGCAGGCTCAGTCAGATGAAAGTCTTCCTGACGGGAGGGGGGGGGGGGTCGCCTCCACGCCGCTGTCGACCTGCCGGCCTCGCTCACAGTTTGGCAGCCATGAAGTTGATGTGAGGCTTGACCAGGGGGAAGAGAGGAAGGCTCCTCTTGAACTCGGTCATGTCCTGGACCAACGTGGGCTGCACAGAAAACACAGGTAGGTTAGGATGGCTAACCTTTCAGGGAAACCTCAAGCTGCATGTTCTCCTGATAAGCACTTTGTTTCCATGGTGATTAATGAAGAAATCCGACACCGTTACTCTGCTTGTGTCACAAAAAACTGCTGCTGTTTTCGTTCTATTTTCTACAAGCAGGTCAAATAAAAAAGTCATAGTATAGCATGTCGAATAAAGTCATAGTATAGCATGTCGAATGAAGTCATAATATAGCATGTCGAATAAAGTCATAGTATAGCATGTCGAAAGAAGTCATAGTATAGCACGTCGAAAAAAGTCATAGTATAGCATGTCGACAAAAGTAATAGTATAGCATGTCGAAAAAAAGTCATAGTATAGCATGTCGAAAAAAGTCATAGTATAGCATGTCGAAAAAAGTCATATAGCATGTCGAAAAAAGTTGTGAAGAAAGTCTTTGTATAGCATGTCGAAAAAAGTTGTGTAAAAAGTCTTTGTATAGCATGTCGAAAAAAGTCATAGTATAGCATGTCGAAAAAAAGTCAAAGTATAGTATGTCGAAAAACGTTGTGAAAGAAGTCAGTATAGCATGTCGAAAAAGTCGTGAAAAAAGTCATAGTATAGCATGTCGAAAAAGTCATAGTATAGCATGTCGAAAAAAGTCGTGAAAAAAAGTCATAGTGTAGCATGTCGAAAAAAAGTCATAGTATAGTATGTCGAAAAGTCGTGAAAAAAGTCATAGTGTAGCATGTCGAAAAAAAAGTCATAGTATAGCATGTTGAAAAAAGTGATGAAAAAAGTCATAGTATAGCATGTCGAAAAAAGTCGTAGTATAGCATGTCGAAAAAAAAAGTCATTGTATAGCATGTCGAAAAAAGTCATAGTATAGCATGTCGTAAAAAGTCAGTATAGCATGTCGAAAAAAGTTGTGAAAAAAGTATTAGTATAGCATGTCGAAAAAAGTTGTGAAAGAAGTCATAGTATAGCATGTCGAAAAAAGTCGTGAAAAAAGTCATAGTATAGCATGTCGAAAAAAAAGTCATAGTATAGTATGTCGAAAAAAGTCATAGTATAGCATGTCGAATAAAGTCATAGTATAGCATGTCGAATGAAGTCATAGTATAGAATGTCGAATGAAGTCATAGTATAGCACGTCGAAAGAAGTCATAGTATAGTATGTCGAAAAAAGTCATAGTATAGCATGTCGAAAAAAGTCATAGTATAGAATGTCGAAAAAAGTCATAGTATAGCATGTCGAAAAAAGTCATAGTATAGAATGTCGAAAAAAGTCATAGTATAGTATGTTGAAAAAAGTCATGAAAAAAAGTCATAATATAGCATGTCGAATAAAGTCATAATATAGCATGTCGAATAAAGTCATAGTATAGCATGTAGAAAAAAATAGTATAGCATGTTGAAAAAAGTCATGGTATAGCATGTCGAAAAAAATTAATAGTATAGCATGTCGAAAAAAGTCATAGTATAGCATGTTGAAAAAAGTTGTGAAAAATAGTCATAGTATGGCATGTCGAAAAAAGTCATTGTATAGCATGTCGAAAAAAGTCGTAGTATAGCATGTCGAAAAAAGTCATAGTATAGCATGTCGAAAAAAGTCGTGAAAAAAGTCATAGTATAGCATGTCGAAAAAAAGTCATAGTATAGTATGTCGAAAAAAGTCATAGTATAGCATGTCGAATAAAGTCATAGTATAGCATGTCGAATGAAGTCATAGTATAGAATGTCGAATGAAGTCATAGTATAGCACGTCGAAAGAAGTCATAGTATAGTATGTCGAAAAAAGTCATAGTATAGCATGTCGAAAAAAGTCATAGTATAGAATGTCGAAAAAAGTCATAGTATAGCATGTCGAAAAAAGTCATAGTATAGAATGTCGAAAAAAGTCATAGTATAGTATGTTGAAAAAAGTCATGAAAAAAGTCATAATATAGCATGTCGAATAAAGTCATAATATAGCATGTCGAATAAAGTCATAGTATAGCATGTAGAAAAAAATAGTATAGCATGTTGAAAAAAAGTCATGGTATAGCATGTCGAAAAAAATTAATAGTATAGCATGTCGAAAAAAGTCATAGTATAGCATGTTGAAAAAAGTTGTGAAAAATAGTCATAGTATGGCATGTCGAAAAAAGTCATTGTATAGCATGTCGAAAAAAGTCGTAGTATAGCATGTCGAAAAAAGTCATAGTATAGTATGTCGAAAAAAGTCATAGTATAGCATGTCGACAAGTCATAGTATAGCATGTCGAAAAAAGTCATAGTATAGCATGTCAAAAAAAGTTGTGAAGAAAGTCTTTGTATAGCATGTCGAAAAAAGTCGTGTAAAAAGTCTGTATAGCATGTCGAAAAAAGTCATAGTATAGCATGTCGAAAAAAGTTGTGAAAAAAGTCTTTGTATAGTATGTCGAAAAACGTTGTGAAAGAAGTCAGTATAGCATGTCGAAAAAGTCGTGAAAAAAGTCATAGTATAGCATGTCGAAAAAGTCATAGTATAGCATGTTGAAAAAAGTGATGAAAAAAGTCATAGTATAGCATGTCGAAAAAAGTCGTAGTATAGCATGTCGAAAAAAAAGTCATAGTATAGCATGTCGAAAAAAGTTGTGAAAAAAAAGTCTTTGTATAGCATGTCGAAAAAAGTTGTGAAAGAAGTCAGTATAGCATGTCGAAAAAAGTTGTGAAAGAAGTCATAGTATAGCATGTCGAAAAAAGTCGTGAAAAAAGTCATAGTATAGCATGTCGAAAAAAAAGTCATAGTATAGTATGTCGAAAAAAGTCATAGTATAGCATGTCGAAAAAAGTTGTGACAAAAAGTCAAAGTATAGCATGTCGAAAATAGTCATAGTATAGTATGTCGAAAATAGTCATAGTATAGTATGTCTAAAAAAGTCATGAAAAAAGTCATAGTATAGCATGTCGAAAAAAGTCATGAAAAAAGTCATAGTATAGTATGTCGAAAAAAGTCATAGTATAGCATGTTGAAAAAACTCTTAGTATAGCATGTCGACAAAAGTCATAGTATAGCATGTCGAAAATAGTAATAGTATAGCATTTCTAAAAAAGTCATAGTATAGTATGTCGAAAAAGGTCTTGAATAAGTCATAGTATAGTATGTCGAAAAAAGTCATAGTATAGCATGTCAAAAAAAGTCGTGAAAAAAGTCATAGTATAGCATGTCGAAAAAAGTCAGTATAGCATGTCGAAAAAAGTCGTGAAAAAAGTAACAGTATAGCATGTCGAAAAAAGTCGTGAAAAAAGTCATAGTATAGCATGTCGAAAAAAGTCATAGTATAGCATGTCGAAAAAAGTCATAGTATAGCATGTTGAAAAAACTGATGAAAAAAGTCATAGTATAGCATGTCGAAAAAAGTCGTAGTATAGCATGTCGAAAAAAAGTAATAGTATAGCATGTCGAAAAAAGTTGTGAAAAAAAAGTCTTTGTATAGCATGTCGAAAAAAGTCGTGAAAAATGTCATAGTATAGCATGTCGAAAAAAAGTCATAGTATAGTATGTCGAAAAAAGTCATAGTATAGCATGTCGAAAAAAGTTGTGACAAAAAGTCATAGTATAGCATGTCGAAAGAAGTTGTGAAAAAGTCATGGTATAGCATGTCGAAAAAAGTCGTTTAAAAAGTCATAGTATAGCATGTCGAAAAAGTCATAGTATAGCATGTCGAAAAAAGTCATGGAAAAAAAGTCATAGTATAGCATGTCGAAAAAAGTCATAGTATAGCATGTCGAAAAAACCCGTGAGAAAAGTCATAGTATAGCATGTCAAAAAAAGTTATAGTATAGCATGTCGAAAAAGTCATAGTATAGCATGTCGAAAAAAGTCATGGAAAAAAAGTCATAGTATAGCATGTCGAAAAAAAGTCATAGTATAGCATGTCGAAAAAACTCGAGAAAAAAGTCATAGTATAGCATGTCGAAAAAAGTTGTGAAAAAAGTCATAGTATAGCATGTCGAAAAAAGTCATGTAAAAAGTCATAGTATAGCATGTCGAAGAAAGTCATAGTATAGCATGTCGAAAACAGTCGTGAAAAAAGTCATAGTATAGCATGTCGAAAAAAGTCATATTATAGCATGTCGAAAAAAGTCGTGAAAAAAGTCATAGTATAGCATGTCGCAAAAAGTCATATTATAGCATGTCGAAAAAACTCGTGAGAAAAGTCATAGTATAGCATGTCAAAAAAAGTTATAGTATAGCATGTCGAAAAAGTCATAGTATAGCATGTCGAAAAAAGTCATGGAAAAAAAGTCATAGTATAGCATGTCGAAAAAAGTCATAGTATAGCATGTCGAAAAAAGTCGTGAAAAAAGTCATAGTATAGCATGTCGAAAAAAGTCACAGTATAGAATGTCAAAAAAAGTTATAGTATAGCATGTCGAAAAAAGTCATAGTATAGCATGTCGAAAAAAAAATCATAGTATAGCATGTCGAAAAAAGTCGTGAAAAAGTCAAAGTATAGCATGTCGAAAAAACTATTAGTATAGCATGTCAAAAATTCATAGTATATCATCGAAATAAGTAATAGTATAGCATGTCGTAAAAAGTCATAGTATAGCATGTCGAAAATAGTCATAGTATAGTATGTCTAAAAAAGTCATGAAAAAAGTCATAGTATAGCATGTCGAAAAAAGTCATGAAAAAAGTCAGAGTATAGTATGTCGAAAAAAGTCATAGTATAGCATGTTGAAAAAACTCTTAGTATAGCATGTCGACAAAAGTCATAGTATAGCATGTCGAAAATAGTAATAGTATAGCATTTCTAAAAAAGTCATAGTATAGTATGTCGAAAAAGGTCTTGAAAAAGTCATAGTATAGTATGTCGAAAAAAAGTCATAGTATAGCATGTCGAAAAAAGTAATAGTATAGCATGTCGAAAAAAGTCGTGAAAAAAGTCATAGTATAGCATGTCGAAAAAAGTCAGTATAGCATGTGGAAAAAAAGTCAGTATAGCATGTCGAAAAAAGTCGTGAAAAAAGTAATAGTATAGCATGTCGAAAAAAGTCGTGAAAAAAGTCATAGTATAGCATGTCGAAAAAAGTCATAGTATAGCATGTCGAAAAAAGTCGTGAAAAAAAATAATAGTATAGCATGTCGAAAAAAGTCGTGAAAAAAGTCATAGTATAGCATGTCGAAAAAAGTCATGGTATAGCATGTCGAAAAATGTCATGACAAAAAGTCATAGTATAGCATGTCGAAAAAAGTCATAGTATAGCATGTCGAAAAAAGTCGTGAAAAAAAGTCATAGTATAGCATGTCGAAAAAAGTCACAGTATAGAATGTCAAAAAAAGTTATAGTATAGCATGTCGAAAAAAGTCAAAGTATAGCATGTCGAAAAAAAAATCATAGTATAGCATGTCGAAAAAAGTCGTGAAAAAGTCAAAGTATAGCATGTCGAAAAAACTATTAGTATAGCATGTCAAAAATTCATAGTATATCATCGAAATAAGTAATAGTATAGCATGTCGAAAAAAGTCAGTATAGCATGTCGAAAAAAGTCGTGAAAAAAGTAATAGTATAGCATGTCGAAAAAAGTCGTGAAAAAAGTCATAGTATAGCATGTCGAAAAAAGTCGTGAAAAAAGTCATAGTATAGCATGTCGAAAAAAGTCATGGTATAGCATGTCGAAAAATGTCATGACAAAAAGTCATAGTATAGCATGTCGAAAATAGTAATAGTATAGCATTTCTAAAAAAGTCATAGTATAGTATGTCGAAAAAAGTCAGTATAGCATGTCGAAAAAAGTCGTGAAAAAAGTCATAGTATAGCATGTCGAAAAAAGTTGTGAAAAAAGTCATAGTATAGCATGTCGAAAAAAGTCGTGTAAAAAGTCATGGTATAGCATGTTGAAAAAAGTCATAGTATAGCATGTCGAAAAAAAGTCGTGTAAAAAGTCATAGTATAGCATGTCGAAAAAAGTCATAGTATAGCATGTCGAAAAAAGTTGTGTAAAAAGTCATAGTATGTCAAAAAAAGTCATAGTATAGCATGTCGAAAAAAGTCGTGAAAAAAGTAATAGTATAGCATGTCGAAAAAAGTCGTGAAAAAAGTCATAGTATAGCATGTCGAAAAAAGTCAGTATAGCATGTCGAAAAAAGTCGTGAAAAAAAGTCATAGTATAGCATGTCGAAAAAAGTCAGTATAGCATGTCGAAAAAAGTCGTGAAAAAAGTCATAGTATAGCATGTTGAAAAAAGTCATAGTATAGAATGTCAAAAAAAGTCATGGTATAGCACGTCGAAAAATGTCATGACAAAAAGTCATAGTATAGCATGTCGAAAAAAGTCATAGTATAGCATGTCGAAAAAAGTCATAGTATAGCATGTCGAAAAAAGTCTTGAAAAAAAGTCAGAGTATAGCATGTCGAAAAAAGTCATAGTATAGCATGTCGAAAAAAGTCATAGTATAGCATGTCGAAAAAAGTTGTGACAAAAAGTCATAGTATAGTATGTCGAAAAAAGTCGTGAAAAAAGTCATAGTATAGCATGTCGAAAAAAAGGCATAGTATAGCATGTCGTAAAAAGTCATAGTATAGCATGTCGAAAATAGTCATAGTATAGTATGTCTAAAAAAGTCATAGTATAGCATGTCGAAAAAAGTCATCGTATACAATGTTGAAAAACGTCGTGAAAAGTCATAGTATAGCATGTCGAAAGAAGTTATAGTATAGCATGTCGAAAAAAGTCATATTATAGCATGTCGAAAAAAGTTGTGAAAAAAGTCATAGTATAGCATGTCGAAAAAAAAGTCGTGTAAAAAGTCATAGTATAGCATGTCGAAAAAAGTTGTGTAAAAAGTCATAGTATAGCATGTCGAAAAAAGTCATAGTATAGCATGTCGAAAATAGTCATAGTATAGTATGTCTAAAAAAGTCATAGTATAGCATGTCGAAAAAAGTCATCGTATACAATGTTGAAAAACGTCGTGAAAAGTCATAGTATAGCATGTCGAAAGAAGTTATAGTATAGCATGTCGAAAAGAAGTCATATTATAGCATGTCGAAAAAAGTTGTGAAAAAAGTCATAGTATAGCATGTCGAAAAAAAGTCGTGTAAAAAGTCATAGTATAGCATGTCGAAAAAAGTTGTGTAAAAAGTCATAGTATAGCATGTCGAAAAAAGTCATAGTATAGCATGTCGAAAAAAGTTGTGAAAAAAGTCATAGTATAGCATGTCGAAAAAAGTCATAGTATAGCATGTCGAAAAAAGTCATAGTATAGCATGTCGAAAAAGTCATAGTATAGCATGTCGAAAAAAGTCGTGAAAAAAAGTCATAGTATAGCATGTCGAAAAAAGTCATAGTGTAGCATGTCGAAAAAAGTCGTGAAAAAAAGTCATAGTATAGCATGTCGAAAATAGTCATAGTATAGCATGTCAAAAAAAGTCATAGTATAGCATGTCGAAAAAAGTCATAGTATAGCATGTCGAAAATAGTCATGAAAAAAGTCATAATATAGCATGTCGAATAAAGTCATAATATAGCATGTCGAATAAAGTCATAGTATAGCATGTAGAAAAAAATAGTATAGCATGTTGAAAAAAAGTCATGGTATAGCATGTCGAAAAAAATTAATAGTATAGCATGTCGAAAAAAAGTCATAGTATAGCATGTTGAAAAAAGTTGTGAAAAATAGTCATAGTATGGCATGTCGAAAAAAGTCATTGTATAGCATGTCGAAAAAAGTCGTAGTATAGCATGTCGAAAAAAGTCATAGTATAGTATGTCGAAAAAAGTCATAGTATAGCATGTCGACAAGTCATAGTATAGCATGTCGAAAAAAGTCATAGTATAGCATGTCAAAAAAAGTTGTGAAGAAAGTCTTTGTATAGCATGTCGAAAAAAGTCGTGTAAAAAGTCTGTATAGCATGTCGAAAAAAGTCATAGTATAGCATGTCGAAAAAAGTTGTGAAAAAAGTCTTTGTATAGTATGTCGAAAAACGTTGTGAAAGAAGTCAGTATAGCATGTCGAAAAAGTCGTGAAAAAAGTCATAGTATAGCATGTCGAAAAAGTCATAGTATAGCATGTTGAAAAAAGTGATGAAAAAAGTCATAGTATAGCATGTCGAAAAAAGTCGTAGTATAGCATGTCGAAAAAAAGTCATAGTATAGCATGTCGAAAAAAGTTGTGAAAAAAGTCTTTGTATAGCATGTCGAAAAAAGTTGTGAAAGAAGTCAGTATAGCATGTCGAAAAAAGTTGTGAAAGAAGTCATAGTATAGCATGTCGAAAAAAGTCGTGAAAAAAGTCATAGTATAGCATGTCGAAAAAAAGTCATAGTATAGTATGTCGAAAAAAAAGTCATAGTATAGCATGTCGAAAAAAGTTGTGACAAAAAGTCAAAGTATAGCATGTCGAAAATAGTCATAGTATAGTATGTCGAAAATAGTCATAGTATAGTATGTCTAAAAAAGTCATGAAAAAAGTCATAGTATAGCATGTCGAAAAAAGTCATGAAAAAAGTCATAGTATAGTATGTCGAAAAAAGTCATAGTATAGCATGTTGAAAAAACTCTTAGTATAGCATGTCGACAAAAGTCATAGTATAGCATGTCGAAAATAGTAATAGTATAGCATTTCTAAAAAAGTCATAGTATAGTATGTCGAAAAAGGTCTTGAATAAGTCATAGTATAGTATGTCGAAAAAAGTCATAGTATAGCATGTCAAAAAAAGTCGTGAAAAAAGTCATAGTATAGCATGTCGAAAAAAGTCAGTATAGCATGTCGAAAAAAGTCGTGAAAAAAGTAACAGTATAGCATGTCGAAAAAAGTCGTGAAAAAAGTCATAGTATAGCATGTCGAAAAAAGTCATAGTATAGCATGTCGAAAAAAGTCATAGTATAGCATGTTGAAAAAACTGATGAAAAAAGTCATAGTATAGCATGTCGAAAAAAGTCGTAGTATAGCATGTCGAAAAAAAGTAATAGTATAGCATGTCGAAAAAAGTTGTGAAAAAAGTCTTTGTATAGCATGTCGAAAAAAGTCGTGAAAAATGTCATAGTATAGCATGTCGAAAAAAAGTCATAGTATAGTATGTCGAAAAAAGTCATAGTATAGCATGTCGAAAAAAGTTGTGACAAAAAGTCATAGTATAGCATGTCGAAAGAAGTTGTGAAAAAGTCATGGTATAGCATGTCGAAAAAAGTCGTTTAAAAAGTCATAGTATAGCATGTCGAAAAAAGTCATAGTATAGCATGTCGAAAAAAGTCATGGAAAAAAAGTCATAGTATAGCATGTCGAAAAAAGTCATAGTATAGCATGTCGAAAAAACCCGTGAGAAAAGTCATAGTATAGCATGTCAAAAAAAGTTATAGTATAGCATGTCGAAAAAGTCATAGTATAGCATGTCGAAAAAAGTCATGGAAAAAAAGTCATAGTATAGCATGTCGAAAAAAGTCATAGTATAGCATGTCGAAAAAACTCGAGAAAAAAGTCATAGTATAGCATGTCGAAAAAAGTTGTGAAAAAAGTCATAGTATAGCATGTCGAAAAAAGTCATGTAAAAAGTCATAGTATAGCATGTCGAAGAAAGTCATAGTATAGCATGTCGAAAACAGTCGTGAAAAAAGTCATAGTATAGCATGTCGAAAAAAGTCATATTATAGCATGTCGAAAAAAGTCGTGAAAAAAGTCATAGTATAGCATGTCGCAAAAAGTCATATTATAGCATGTCGAAAAAACTCGTGAGAAAAGTCATAGTATAGCATGTCAAAAAAAAGTTATAGTATAGCATGTCGAAAAAGTCATAGTATAGCATGTCGAAAAAAGTCATGGAAAAAAAGTCATAGTATAGCATGTCGAAAAAAGTCATAGTATAGCATGTCGAAAAAAGTCGTGAAAAAAGTCATAGTATAGCATGTCGAAAAAAGTCACAGTATAGAATGTCAAAAAAAGTTATAGTATAGCATGTCGAAAAAAGTCATAGTATAGCATGTCGAAAAAAAATCATAGTATAGCATGTCGAAAAAAGTCGTGAAAAAGTCAAAGTATAGCATGTCGAAAAAACTATTAGTATAGCATGTCAAAAATTCATAGTATATCATCGAAATAAGTAATAGTATAGCATGTCGAAAAAAGTCATAGTATAGCATGTCGAAAATAGTCATAGTATAGTATGTCTAAAAAAGTCATGAAAAAAGTCATAGTATAGCATGTCGAAAAAAGTCATGAAAAAAGTCATAGTATAGTATGTCGAAAAAAGTCATAGTATAGCATGTTGAAAAAACTCTTAGTATAGCATGTCGACAAAAGTCATAGTATAGCATGTCGAAAATAGTAATAGTATAGCATTTCTAAAAAAGTCATAGTATAGTATGTCGAAAAAGGTCTTGAAAAAGTCATAGTATAGTATGTCGAAAAAAGTCATAGTATAGCATGTCGAAAAAAGTAATAGTATAGCATGTCGAAAAAAGTCGTGAAAAAAGTCATAGTATAGCATGTCGAAAAAAGTCAGTATAGCATGTGGAAAAAAGTCAGTATAGCATGTCGAAAAAAGTCGTGAAAAAAGTAATAGTATAGCATGTCGAAAAAAGTCGTGAAAAAAGTCATAGTATAGCATGTCGAAAAAAGTCATAGTATAGCATGTCGAAAAAAGTCATAGTATAGCATGTCGAAAAAAGTCGTGAAAAAAGTCATAGTATAGCATGTCGAAAAAAGTCATGGTATAGCATGTCGAAAAATGTCATGACAAAAAGTCATAGTATAGCATGTCGAAAAAAGTCATAGTATAGCATGTCGAAAAAAGTCGTGAAAAAAGTCATAGTATAGCATGTCGAAAAAAGTCACAGTATAGAATGTCAAAAAAAGTTATAGTATAGCATGTCGAAAAAAGTCAAAGTATAGCATGTCGAAAAAAAATCATAGTATAGCATGTCGAAAAAAGTCGTGAAAAAGTCAAAGTATAGCATGTCGAAAAAACTATTAGTATAGCATGTCAAAAATTCATAGTATATCATCGAAATAAGTAATAGTATAGCATGTCGAAAAAAGTCAGTATAGCATGTCGAAAAAAGTCGTGAAAAAAGTAATAGTATAGCATGTCGAAAAAAAGTCGTGAAAAAAGTCATAGTATAGCATGTCGAAAAAAGTCGTGAAAAAAGTCATAGTATAGCATGTCGAAAAAAGTCATGGTATAGCATGTCGAAAAATGTCATGACAAAAAGTCATAGTATAGCATGTCGAAAATAGTAATAGTATAGCATTTCTAAAAAAGTCATAGTATAGTATGTCGAAAAAAGTCAGTATAGCATGTCGAAAAAAGTCGTGAAAAAAGTCATAGTATAGCATGTCGAAAAAAGTTGTGAAAAAAGTCATAGTATAGCATGTCGAAAAAAGTCGTGTAAAAAGTCATAGTATAGCATGTTGAAAAAAGTCATAGTATAGCATGTCGAAAAAAAGTCGTGTAAAAAGTCATAGTATAGCATGTCGAAAAAAGTCATAGTATAGCATGTCGAAAAAAGTTGTGTAAAAAGTCATAGTATGTCAAAAAAAGTCATAGTATAGCATGTCGAAAAAAGTCGTGAAAAAAGTAATAGTATAGCATGTCGAAAAAAGTCGTGAAAAAAGTCATAGTATAGCATGTCGAAAAAAGTCAGTATAGCATGTCGAAAAAAGTCGTGAAAAAAGTCATAGTATAGCATGTCGAAAAAAGTCAGTATAGCATGTCGAAAAAAGTCGTGAAAAAAGTCATAGTATAGCATGTTGAAAAAAGTCATAGTATAGAATGTCAAAAAAAGTCATGGTATAGCATGTCGAAAAATGTCATGACAAAAAGTCATAGTATAGCATGTCGAAAAAAGTCATAGTATAGCATGTCGAAAAAAGTCATAGTATAGCATGTCGAAAAAAGTCTTGAAAAAAAGTCAGAGTATAGCATGTCGAAAAAAGTCATAGTATAGCATGTCGAAAAAAGTCATAGTATAGCATGTCGAAAAAAGTTGTGACAAAAAGTCATAGTATAGTATGTCGAAAAAAGTCGTGAAAAAAGTCATAGTATAGCATGTCGAAAAAAAGGCATAGTATAGCATGTCGTAAAAAGTCATAGTATAGCATGTCGAAAATAGTCATAGTATAGTATGTCTAAAAAAGTCATAGTATAGCATGTCGAAAAAAGTCATCGTATACAATGTTGAAAAACGTCGTGAAAAGTCATAGTATAGCATGTCGAAAGAAGTTATAGTATAGCATGTCGAAAAGAAGTCATATTATAGCATGTCGAAAAAAGTTGTGAAAAAAGTCATAGTATAGCATGTCGAAAAAAAGTCGTGTAAAAAGTCATAGTATAGCATGTCGAAAAAAGTTGTGTAAAAAGTCATAGTATAGCATGTCGAAAAAAGTCATAGTATAGCATGTCGAAAATAGTCATAGTATAGTATGTCTAAAAAAGTCATAGTATAGCATGTCGAAAAAAGTCATCGTATACAATGTTGAAAAACGTCGTGAAAAGTCATAGTATAGCATGTCGAAAGAAGTTATAGTATAGCATGTCGAAAAGAAGTCATATTATAGCATGTCGAAAAAAGTTGTGAAAAAAGTCATAGTATAGCATGTCGAAAAAAAGTCGTGTAAAAAGTCATAGTATAGCATGTCGAAAAAAGTTGTGTAAAAAGTCATAGTATAGCATGTCGAAAAAAGTCATAGTATAGCATGTCGAAAAAAGTTGTGAAAAAAGTCATAGTATAGCATGTCGAAAAAAGTCATAGTATAGCATGTCGAAAAAAGTCATAGTATAGCATGTCGAAAAAGTCATAGTATAGCATGTCGAAAAAAGTCGTGAAAAAAAGTCATAGTATAGCATGTCGAAAAAAGTCATAGTGTAGCATGTCGAAAAAAGTCGTGAAAAAAAGTCATAGTATAGCATGTCGAAAATAGTCATAGTATAGCATGTCAAAAAAAGTCATAGTATAGCATGTCGAAAAAAGTCATAGTATAGCATGTCGAAAATAGTCATAGTATAGCATGTCTAAAAAAGTCATAGTATAGCATGTCGAAAAAAGTCATAGTATAGCATGTCGAAAAAAGTCATAGTATAGCATGTCGAAAATAGTCATAGTATAGCATGTCGAAAATAGTCATAGTACAGCATGTCGAAAATAGTCATAGTATAGTATGTCGAAAAAAGTCATAGTATAGCATGTCGAAAAAAGTTGTGAAAAAAGTCATAGTATAGCATGTCGAAAAAAGTCGTGAAAAAAGTCATAATATAGCATGTTGAAAAACGTCGTGAAAAAAGTCATAGTATAGCATGTCGAAAAAAGTCATAGTATAGCATGTTGAAAAAAGTTGCGAAAAAAGTCATAGTATAGCATGTCAAAAAAAGTTATAGTATAGTATGTCGAAAAAGACATAGTATAGCATGTCGAAAAAAGTCGTGAAAAAAAGTCATAGTATAGCATGTCAAAAAAAGTCATAGTATAGCATGTCGAAAAAAGTCATAGTATAGCATGTCGAAAAAAGTCATAGTATAGCATGTCGAAAAAAGTCATAGTATAGCATGTCGAAAAAAGTCATAGTACAGCATGTCGAAAAAAGTCATAGTATAGCATGTCGAAAAAAGTCATAGTATAGCATGTCGAAAAAAGTCATAGTATAGCATGTCGAAAAGTCATATTATAGCATGTCGAAAAAAGTCGTGAAAAAAGTCATAGTATAGAATGTCAAAAAAAGTCATAGTATAGCATGTCGAAAGAAGTTATAGTATAGCATGTCGAAAAAAGTCATAGTATAGCATGGCGAAAAAGACATTGTATAGCATGTCGAAAAAAGTCGTGAAAAAAAGTCATAGTATAGCATGTCGAAAAAAGTCGTGAAAAAAAGTCATAGTATAGCATGTCGAAAAAAGTCATAGTATAGCATGTCGAAAAAAGTCATAGTATAGCATGTCGAAAAAAGTCATAGTACAGCATGTCGAAAAAAAGTCATAGTATAGCATGTCGAAAAAAGTCATAGTATGGCATGTCGAAAAAAGTCATAGTATAGCATGTCGAAAAGTCATATTATAGCATGTCGAAAAAAGTCGTGAAAAAAGTCATAATATAGCATGTCGAAAAAAATTGTGAAAAAAGTCATAGTATAGAATGTCAAAAAAAGTCATAGTATAGCATGTCGAAAGAAGTTATAGTATAGCATGTCGAAAAAAGTCATAGTATAGCATGGCGAAAAAAATCGTTAAAAAAGTCATCGTATAGTCATAGTATGTCAAAAAAAGTTATAGTATAGCATGTTGATAAGTCATAGTATAGCATGTCGAAAAAAGTCATGAAAAAAGTAGCAGTATAACATTTCGAAAAAAAGTCATGAAAAAAAGTCATAGTATAGCATATCGAAAAAAGTCATAGTATAGCATGTTGATAAAAGTCATTGTATAGTATGCAACAGTGTGACTTACTGATGTGACAACAGAGCGCTACCTTATGATACAGAAGACACCAGGATTCGGCTAACAAGTTAGTAGGATACATTCGTTGTTTCATGAAATGTGTTGAGGATATCAAAAAGATCGGGTATTACCAGACTTTCCTTTAAATTCCAAAGTCTGGTACAGTCATCCACCCACAATCAGTGTGGTATTTAAATATAAATATTTTCTTCTAACATATTCAAGTTACATCAAAAATCTGAGAAACTGAATATGTGGTCAGGTTAACGAACGTGGACGCGTAAATACAGGAGGTGATCTTTACCTGTGGCAGGGAAGGAGCGGGGGCCAGGTTGACATCATTCTGAGCAGGGAACTCTCCCACTATCGGACCTGGTAAACACAGTGACACACGGGTCAACCTGACACTAACTGAACCCACTGAGTGTCTAAATGAAGCCCATGAAACTCACAGGAGTCCATCTCTCTGGACAGGACGTGCACGGACACCTTGTGTCTCTTCGGGGCTTCGACTGTCAGTCGTTCCTGCAGGGACACAGAACAGATGGTGGGATGCTGCACGGAGGCTGGCAGGGAACACTGACAGACAGCATCATTACTACGACCACCATTTTGAATTTCATCATTAGTTCATGAGGGGGACACACAATTCCATCTGTGCGCAACTGTGTTAAAAACTCTTTTTCGGAGCGAGTCCGGGATCAGTTTTGCGACAGCCCCGTGGCGATTTAGCTACACAGTCTGGCCTCGTCACCGTCTCTGAATGCAGGATTATATTAGACTGAAGAAGTGGCTCATCTGCAGCCAGGCAGCGTCAACTCTGGCCTCCAAAAGTGGAAAAAAAAAAAAGAATAGAAAGAAAACGAAAACGCCTCTGCGATTGGAGATGATATGACATTAGAAATGCATTAGATTTATTCTGCATGGGGCCTGTAATGGTTTCTGCTGGGCTGAGATAATGCCAATTCTTTCAGCGGCTGTGTGTCTTTGGCTCTTTATCCCCCTTGAAACAGGCTGGCTGGCAGTCATTACGGCAGCTGATATGCTGTGAGCGTCCCGTGTCAGTGTCACCTCCGCGGCTATGAATAGAAGCGGTAGGCAGGAGGAGATGAAAGCTGGGAGGGCAGACTGAATCCAGCACAATCATGTGTGTCTGGACACACACACAAATAGATTTAGAGAAGGTGGTGTGCTCAGGCTGTTGCTGCACTTTCATCAAAAATGTGGCATTCGTGAACCAGCCAACCAATTATCAATGGATAAGATAAGATACTGGAATGGCTCAATTAATGCTTCAACAATGTAAACAAAGAAAATAAATCGCACCATTGTTCACGCCTGGAGTGGTTCCCTGACATGAAGCCTGCCTCGGCTGACCTCTAGGTGCTTATTTACATTTATTCAGTTGTATTCTGGAGCTTTCGATCATGTTATTTAGTCGTGATCAGCAGATGGAGTCGTCCAGCTGTAACTGTAGATGTTCAAATTCGCAGTTTCTGTTTATCTGTCTGAACCTTTGGTGAAAAAGTCCTTAAAGTAGTCAAAAAAGTAAAATTTGACCTTCCCTGACAACTTGGCTAACTCCAGTTTGATAAGAAGCACCTGGACATCTTTGAATGATAGAGCACGTTTTCTGGTAATTCAATAAATAGATTAAATACTTGACAAATTAAAGTATTTACTTTTACTGTTTTTAACTTTAATTTCTCATTTCAAGAACTTGAGTGAAAATGAACAGAAATTTTAAGTGAAATTACTGAGAAAACAGAAATACCGTAAATATAGAAAGGACTAGCCTATGTCGTAATAGAGACAGTAAAGAAAAAATATATACGATAGACAATTTTATATCATTTTGACAATAATAAATAAAAACTGAATTTCCCTACGGGGATTAATAAAGGTTCATCTTATCTTATCTTAATAAATCTCGTCATATTGCCCGGCCCTAGTAGTTAAACTGACAAAACATTTGGTCAGTGTGGTTATTCATCAAACACATACAGTAGACTAACACTGAACTGTCATTAATTGTCAGTTCATATGATAATTGAAAAGATTTCCACACACTCAGATCCATGCAGTATGCCACTTGATTCTTTAATACTAAGCTTCCGGTCTGTCAGAGCAAACTTCATCATCAGAGCAAACATTCAAGTTAGTATTAAAGAATCAAGTGAAATACTGCGTGGATCGAAGTGTGCTCAAATGTCGTCAGTGGGAGGAGACGTTGCATGACATACAGTTTTAATACTTACTTTGTAGAAGTGCATTATGTTTTCTTTTGTCAAAGTCTTCAGATAGGACACTTCAGTGTTATCTGCAACATGACAGGGCAAACAGTTCATGTCAGTCAGGTTTAGAAAAAATTAACTTTAAAATCGCCTGGCACTAATGATCACCACTCGTCTGCTGCCTGAAAGCATGGGATCTGATGTTTCTTATTATATATCACTGTGTTCACTTGCTTGTAGAGAACCGATATGTGAGAAATGAGCTGCCAAGTAGCATTTTCATGATATTTATTTTTGCTTACGATCGGGAAGACTTTTCAAATCAAGAGTCTCTACTGCCCTGAGCAGTTTGATAGTAAACCAACGCATTCTGGTAAAACTGGAATCTAATAAACATGTTAAAGAAGCATCTTTTTACACTAAATGACTGAATCAAGGAAAGGGAAACAATGAACTAACAGCAGCTGTGTGTTAGCTCTGACTAATGGTGTGTGTTGTATGTTTTCCTGTGCCTTTGGCGTTGAGCGTCTCTCTCCTGACTAAAACACCGCTAGTATCAGTAATCATCACCACTCCCTTGGCAGCCTTTCAGCATCGCCATCACTCAGGGCTTTAGGCAGATTACCAGTGAATCAGGCCCATTACAATCCATTATGGCACTCAGGAGAGTGCTGCAAGAGAGATGTGCTATGGCTGCAGATTATTTCAGGCTTCAATCGATCTCACTTTGTGCAGCTCTAAGCAACATCCTGCTCAGCACAGGGACTGACCGAAATATTGATAATTCTCATAAACTTCTATTAAGCTTTCTACATAATGCAAGCTGTTTATACAGTAATAGCTGGTAGATCAGAAAAAGGTACATTTGGCCTGAAACCTAAACAAGAGTTAACAGTGAGGCCTCACCTCTGTCAAAATTATACTGCTGAGAGATGATCTCTCCCCAGTACTTGGCGCACTCAGCCGACAGTTTCTTGGGCTTATCCAGGCGGCGAATGGCGAGGGCCTGGATGTGTTTCTGGAAGGCTTCCTCGCCCATCTCCTCCACAGCCTTCTCCATGGTGCAGAGGAAAGCCTCCACACGGCTCTCCAGGTAGTGGGGCGCCTTCTCCGACTGGATGATGAAGCGCAGGCCTTGAACTCCGTTAGCCCGCCGGGGCCCACTGAACACTATGTAGCCTAGAGGTGGAGTGGAGATATGCTATAGCTTAGCACAGAGGACAGACTGGCTACCTTAGCTTCTGCAGAGAAACTATTCAACAGTCAGTGTACTCTAAATTATTAACTTCACAATCATACTGCTTTCAAAAACATCTTACTACAAGGATTTGGTAAAGTACTTTTTTTGCCCACATTTCACTTCATTTGGAACCAGAGTCTGCGCAGTAGTGATCGGGCGGTGAAACCACGGTGTCAAGGTCATCTGCCTGAAACAACCGCAAGCTGAGCACGGCGGCAGCTTGCCAGCAAGAGAGACTCATAGCTGTCAAGCATGAGGTCTCACAATTAACTGCATGACTGTCCATAGACACTGCAATTAATCACACATTTCTTATCTGTTCAAAATGCACCTTAAAGAGAGATTTGTCAAGTATTTAATACTTATCAACACAGGAGGGAGCAAATATGCTGCTATGCAAATGTATGTCTATATTTATAACTGGAAATCTATTAACAACACATAACAATGAAAATATTGTCCAGAAACCCTCAGGTACTGCATCTAGCATAAGAAATATGCTAAAATCATAACATGGCAAACTGCTGTCAGTGTATCAGTGTGCTGACTTGACTATGACTTGCCCCAAAATGCATGTGCTTATCATAAAGTGGCCATGTCTGTTAAGGGGAGAATCATGGGTGTTGAAGTCAGACGTCAAGGGACCCCTTTGAAAAAGACCATGACAGTTAGGAGCTTTATTTATCCTCCATCACAACAAGCTAGTATGACATGATACCAATGGATTCATTAGGTTTTCTAGTTTCATATGATGCCAGTATCTTCACACTAGCTTTAAAAGTGAGGCCGCTAAAACCTACAAAACATCAACTGTATTAATGAGTTTAAGAAATTACTTAGTTATTATCACATTAACTAGGACAGCCCTAATTAAAACCAAACCTCTGAAAACATGAACGTACATCAGCATGATAAGAACCACCTAAAATGACAGAAACCATCTTTGGGAAAAAATTATTTGATGTGTACTTTGATGTAGGGGGCGATCAAGATGTTCTGGCCTCACTTTTGGGGAGCTGTCATGTCATCCATCTTTATATACAGTCTATGCTACATGCTATTAAACATCATCATGGTTGACAGCACGTTAGAAACATCACTTAAACAGTTTCTGGTCTTTATACGGTAGCATCTAACTACTATTTCTTGTCCAAGAAAAATGCTTGACTAAATATTCCCAACAGGGCAGCAAAATGCAAACACAACTGCCACAGTTTTTATTGGACAATGCTGCACACAGTATGTTGTACATGATGTTCTGTGGGCTCACCGAGCTGCTCTTTGGTTCTCAGTGTGTTGAAGCAGGGCTCAGAGATGATCTGACAGAAGAGCTCCAGCAGCATGTTGTCGTGGGTGGTCTGCATGTCTGTCTGATAGTAGATCTCAATGCCGCAATTGTTGTGCACTTCGTTCCTCTGCTGGTAAACATACCAGCCACCTGAGAGGAACAGAAATATGTTTATTTTTTCCAATATTGTCATCACATGAAGTAAACACATGCACTTGGAAATGCATTACTGACAGACGGGGAAAAAGGCCAGGCTCTCAAGCTGAGCCTGAAAAAAAAAAAAAACAAAAGTCACACAACTGAGGGAGCAGACGAGTATTCTGTATGTATTTGATGCGGGCACCGAAGTAGTTAGGAGAATAATCAAGTCATTTCTATCAAAATATTTAGTAATTTTATGTTTTCATTTTCCCTGCCGTCTCGTCATACAGCTCCAGCTTTTGTATGTTTGTGTGCTGATGTATGTTGCTATGTAATTGTATGAATGTGTGTATGCATGTTGCTTTATTTACCTTTTTGTCTTGTTTTCATGTCATTATTTGTTTCATTCTATTCTGCTGTTCATGTTTTTACTTGGAAAGCACTTTGTGCTTGAAAATGGCTCAACAAATAAAATGTATTACTATAGTTTAAGTAATAAAAGACAAATACTTGACGTCCATGTATCGATACAATACTGCCATGCAAAATATCTCCATACTGTGCTGTACTGATTTTCCCCTCACCCCTCTATCTTCCTCATTTTGTCACTGTCCTGTCAAATGAAGCAGAAAATGCCCAAAAAATAACTTTAAAAAAAGAAGTTCAAATAATTCTGTTAAATGTGACTGAGCCATGCAGGGATAAGTTGAAAACTACACTTGAAATGTAAAGCCGTGACAGAACCAAAACCAGCTGAACCTCCTCATTAACCCCAAATCCCCAGCGATCAATAAACTCAGATGAGCATGGAAATGAATTTCAGCAGCCTAGCTGTAGACGTCTATATCATCCATTCCAAACGATGATCCTTCTATGCATAATTTGGTTCTTCAAAAAAAAGAGCCTAACAAGTGAGCTGCTTCGATTGTAGATACAAAGTCAAGCCCGAGCACTTTGCTTCAGGCGTGGATGAGTGTAATAAGGTAAAACAGGGAAGTTCAGAGAGAGGACAGTGGTGACACTCTCCAGAAAGGCGGAGACAGACATCCTGCTGAATGCCAACACGGTGCTTTTTGCTGAGTGGCCTTTCATCCCTACTTTAAATTTTCTTTTGAGCAGAGCATTGAGAGGAGCCATCAGTGCATGCACAGGGAAAACTGGTTTCTGTAACGGTTTCTGTTTGAGTCCGTTGTGATCCAGCTCACTTTGAATGGAGGACGAGTTGAGGCTGGGTAATGCAGGTGCCTTTATGTACATGCTGACGAGGCACTTTGGCTCTGCGTTCGGGGAGTGTCATGTCCACAGTCCTCAACATCTCCCCTCGCTTTCCTTCTCAACATGTCAGAAGTTTTACTTTAGTTTAAACAGTAAAACGTTTTGGGCAGATAAGCTCTTTGATTAACCAAAGTACTAATATAAAGTGTGGAAATTTCAGGCTGGCGTGTTTTGTGTCGCCACAGCACATTAAACATCACGCTGTCAGCAGCTGTGTCAAACAAGCACATTTTATACGACCTTTTGAAATGCTGCAAAAAAGAAAAGTGAATTAGGCTCGTTTCCATCAACTGACTTGGAGTGAATAAACTCGGCTTGTTGGCTACAGCGTCGTTCAGTTAGAAGTTGTAATCCACCAGTAAACAGAGTAGAAACAAAACAACTCAGCTTAGCCATGCACACATCTGACCATCTACTGGAGAAAAGTTTCAATCATTGGGCAAGTTGTAATTGTCAGCTTGATCATGTTTCATGCTGTCCAGAGACGAACAGGAATATTTGAGAGGACGCCGACAGCTGATCAGTCATGTGAGTTAAATGTTCGCTACTACAAAATTTATTCGCCATTTATTTATTTTCCATAACACATTTAACACATCAACTTGCTAGTCAAAAGGACCATTTCAGATATTTAAATTACATCACTTTTGTCATTGATGTGTACTTTGTTTTCAATTTCAGATATCCACAAATGCTTTTTGATGCAACGTGAAAAACAATCCGGATATCCAAAACGTAATTTTGTCATAAACTAGCTTTTATAGGTGAAACTGGATATCTCCTTACAGCACAACTTACTGCTTTAAATTCCCCCCAATCAATCATTCTGTGAACATATAAATTTCAGGTATGCCAGTATTTGTCCCTTTGTCCCAGAAAACATGAGTAACTTTAGTTGTAGATTTAGTTGTTTTCAGTTTAAAAACCCTTTCGATAAAAATAAGAGCAATAGCAGGAAAACCTGTTTGAACTTTGGGCAATCTTTCCGATATCGTTTGGATCACATAATGCCTTTAACAAAGATGAATGAACTGAACGGATTCACAGGAACTTTGCCTCTAAAGCTTTCAGCTGTGAGACTAATGACATGTTTCTTGGATAGACTATGAGCCAGTCCATTGTTTTATAAGCCAACTTAGCGTTTACATCCTTTATGTCCTTCTCCTGCGCTCCTGCTCTGCGTCTGACTGGCAGCCTGGAGCCGAGCCTGGAAAATCCCTTGGTGAGACACGGGATGTTTCCAGGTGGCCTCCGCACAGCGCAGGTTTCACTCCACTTCCCTAATGTAATCAGAAGGCAGCACAGGTGCTTTGCTTGGCGTGTGTGCATTCACTGTTGAACTGAGGAGGAAGGTGTGCACGCATTTTGCCCAATGACGTCCATTTCCAGTCAGTGACTAGTATGTTCCTCTCGGGGAAATGAGGGATGTCAAATTTAATCAAGTCTTTACAAACGCAAGACAGCGTCACTGATGACGAGAACAGGAGCGCTGGGTGAGGACTCATCGGCATGGAGACGGGCATGACTGGCAAAGGATGATTAAGAGTGTTTAACCGGTGTGTGTCTGGGATGTGGTGGGGGAGTAAAGGACCTACCGTCTGGAACCTGCACCTCTCTGTAGCGAATCAGCTGGCTCGGGAGGAGGGGCTTTGTGTGAGCATGCTCAATGAGCTTGTCCTCCACCATCTGCATCATGCCGAGAGCAGACTACAGCGATGACACACAAGAAGGCAAAACAAAACATTTTAGTCCACAAAAACAGTATCTTTAAAGGAAATTTCTACTCTCAGGAAAACATATACAGATGATTAGCTGTATCCAAGATTTATAGTTTCTGTTATGCACACTTTCCCTCAGCCTGGCTCCTATTTCAGTTAGTGATTTTCTATGTACATTTCCCAGAATTGTTCTGACATTTCCCACCAGGCTGCATTTCACTGAGGGTTCTACAAAACCACAGTTTACTCATCTTGACATTGGACCTTTTCCACCCTCACTTTATTGATTAGATTGCTAATTGGTGGTGCACATGGGTAACGCATTGCTCTCTCAACTTACACCTAAAAACTGCTTGATATTCCATATTCAATGTACATTTGTATGCACATGGTTTGGATTTTGTTTGCAAAGTTAGAGAAACTTCTGTTGCTACACTTGGATAGTGGATGGACTTTTGTTTGTGGTGCTCAAAGCATTACAAAAACAAAAAAATCCATAGTAATGTATGTTTCCAGAAACAATGTACTGCTTACTCAGGATAATCCACAGACCTCACTGTGGACATTTTCACTATTAGTTTTTAACAGTCAGCAGAATATAGTTTGAAAATAGAAGGAAGTTTCAGCAGCAGATACATCACACTATGGCCGTTTTAACATTTAACAGACAGACTGGACGCATTGCAGATACCTGTAGTTCAATTTATACTCGTCAAAAAAGAAGATTTTAGATATCCGCAATGACATTCTTCCAAAGACAAATTACGTCACTTTTGGTGTTCAGGTGTATTGAGCTTTAAATTTCAGATATCCACAAATGCAACAGAATTCCTACTAGGACAAATTCAGATATCAACAATCCAATTTTGAAGATCCTAAAATACAGTGACTAGAACAAATACAATTTCAGACATTAGGACTAAAAACAATGCAACTGCAGATATCCGAATATTGTATGGATATATTTTAGATATACATAATAGCATCTCTCCTAGTCAGAATTGTTTTCTTATTATTACATAATACGAATTAGATATATCTCCAATGACATTCTTACTGGTAGAAATTAAGAAACTATTTCCTCTAGTCAGAATTCATTTTCAGACACCTTTAAATCCTCAAAAAACTATAAGTGTTTGCAAGCTGTTTTAAACATTTAACAGCTGAACTGGATATATATTTGATATCCATACTTCAGATCTTGCAAGTCAAAATTAGCATTTCAGACTACGTCATTCTTTCTAGGAAAAATTGTGTCACTTTTACCACTTATGTGTATTGGGCTTTAAATTTCAGATATCCAGAAATGCAATACATTTCCTACTTTGAAAAATTTTAGATATCAACAATTCAATATTTATTAGTCATCATTATATTTTGAAATATCCAAAAAAAGAAGAAAACGTTCCAGATATCCATACTAAAATTTTGAATATCCAAAAATACACTGTGACTACTAAATATGCGATTTCAGATATCTATATTTAGAATTATGACTAAAAATTGCAGATATCTGAATCGATTCCGGATATCTGTTGACTGCAGATAGGATGCGGTTCATTGACTATCCACAGTTATATTTTCAATATCCATTATTGCATATCTTCTAGTCAAAGTTAGATCCTAATTAGTCAGAATGGCAATTAAAAGATATCTGCAATGATATTCTTACAAGTGCAAATTGTATTTCAAGATATCTAACTTTATTTCTCCCAGTCAAAATTGAATTTTAGATAACATTAAATCCATAAAAGGTACAACTGTTGGCAAGCTGTTTTAACATTTAATAGCTAAACTGGATATACTGTACAGTATATTTCAGATATTCAATTCTTGCTTGTCAAAATGAACATTTCAGATATCCACAATGTCATTGTCATGTCTTTGTAGGAAAAATTATGTCTCTTTTGCCACTGATGTGTACTGAGCTTTCAATTTCAGATATCTACAATTAGAATTACGACTATTCAATTGCAGAAATCCAAAAGTGTATTATGGATATCTGTTCTGGATAACTGAAAAGATAATATGTCAAAACAATTATATCCCAAACGGCTCACTTCAGTTATGATAAGTAACAATTGTATTTTAGATATCCGAAATTGGGGTTTTTCCATAGTAAGATTAGTAATGATCATGAATTCTGGATATCTGAAATTGAAGCCAAATACATGATTGACAAAAAAGTGATGTAATTTTTCCTAAAAAGAATGGCGTTGTGGATATCTGAAATGTTAATTTTGACCAGCAAAAATTGAATTATGGATATCTGCAATATATTGTACATCCAATTTAGCTATTAAATGTTAAAGCAACTTGCCAAACACTTATTCTTTTTACAGATCTAACAATATCTAAAGTTGGATATCACACTTAAGAATATCATTGCAGATATCTCTAATTGCCATTCTGACAGATTTTTGACAAGCAAGAATTGAATCACACATATCTCCAATATATATCCAGTCTAGCTATTAAATGTTAAAAACGGCAACTTATACATGTTAAAGATTTAAAAGCTATCTTAAATTTAGTTTTATGTAATACAATCAAAGTTTATATCTTGAAATACAATTTCTGCTAGTACGAATGTTATTGTAGATATCATTAAATACCATTCTGACTAGTGAGAATATGATTTTAACCAGGAAAAATACAATTATGGGTACCCAAAATATAATTACAGATTTGATTAAACGTTAAAACAGCTTATCTTACACATAACCTCTTAGATAAAACTAAAACCAGTAGGGGTTAAACATGGGGAAATATGGGGGTTTATCATGTAGATTACGAGGCTTTTAAAAATGAATGATGGGTAAAAAAATAATGTTAAGCCAATTTCACTGCAGTTTGTAGACTGATCAGACTGATCAGCATAAGTGTACAGAATCCCTTTGGGAAGTGTTAAGGTATGTGGGGTGTGTACAAAAAGTCAATGTACTATCTGAAAAAGTTGTGCTTTCATTAAATGTGAGGGTATAGGTACATGTACACGTGCAAACGTACAGGTTTAGCTGTTCTTGCCACAAAACAACAATAAAGTAATTAAAGCTACATCACTAATAACCTTAATATAATCAATGTTTTACGGCAACATTTTCTGCCCTGCTTTGCTAACATTAATAAGTCCAAAATTCCCATCAAAACACAACGACATGACTTACACAGCCCCTTATTACGAGGCTTATTTGCCAAACTACTTGGTCAGTTCTTGCTCTGGTATTACAGGAGCTCTGTAGCTTGATGACGACGAAACGGATCATTGCTCCCACTGGTGAGTCTAATTCTCTCTCCAGCAGACCGTGACGCTGTCATCATTACGAGGTGTAAGGCGGGTACCGTGACAGCTGGGGCCTCATATAAAGTGTGACTTGATCGCAGGATCTTATAAGAGGTTTTTGACTATAATCCTCTGTGATGTGATTGGAAGGTGAGATAAAACGCTGAATGTGACTCAAATGTTTGAATATTCACTGAGGGGAAAAAAAAAGGCAGATTTTTCAAAACTTATATAAAAATCTAAAGAAGCTAGACAAACCTCCTTGGTGATGTTGCCATGGAGAAGGGCTTCAATATGTAACCGTGACAATAGCTGAGGTATGAAGGCCTTGAGGCGTGGGAGAGTTACATCTGGAATACAGATCACAGACAACAGCAATCAATCAAATAGCAATTTCCCGAGCAATTTCCCAAGCTGCTATCAAGCCTGAATCAGGGATAAAAAAACAGAACAACTGCTGTGTGTGTGTCGGCATGTATTACTCATGTTGCAGGGACATGAATGTGTTAACACAGTCACATTGTGGGGCCTTGCTTTCATTATTGGGGGACAAAATGCACATCCCCGTACTGTAAAACATTATATTTTAGGGTGGGGACTTTGTTTAGGGAAAGGGGAAGGGTTAGGATTAGGTAAGACTCCAGGAAATTAATGTAAGTCAATGTAATGTCCTCAAAAGTCATGGAAACATGACTGTGTGCGTGTGTGTGAGGGTTCCTGTCACGAACAGCAGTCACACATTAGCCAATCATGCAAGCCTGGTAAAACACACACATACATAGTCAGTTACATGTGCACAAAAATCCTCTCTCAATGTGGGCTGGCCAATCTGAATTCAAGCAACGTCTGACCCAGATTCAAGGGTACACACACACACACAAAGTAGGAAATATGATTTCATGTCCACAGTAACACCAACACACACACACAAGAGACTGACAGTGTCTCATAGACCCCATAGAGGGGATGGCAGGAGGGTAAGGACACTGATAAGGGAACAAGGTGGTGTAATTGGAGGCCTGGTGACTGGGGCTACAGGCTTTGACCCTGCAGGTTAATTGAGTCTCATGTGAATTTGAGGATTGTCTGTGTAAGCTCCGTGGTACAAAATATAGCCATCTGCCCTTCAGGTTCCAGACTGGCACTGCGGAGGGCAAAGACTGCAGCGAGGGAGGCATCTGCTGGAGCACAACGTCAGCATTCAAATGAGGACTCAAGACTAAAGCAGAAGCGACAGCCTAAGGTGAGGAGAGAAAGAGTAGCCCTCTATCGACTGTATGCCACATACACAGGATCTTTAGCCCAGAAATTCAAGCCTGTGAAACAGAAATTCCTTAATAACAGCCAAATATTAGTTAAGCTGCCAGGAACTTCCTCCTGGAGCTAGGAACCTTTTGGGGAACACATTATTTTGACCACAGCGAGCAGAGTCTGGGGCCTTTTTACCCCCAAGAAGACCCTGGTCAGGGGGTAGGACTTTCTGAAAGTAACTTTCAAGGGACAAAGAGTACAGAAGCAAAGAAATAAAACTGCAGTGTTTTTTTTTTTTGACAACAGCCATTGCCACCATTTCTGTACTGAAGACACTTCTTATATTTATATTTTAATAATAAAAATAATTTTGTTTTACTTTTGTACGGCACTTTTTAGGTGGACATTTTACTGGCATCCAGTAGTCGCTTTCAGTCCAAAATGCCACAAACACAACGGCACAAGATGGAACGAACAATTGACTTTCACTTCTTGGCAATGCACTGCATGTTATTTGGCAGGCATGACCTTCGCTGATTAGTGAAACACACTCAGCTGTACTGCTTCATTCATAAAAAAGGAGCTACTCTGGTCCACTCCACTTTGGACCATTTTGGGAAGAGGGGAATCCGTTTCTCTTTGAGAACATTCAACATAAAGTTATGTTCTGCTGTCGGCCTCTAGACTCATAAAAAAAGTGAGTGAGTGATGAGTGAATGAAAGAAAATTTGGATTGGTTTACGGTTGTTACGTTATAAAGCACAAATAAATTACCATCAAACACTCAACAGATAATTTACTGTGGAACCAGATGCTCTTAGTTTAATTTTCCTCGTCTGCATTTCATTCATTACATCCACTGGGCATCAGTAGTTACTCTGCAGCAGTCAATGTTGTCACAGTGAGACAAAGTCCAATGTTTGTTTTATGTCAACGTGATTGTTTTAGATAAAACAGGCACAGACACACAGAACTGCAGGCTGCAGTGTGTTTACCGCTGCCACCACCAGCAGCCCTCGTCACGTCATGTTGCTTTTTCATACGTCAGCGGACTAAATTGCCTAACCTCAGCAGGTCTTTAGACCGCCACGGAGACACTGACATGGGCTGGAGGAATATTTTAGCTCCTTGAAAAGTAGTGCCTGGGACTAAAAGTCCCTGGAAAACCAGCTTATAACAGATAAGTTCAAATGTCAAGCATCTGTGTGCAATTAAAATTCTCTTAATTCAACAAAGAAGATGACAGAAGCTTTGGTGCAGTGTTGATGGATTATGATTCCCAGGATGCCTTGAATTGTTTGAAAGATTTCATTCACTGCTTGATGAAACAAAACAACTTTCCTGTATTCGTCTCAGCAGCCTTCAGAGAGTCTAGAGGTTCAAGTGAGGTTTTTGATATGCAGCTCAGATCTCAGTATCATGGTCTTACTCGGGCTGTTTGGGGATCAACACGTTGCGTTTTCATACGCAAGAGGACTAATTTACCTGATCGTTACAGTTCTTCAGGCCAAGGTGGAAACAGAAACAAAAACAGTAGGCTGAAGGAACATTTCAGTTCCTTGAAAATTAGTTCCTGGGACTTAAATTACCATGAACTTCTTGGTGGAAACCCAGCTTTATTCATACAACTAGCTACAGAGCCCAAGCTTCACTTGCTCAGTTCTAGTCTAAAGAAGGGCTCGACTACTTGTTCTGTATTTCACTGAGCTCAGTTTGGTCCACAGTACATAAAAGGGGCTAATAAGCACAAGGGCTGGGACTTTGAGACAGAAGAGAGATTAAGAGACTGCATGCTCACCATCCAGAGCCTCTCTGAGCTCGTCTTTGGTCCAAGCAACCTCGGTCATTAGTAGACGGAGATAGTACATGGCGTGCTGGTGAGGCTGCTCGGCTCTGAAGTTATTCAAAGACCTCATGTACTGCAGGGAGAAAGAAGGAAAAGTTAGTTCAACATCAACACTTAAGCTGGATTTAAAATGAGGAACTACTGTGTAGTGTATCAAAACAACTACGACTGTTACTTTACTGCTCTTGTGTTGTATGACAGTAAAATAGGTAAGTAAGCTGTTCACTAAACTGCTAGGTCATTCGTTTGATCGATCACGACTCATTATAGCTTTGTACCGACGAAGGGAGTCGCAGTCAGAGCTTACCGCTTCTTTGATGATGTCAAAGCGCTTCTCATCTATCTCAAAAGTGGCCATCTTCTCGATGATCTTCTTCAGCAGGATGTGCTGTTTGTCGCTGTAACCTTTAACAGAGAGCTGCAGCCGACAGCGAGAGAGGACAGACGGCACGTTATCAACAAACAGAAAGACACGGGGAGCCTGAAACTTATGTTTCATTTGTTGATTTGGAGGCTTTAACCTATTTATCTATTTATCATATGTGGAATTACCGGCAAACTAAATGATTGTCAAGAAAAGCCCATCACTCCCACGTTTGAGATGAGTCACCACTGCTACAATAAATATCACAAAACAGGTTTTACCATGACTATATTTACTAAAAATGTTTCATGAATCTTCAAACTACAAATGTAGAGGAATATACGTTAAACAGAGGTAACTAAAGGCTGACCTATATTAGGAAGCGCCACTTTATCATCTCCTTCAGAGCAAACAACATTTCACTATCATCTTTCAGGGGGTCAGAAAAGACCAAAGTGGTTGATGATGTTTTTCTATGTAAATGAGCATCTAATTAAAATGTAAATGTTTTTGTCTGTCTATCATTCAATTTTCTCAACAACCGTTCATCTGATCGACTTCACACTTCATGGGTTTATTGCTGACGACCAAAGGAAGTGCAGCGTCGGGTGCAAGCTCTTGAGACCTACAGGGCATGTCTATCAGTGGTGTGTCATGTACACAATAAATAGCATATTGAGAGGGGACCCCAATCAACACTTACACCGTTACACTGCCGAACAGCATGCTGGGTGCAATATTATGGCCCAATCCCAATGTCCCCACAAAGGCCTTGAGCGCTGAGCCCTCAGGGACTTAACTGACGTCACCTGGTAAATGGTAGTGTGAGAGGCTGCAAGCTTCTGTGTAAATTTAAATATCCCTAGCTGAACACCCATGGGCCATCCTTTGTTTACCTTTTTTTTACTTTAACGCCTCCAGTCTTCCCCTGGTAACCCTGTGTTTAATGTCACAAAGCTATGAATGGTGCATAATTCCCTAAGGCAAAGCCTGCAAAAATGCAGACTTGCATAAAGTGTTCATAAAGGTCTCAAAATGTCTGTGAGAGCCCTAAAGCACTTGATGATTTGACAGTGAAACAGCCACAGACTTTGCAGGAACAACATGTGGACATTGGGATTGCGCCTAACTGTTACACAGCCAAACGGCATGCTGGGTACAGCTCGCTCTCCACTGATGTTAATGTGTGCTTTTGCACCCAAATGATGTGTATACTCTAGGCCCAGTGTGAAGTTGTCTGGATGATCGGTTCTCGAGAAAGTAGCCGGAGGCTGAGCGTTCTGCCATTCTGAATAGGCATGTTTATAATGGGCACTGCACTAGTTTTAAAAATGGAAAAGAACAGTCAAGGTTATTTAAAAAGCCTCTATTTTGCAATGTCATCTGCACCTTATGGCCCTTCATGATTCAGCAAAACCTCCAGCTACATGACTACGCTCTCAGACTCATCCCATTCCTCCCCACTCCCTGTCGCCAGGTCCCTCCGGTGACACCTGTTCAAAGTTATCTCTTCTAACATCATTAACCTTGACAAACATCCAGCCGGTCCCACCAATACTGCTGACTCAAATCACTCACATGCAGCCCATCACACGACTTCACAGATAATGTGTTGAATCTTTAAGGACACACCACAACCATTAGTTCTCTGGTGAGAGGAAGTTAATGAATGCAGGTTATCAGGTCATGTGATAAAAGGGTTCAGAGAGTTAGTGCAGAAGTTAGAAAGCTTAAAAGAAAAGAGCAAAAACACCACCACCGCAAACCAGTTTAATTCAAAGGCAATAAAACCCTGAGAGACACACAGTTGGGAAAAGTGCTGTATTCATAAATAGGGGAAACAAAGAGGTGCCTGATGAGCAAGTCAACTTTGTCCATTAAGCTTCCTGGATACAGATTCACTTCCAACATCCTTTGTGTGCTTGCATCAGCAGAAATGTGACTAGAAATATGTCAGAGGATATGGCTTGATTCCTTGTGTCGTGCAACAGACACTTTTTGATCTACTAGTATGACACTAACACAATAGAAGTGAGAGAATAGCAGCCAATAGACCAAACAATAATTAGATAGAGTAGGTAAAACTGTGCCATCATCCAGTCCATTTTCTTTCTCCTTTCAGATGCACATGCTTTGTCATTATTCTACATTAATCTGTAATATCAGTCATGCACCCTTGACAGAAACAGCTATTGTACAATCAGTGTACACTTAAGTCTGTTTCAAATGAGTTTTATTGCCACAGGATCCTAAAATAAAAGCATTATATTAATTAATTTCAAAAACACTACTCTTAGACACTAAAATGTCTTGTGTTGTGACAGAGTCTGAGGTGTTTAGGAGGCATTTAAAAATATATGGAAATTAATGCTCCCCTTTGATGAAATGTAATGAGCAGATTCTCTCAAACATAATTCCTAGAGGTAAATATTTTAATCATAAGTAGGAATAAAATGTCAATATATTAGCTTGTGACATCCAGGACTGTATTCAGCTATCTCGGGCTGACACAAATGCTTCAAAGCTTCAGTATTTGAATGCTTTGGTTTTTGTAATGATAACGTTTAAATACCAAAATAGCCAAATGGAGACAGACAGGAGGGAATGTCAGCCTGCTGCATTGTGCTTCCAATACTTTGGAATATTAGCTTCGAAACCCCCCATAAAATGGTATTCAGGACAGCCCTAGAGCTATCCGACAGTAAAAATGCCATATTAAGTTGGTGTTCACAGGGAATGCAGTAGCATGCACAATCTTATAAATCCTTCAGGCTGGATGAACAGCACACACAGCACGCCACATAATCAAACTGAGCATAGAAAACCAAGCTATTTCCACATTCTGGACCCTTCATTGGCACCCCCACTTCCCTGCAGACTTCAAGCGGCTTACTTACGAGGATGGCATTCATCCCCGAGGCTATGCCGTAGCCCAGCCCGGCCAGGCGGGCTGCATATGAATACTCGTTTAAATCATCCTTCAGTAACCTGAGCAACAAGTAGGTCATGTTGCAGTGCAGGGGATCTGCGTATAGGTAGCGGCTAATGGAAGGGGAAAAAGAACAAAAACGCATGTTTGTTGGGAATGAGGGGTTGTCAAAAAAGAAAAATCCAAGACAATGCAAGTATGAGAAGAATGATAAGATGAGTATGTATATGCAGCCTTATGACCAGTCTTCTGTCTCGAAAAAAACTGTCAGACTCCATGGAAGACATATGCCACCACCGTTTTCAGATCGACCTATAAATCATAAATTCAACGCCGTTGGTGGAACACTGCTACACCTGATGTGATAACTACAGGTGTGCATTTAACCACAATAAGAGAGAAATGACACCGATTCGTATACCTGACAGCGTGGCAAAATAATGACCTTATAGGAGTCATAAGGGTTTCGCGGGGGGTGGGTTAGCAAAATAAAAAGGAAAATAGGATTGATGAAGAATGAAGAGGAAGATGCAGACAGAAAAAGAGGCTAGACTGGCCAGGTCTGGGTTGGAAAGTTTTTGCAAATAATGTGGATTTTTTCGAAACATCACAGGTGGCATTTAGTTAAGTTTCAAATCGTAAAGTATTTTTACAAAACACACAATGGACTGTCATATACAGTAGTCCTTTTGTAAATGTCTTCTACAATAATTTATCAACCTGTGTGATAAAACCTTCCAATCTGTCCATACAGATGACTTAAAACGACCCAGGCCTGGCTGAGCCACAGCAGCCCCGTCTGAGGATGACAAAGGTTGAGGACGTCAGGTCTGGGATGCAGCGTGAGGGCGATGGGGAGGGATTTTGAATACTTACATACATCCCATAGACGGTATTTTGGAGGTCATAGTTCAAGCCAGCTAGCTCGGCTGCATATGCATACTCGTTGAGGGAGTCCTTGAGAAGCTCAAGGTATAAATATGCCATGTTACAATGCAATGGGTCCACATACGCAAACGGGCTGTGGAGGAAACGGCAGTGGTCAAACAAAGCATGGAAAGACAGTGTAGAGATATTCGTCTCTACATTATCTCACAGCAGGAGCTGATTGTACAACAAGTACCATACAGATTTCGGTTCTACACATTAACATGCAATTAACTGTAATTATAGGGGTGTACCGGTACAAACGTCCCAGTATAGAGCGTTTGGTTTGCTATCAAAGTTACAACCTATAAACCAAATAATTGTAGACTGAATAGACTGCAATACTGTTGCACCCAGAAGGGTTTGGCAGTGATTCAGTTGCAGACTACTGACTAAACCAAGCTAACCCAGCCTATTCCAGTTTACAAAGTAGTATATTATATATGGCTGCAACGATTAATCAATTAGTTGTCAACTATAAAATTAAATGCCAACTATCGTTTAAGAAAAAAATGAAATCTTACATTTGAATATTTTCTGGTTTCTTTCCTCCTTTATGACAGTAAACTAAATATCTTTGAGTTGTGGATAAAACAAGACATTTGAAGACATCATCTTTGGCTTCAACACTGATCCACATTTTCACCATTTTATAAACAACTAATCAATTAATTGAGAAAATAATCTTTTATTTTTTATTATTTCTTTTCTATTTTTCATTATTTTATTGAGGAATTGAGAAAATAATCAACAGATTAATTGACAATGAAAATAATCATTAGTTGTGGCACTTGTATCGTCTGTGTAATCAATGGGCGAACCTCCAGAGTTGGACTTTTGGAACTGGCCTCATAGGAAACAGCAACAGTTTTTTTCCTTTTGAATTTTTGACAGTTTGCAAAGGCAAAAGTATTACTCCTCTAGGAGCTGAAAATGTCAGGAATAAATACTGAAATCATGTCACAACATTGGCCTCAACCTGCTTTAATTAAGGAGCAGCGACCCCCCTTAAAACAATTACAGTAAAATGGTATTTAATTTGAGGTTTAAGTAGCGTTTCCAAACATGCTGACCTGTGACCCTCCGTGGCCAAACTGTGACGTGAGTTAAGCTACGGTTTATGGAAAATTAACACTTCCTCCAGCTTTTCTGAAATATTCAAGTATTTAGTTATTGTAGAACAGCTCAGAAAGTATTGACACAACCACGTACAACTGATGAAAACTCATCTACATCTTATATTTTTTCTTTCTTCATTATTTTGTCAGCAGATTCATTTTAAATATTACAACAGACAGTTTATGCATTGTGTTAATAACTAAAAATACTACTACTATCTGCTATTATTATTAAACTAATGAAAGTTCACAGTTATTTCTCACCTGAAGAACTCGAAGTTCAGACACGCCTTGGGCAGAAAGAACTTGTCATCCTGCTTGAACCACACCTTGCTCATAGCAGTATCCTGGAGGAAACCAACACCACACACAGGCAGTTCTTATTTTCATATTCAAATCCATTCAGCGCAAAAACGACTGTCTGCAGTCCCTGAAGGTGAAAAGGTACACTTCATCTGCACACCAGCAGAACGCTGCTCAATCACAAATTCAAGAAAAGTTACTTTCATATCAACAGATGTCACTATGGTCTTTTAGCAATAAAAAGAAAAAGGCACAGTGGGATTTTTTGTCTTTTCTTCAGAGAATGAGATATGCATGCTGTTGTTAATAGCTCAATTCCTCTGACGCTGACATGATGGCAACAACAGTGCTAAATGCTTTATGTCTCAAACACAATACCTTATTAGCATTTGAAAGCATGAGAGAGATTGGTAACAATATGCAGCTGAGCAATGATCACCCAGTGCAGTTCGGTAGTGAACAGAGACAGTACTTCGACATGAGCTGTGCATCAAAAACACTTGCCTTGATTAATGTGGGGACTGAAGGAGAGTCTTTCTCCAGAGGGTAGATCTCGAAGTTGGTCGGGATGAACTCATTTTTCATGGGCAGCTTGAACTTGCCGTTGAGGTCGGCGCTTGCCCATTTCTGAAACAGAGGCCCATAATAAACAACAGTCATACACTCATCACAAAGCAGAAATAAAAGACTTGATTTAAGCAGTGATTGTGAAAGGAGGGTCTGTGGCACTCTGTCAGTGGGTCCACAAAATAATTTTCTATAAAATATAAAATTGTGCTGTATTATTAAAAAACACATCTACAGATGAGGACCATTTGAGCCAATAAAGTAAGCTTATTGTGTCCATTTACTCCCTCCCATGTTAGCTTTGAGCCAATAGAAACCTGATATGATTGTGACACATCATGTCAATCTGTCATGAATCAGTCACTTCACTCGGGGCAATGAACCGTTGGTGAGCATGGAGAAATATTTGAGTCAGCCAACATTGTCAAGTGACGCTAAGCCCAAAGTAACTAAACAAAAAAAATATGACGACAGTTATATCGGGCGACAGTGACGGGAGACTAAAATGCGTCATGTGTCTTCAGGTGCCAGCGAACGAAGCCATGAAGCGAGCCAAGCTAAAGTGACATCTGATTACAAAGCACTCTCAGTATCAGGGCAAAATAAAGTCGCATTATTATAACAATAGAAATGTGTTTGTTTATCACTATCAAACAGGTCTGAAGTACTTAGGTTGAAAAGTTTTAGTGTACAAATAGTTCCAATGTCATCCAAGTACAAATTATAGCAAGCTTGCTTAATCAGTGTTATGATTATGGGGGGTCCTCTGGTCCCAAAAGGTTTGAGAAGCCCTGGATTAGTGCACTATGACTGCAGTGATTCACCTCAATGGACTCTTCAGAGATGGCCTCCTGTTTGTACTGCGTACCATACCACTCTTCTGTCTTGTCTGTCTGCCCTTCAAATGACTTTGACACCACTGCAACTCTGGAAAAAAGAAAAGAGTGAACCAGGTCCCGTTACATGGATACTAAAACCTCTCCGTCAGCTGATTACTCTGTACTCTCCATTTGTAACCACAGCACAAGATGAGATGTGAGTGCTTTTCTATTAGTTTTGCATTCGGCTCATGTCGGAGGTAGTGGAGATCCATTGACACGTCGTCTGCCTCTAACCGATGAGCTATGTTTAGAGATTCCTTTACGCCCTGTGTGCTGCATTTCATTTCAATGTGTTTCACTGGCACTGAACCATCCAATCACTAGCAAAGTGGCATTAGTAGGTTCCTTTTTGTTTACACTAAGAGACCTACTTAAACCTGTTTGTCTTTTCTTTTTTTTCTTTTTATTTTTTTTAGGGGGGACAGGAAGACTTTAGGGCAGATAGGTCAAGAGTAGATGTCACGTAGAAGTGGAGTACTTTACCTGAAAGCTGGGAACCTGAAGATTAGTCTGAGACGAAGCTCAGCACTTCTCGTCATAAATCAGAAATAAAAATTTTGAACATTATGAGGGAAGTGTATAATTTCCATCCCCATGCTCTGTTATGTCTCATAAGATGTTGCAGCAATTTTTGCATTGATTTCATTTGTTACACAGGTCTGGTGCTAAATTTAACCATTTTTTACCACTTGAGAATTGATTGAACTTAATTTTTCCCCTCATCAAAATTTGCTAACTTGGGAGCATTATTTAATAACCTTCCCATTCCAGCATCTACAGTAGTTTCATATGGTACCAGTATCTTCTCTCCAGCTCTGAAATTGAGCAGAAAGACAGCGAAGTCGGTCCGGATCATCTCAGAGGGTTTTACAACAACAACTAGGACTCAACGTTAAAACAAACAGTGTGCATCGTCAACAAGTCTGATTATAATTTCTAGCACTTTAATGATGCAACCTGACTTGCTGTAACTTCACTTAACAGCTGCTGGAATGAGATCGATGCAAAAGGAAACACGATCATGAATTCAAAGCAGCGCTGGCAAAACGCCACGGTTAAATAGCCACTTCAGTAAAAGAGAAACTGGCACACAGACTGTTGGGGTGAGCCAATGGGGGCATGCAATCTCCTCCTTGGCAAGCGCCGACGAATGGACTAGCTACAGGTCTGCACTTTGCCTATCACAAGCAGCATCCCATAAAATGAATTAGAGGCTAAGATTTTCACACAAGTTTCAAAGTCAGACTGCAACAGAGAAGTAAACTGCAACGATTCATCGATTTGTTCTATTAAATCGACAACTACTCAGATTAATCAAATAATCGGTTTGACTGATTTTTTATGGAAAAAAAAATCTTCTTAAATATGGATATTTTCTGGTTTCTTTGCTCCTCTATGAGAGTAAACTGAATATCTGAGTTGTGGACAAAAGGAGACATTCAAGGATGTCATCTTGGGCTTTGGGAATCACTGATCAACATTTTTCACCATTTTATGGATCTAACAACTAATTGATTAATCAAGACAATAATCAACAGATTAATCAACAATGAAAATACTCATTAGCTGCAGTCCTGAAGAGCAGATTGTGCTATTCCCACCATATGAATCTCTTGTTGGCTATGTTGTCCGACTTTATTTTAACTTTAATTTATAACCTCCTACCAAACAGAACAGTTTGACAAGATGACGCTCTTAAGCATCAAAACAAAAATGTAGGTCCAACTGTATGGTTCATCAACTTAGCTATTTTAGCTCATCACTTGGTGTTTAGGTCCAGAACAGTTAACTTTGGCCGCCAGCTAGCAACCAACACAGTATCAAGCTGTCTGGCTCTGTTTTAACACAAAATACTAGCTAGCTGATAGACCAATAAAATAATAAATAATGTAGGACAGGTAGTTGGAAAACAATGTATATTAGCCAAATTGTTCCTATGATCCTATGAGGGTACCAGCAATTTTCGAATTCAGAGAACATAAACTTGATAATGTATTCCTCTCCATAACTGACCCTTAGATGCTGCTGAGATAATCCAATCTGTGAAGCTGTCTGGGATTCCTTTTCAAGGCAGAAAATGAGATACACGCAGCTCATCACAGCTGGCTATCTGAACATATCATCCTCTATATTATCATTCTCATATTATGCATCATCACAGATACCAGTTAGAAAGAAACAGCAGACTTTGTCAAGTATTTCTTTGGTGTTCTTCACAAATACACACATTATCGAATGTATACAAACTTTGCAGAGCAAATACTTATCAGTAAAGAAATGGGTGTGTTAGTGACATCAAGCCAACCTATTTTGCATGAAGCTCCCTTTACTCGTATCTAAGAGCAGAAAATGATTTTTTTTTAAAGGATAAATGCCAACAAATATGGATTGAAGCAGAATATTTTGTTAGATAAAAACATGCTGTGAATTTTGGATCTTTTTTTTCCCCAGTAAGTGTTGACTTTTGGGTTTTGATGCTCTGGAGTTACTGGAAATGTTTGGATCACACAAGTCAGAAACAATCCTATGCAGCTACCACTGGAAAATAACTCTACAATTAGTGTAATACTAATAATATCAATGGAGCCTGATCTACTGAGTAGCAAAAAACATTTTTTAAGTAGTTTTATATACTGACTTTTGTATAAAAATGTTTAACTGTGTTAATTATACATGCGTATATCTAATTTTGACAGGACCCCATGTTGGGAATCACTGTCCTAATTTTACTGTAGGAAACATGCAAGTTATACTGTTCATGTACACTACTAAGATTGGCCTTGTGTTAACTGAAAAATCACATTTATTCTGTAATCTGTTATAATAACCACGTCCTACATTACATATCAAAACATGTCATTCTCAGGAATAAACAAAGCAATCAGCTTTTCTGTACTGACCTGACATGTTCTGGTCTCAGCTTATCCAGCACCATCTCAATCAGATCTGGCCTGAAGTCCTCCAAAAGATACTCTGCTGCGAGAACCTCTTCGAGAGGATAGTACTGAAACACACAGAGCAGACAGCTGTTACCGTTGTACTACTCGAGGTGGGGTGATTAACTGCAAAACATTTGTAGAAAGGGTTTAAAATTCAATTCAGCTTCAAGTCTTCAATTGCCACTGGAGTGGACTGACTCAGCTTGTATATTCATGGTGATTGGAGCTCAAATCAATATTCAATAACTCAATCAAAGCCTGCAAACTGTTGAGAGATGGGTGTTTTTTAATGTGTACTGCCAAAACTGGAAAGAACAGACACAAGAAAATGTGTGTAATTAGTGCAGCAGGGAAAATTATGTACTAAAGTCAACAAGCTTCGTGTCTGTGGTAGATATAAAAGTCATGCCTGACTGACTGTGCCTCTGCGAAATCACATTTCTCCCAATACAGAGTCAACAGCAGCACCAAGCAGCCTGATGACGACAGCAAGTACAGACGCAATGAGCTGCATTGTGTCTCCCTGGAAACAACCTTTGCAGATGGAGAGGGGACCTACGTGTACTAGACCAGCCACTTTGGAAGTGTAGCCTCGGGGTCGCTCCTTGTCCTTGAACCTGAAGGCCACTTTGTTTAAATCCTACAGAGAGAGACGGAGATGTAAAATCACAACATATACAACAAGTAGAGTTTTAAAAAGGAGACAGATTCCAGAAAGAGGTTGTTTTATTCTAATCTTTTAGGAAAGATCTTTTTTTGTTGTAAAAAACAGTTTTGCCTGAAACATTAACACTATCCAGCTTCATTTTACGAGGCAGCATATAGCAGAAAAGATGACAGGTTTGAATCCGTCAGTCTCTGCTGTCAAAGTCTGTGCAGCTCTATTAGTTTCACCACTAACCAGAAATAAGTAGGTCAATCTTGTCCTGCCCCTCCTGGCTGAGATGTTGTTGCTGAATAGGCAACGTTAATTACCTTGCACTCCTCAAACACCCACTCCTGAGGTCCCTCAGTCCGCAGTTTCTGGATGTACTGGAACATGTGGAAGATGATGTCCTCTACGTGCACTGCAGGGATGCATAATATATACAGTATGTATACAACATGCCTCAATGAACAGTATCTACATTTCATTTACTCAGCATGCGTACAGTACATCTGACCACAACAGGGAATAATCATCACAACATGCAGAGCACATGTACTACTCACAGAGGCCCTCCTCAGTCAAGTCCACATTGATGATAAAGAACATGAATCCTCTGGCTCCTTCTTTTTGCCCTCCAACAAGTGTGTTCACCCAGCCTTAAAAATAAGAATAAAGGCCATTTTCAGTCAGTCATTAGCACATACAGGATTTTAAATTCAAAATCTTAGTAAGTTTAGTAGTACATCTTCAATCCTAAAATAAATTCTATAACAGTTGAATAATAATAATAATAATATAATAAATAATAAGAATATAATCTTAATATTCATATATGCTCATACTATTTAAACAACATAAAAATAATATTTAAAATTCAACAATGTTTGAGTTGAAAAGATTATGATTCAAAACATACATAATAGTTTGAGCTTGTTTTCAGCATGTGCATAGCACCTTTAGGGCACTTTCATAAGCCATAGTCTGGTTAGTCTGAATCAGAGTGACATTAATACTTTTGGTTCATTTTCTATTTAAGCTGGTTCAGTTTCACAGTGTACAAATTAAAAACAACCAAATAAAAGCATTAATATGCTGAGGGGTCTGTACGGAGGAGGAAATTTATCTTTTTGTTTTTAAAGAGAGCTGCCAATTCTTACATTAATGTCAAGGTGTTTTCACTTTGACTCAGCACTGGTTTACTGTGCACACAAATCCCTTCACCTTCAGTTTATGACTTTATAAATGTCACTATTTTTGTGGACTTTATTTATCATGTGTTGTAAGTTCTCGGCCAGGGTGGCAAGCAAACATCGGATTACTGCAGAAGTCCAGAGGCCTGTACCACGAAACAGGATTTGGGGTTAACCAGGTAACTTCAGGGTTACCCCTGGGTTTTCCCGTCCTAAGAAGGTGGATCACTTCTTAATGTGGTAGACTGTCATGGTAACTTATACCGACTGCTCTGGAGCTGGAGATGTTCCAGATAAGAGATAAACTCATATAAAAGCACCACCTGCAGACCAGTCAAAGCTTGGTAATGGGATTGTATGATATTACACAAATATGAAGAAGTTACAGTCATAATCCAGACTAAAAGCAACACCGTTTAAAATGAGAAATACAGCTAACTGTATGCTGAGAGCTTTGAATTATGGTTTTATATTGATTTTTTTTACTTGCTCTCAAGTCCATTTCACACTGCCAGAGACGTGAACACAGCTGAGAGAAGGTTGAAATAGTCATAAATGCCATAACTTTGTCAAAGGCCATAATGAAGTGTGGTTTATTCAACCATTACACTTATGGAAGCTATTTATACATCACTGCTGCCCCATCTAGACAACTATATCTGACTTTTGAGGATTCCATTAAATTAATACGCCTGTAAATTTATGCATTCATACATCGGCAGTTTTCTTCTTTTGCCAGCTGTCCTTCCTGCATTTGGCAGCTTCGGCTGTGTTAATTTTGAGCTATGTGTTTAACTTCTTCATATTTGTCTGATATGTTTGCTCTTCCTTTGTAAAATGTGCCGCTCTACCTGTCTGTTTGCTGACAGCTGACTTCTCCATGTTTGTGATTGGTCAGATGCTGTAAACACTGCCTTTTCATGTGAGCGCGCTCGTAGCCAGACTGAGAAACCCTGGGTTGACTTACTGAGTTGATAACAAGCGTCATAGTACAGCTTAGAGGGCTCTCGTTTGTTAGGATTAGTTAAGCCAGACAACGAGAACATACCCTGGGTATGTTGAACTCGTTTACTCAGTCTTCTCCCGCTCATGTTAACCTTCCGTCGTTTACAGGTGTCCATCTCAACAAATGCACAGGAAGCCTGCATTTTTGGTTCTCTTGGAAACGGTCCGACACCACCTCTCGCAGGCGGTCTTTGACTGTTTGTTTTGGTCGACCCACAGTACAATTCCTGCGTTCATAACAGCCCAAACGAACTGCACCAGTTCAATTGAAAGAGACTAAATGTTGTCTTATGGAAGCACCTTTAGTCAGTCTGTCATCATCTCTGAGCTGTATTTTATGTCCTACCTTTAGATTTGAGCTCAGATAACAAACTTCCGGGCCCTTCATGACCAATCAGATGTCCCAGATAATGTCCTGGGTTAGATTTGTAATACTTCTGTAGGTCCGGGATGGGGAAAGTCACATACAGGTTTCTGATGTCTTTAATAGGCACCACTTTGTAGAATTGCTGTGACATAACACAAAGAACAAAAAAACACATTGTTACTTAGGAAAACTCATTCACATATTTTAGAAAACATATTTTGATGAGTGATTACTGGAAATGTTTTCATTATCTAATGCCTGAATGCATTTTCGCACAAATCATTGAAAATGTATTTTCATCTAGCGAGCAGCCATTTATGATGAACTTGGTAACAAAACCTAATAAATACTCTCATTAAATATTGTGTATGGCTCAGGGTGAGATAAGTAAGTGACTCACTTTGAGGTGTTCTTCCTGGAAGGGATGCTCAGGGAATTCTGGGATTGGTACGTTCTTGTTCTCCACTTCTCCAAATAGTTTAACTACCAGGGAGGTCAACTCATCTAACGACTCTGTAGGTAATGAGGAAAACGTTTATAGGTTTGATTCACTTTAAATTTTAAAGTACCTCATATGACTGCAAAAAAGTAAATGATTGAATGAAACTTATTGGTAGTACTTTACTTAAAATAAATATTAATAGATCTTTGACTGCACTCATCCAGTAAAACAAACCAACTATCATAATTTGACCATCAAAGTATTTCCAAGATGCACATAACTCTTTCTCTCCCATATTTTTGAACAATAAACACACAAGGAAGTTCACTTAACATTCAGCTGATGAGTAACTGGGAGCCATTAATCACGCTACGATTGTGTGCTTTTAAACCCTTCTGTCAAGTGTCTTACATTTCAGATGAGAGTTTTGAAAAATGTCAATTTCGGCTGGTAATAACACTTTTTTTTCCTTCTAGCTCTTATTAAGTGAACACTATATACAAGAGGGTTGATAAAAAAATCATTAATTTGAAATTAATTTGGTGTTAATGCCATCCTAGCATCAATAAAGCAGTACCATTCGTTCTGAGATGATCTCTGAGAAACCCCTAAAGGCTTTTATGCTTTTAATTCTGCAAGATCCGCTTTAGTTTATTGAGACATTTGTTTGACTGTCCTTCAACACAAAGACTGTTTGTACCTCAGATGGTAAAACAGGAAGAGCGGGTGCTGGTCTTTCACCACAAAGGAAGCAAAGGGTTTTCAAAGTTTCTCACAATACCAGAGGACTACAAAGGCCAAAACTAGTAAAAGCAAATGGGAAGGTATTTTTAGAAAATAAATGAATCATCTCCACCATGTTAGTAAATCTAGAGAGTACAAACATACTCAATAAGAGGAAGGAGGTGTTGGGAATACCAGGCATAGCCTAACCTTTAACAAATACAACAACCAGCATTAAGTAGCTACTCAGTTTTGACAATGGTCTCATTTTTTTCTGGCAACTATACTGAGGTACAGTATCACAACTGATCTGACAATATGTATGTATGTATAATAATTTGATAGTTTATGATGGATTTTAGGGTTTACGCCATACACAGTACAGGACTTGTCATACATGACTTGCTTTGTTTGTTCCTTTTTATTGTCTTGAGTAAGTGACAGTACAAGGGGTTGAAAAGTTGCATCAGTGCTGCTAAGGCCGAGCGACTTTTTGGCACATTCCAACATGACATTTGTGAGAGGTTAACTCTTACCTCTTCCTAACACACACAGTCCCATGAGATTGGATGAGTAATATGTAGAATGAAATTTCAGGAGCTCCTGACGGATGTCAATCCCATCTTTAGAGGGCCGTGTCTCAAGGGTCAATTTGTTACCTAAAAGAGAAACAAAACATGAATAGTGAATATTTGTTTTTCAAAATCACACCACAACCTCTCTATGACGGAGTACAACTGAGAACAGAATCAGTTTCTGATGGCCCAGTGACAGTAGCCTGTCAGGTACATCAAGCTGCTTGCTAACAATCAGTGAATGAACTATATTTCAATATTTTTGAGACAGGCGCATAAAAACAAGCCCACAATCTTGAGAATATTATGCTGGTCTGCTAGGGGTGCATGGCTTTCAAGCCTGTCTGATCCTCTATTCATAACTGGAAAACATATTGTATAATTCAAGACTGCCATCAGGTGGCTATTTCGAGCTCAGAGCTGCTCCATGTCAACGTCACTTTTATCTGGGAATTCACTGGCTCAGAGACTAAACTCCCTTCATACTATGCGATGCTTTCCCTCACAACAGTTAAATGTCAGGTGACTGAGTCTTACTGGTTTGGAAGTATTAAGTGTTAATGTCACAGATGAAATCTTTAGCATGTGTGTAAAATAGTGGTAACTCTGGAGACTTTCTACCTGTTCCAAATTTACTGAAGGGGTGGTTTGGGTTGCCAGTAGCCTTCTCTAACTGGAACAGCCTCCAGGCATCATTCATCAGGTTCTTCTCATGCTCAGAGTCCACAGCATTCACCTCCCGGTCCTTACAGCTCTCATCAAACAGTGGACACAGGAAGAACTGGGCAAACCTACAGAGGTTGCAAAATAACAGTAAAGGGAACATTAAACAGTATAGTTCAGTATTGGTGTCACTTTCGTAGTCAAAATTCAGATGCATAATTACTTAAAAGGGAATGTTTGGGTGTTTTGAGGTGGAGTTGTATGAGGTACTTATCCATAGTCGGTGTTTTACCACCAGCAGACGATGGTTGGCATGTCCCCAGTTTGGAGAAGCAGACAGGAGTTGCCACACAGAACCAAAGCAATGCACTGCTGTGCTCAGTTTAAGTGTACGCTATATACGGGGGCGGCAGTAGCTCAGTCTGTAGGGAGTTGGCTTGGGAACCAGAGGGTCACGGTTCAAGTCCCGACATGGACCAAGAACTGAGTGTGAACTGGTAGCTGGAGAGGTGCCAGTTTACCTCTTGGGTACTGCCGAGGTTCCCCTGAGCAAGGCACCAAACCCCCAACTGCTCGGGGCGCTTGTCAGGAGCAGCCCCATCACTCTGACATCTCTCCATTGTTGCATGTTTGTGCATGTGTGTGTTCGGGTCTGCATGTTAACACCAGAGTGAAAAAATTGAATTTCCCCTTGTGGGACTAATAAAGGACTACCTTCTTCTTCTTCTATTTAGAATATTTTCACTGCTCAACCTTTCTGACAGGGAACTGTTATATCATCTCCACTGTGGGACTAATATATATATATATATATATATATATAATATCTTATCTTATCTATGCTCTCGCCAAAGTCACCAGTTTCCCTTGAAAAAAAAAAAAATTAATTTTACAGAATACTAGAGTTGCTAGTCTACCGCTACCTGGATCAATTGGTTTGTTTGTGCTATGGTGTGGCTATGGTGAATCAAACTAACCAAAGACCCACAATAAACAAAAACTAACTGATCCAGGCAGCAGTAGACTAGCATCGCTCATGTTCTGCAAGGAAAAAAAAAAAATGCTGTTTTTATTCAATGGAAACTGGTTCGACATAGATAACAGCTTCGGTTCCCTATTGGAAACAGACTGTATAGTTGTGTCATGGCATGGTAAACCTGGGTGTGCCGACCTTCACCGACTGTAGGTAATACACTTACTATGGATGAGTACATTATACAAACCCACTTCAAAAACACCCAAACTACCCTTTTAAGGCTGTATTTTTTTTCAATATTTAAAAGATGTGCTCTTGCAGCAGAAGCCTAACACTGTTCTGGGTTAAATGTGTAGAGGGCCATTTGTAGACAGAAAAAGGGCATGATGAAAATATATTTGCATGAGTATAAACTGAGCGCACCTGCCAAGCAAATGAGGAAAGATAAGCACACACAACATTTGAATGTTTTTAAAGCTACATCCAAGGTCAGCCTTTGCTGTAGATTTGAAGATTTTTGCAACAGATGGCATATTGTACCAAGTCATGTCATCTGACAAAAAGCAGCTGGTTGTTTAGATCATTAAAAAAAAAAAAAAGTTATTGCAAAACAATCTCACATGACCCTTGGTACTGTAAATGTGTTTATAGTATGAGGTTCAAAATCGCCGTAAAAAGTCTTTAACCCAACATAACATGGTGGATATAGAAAAAAAAAAAATCTTGCTCTTGCCTAGAAAGCACATAAATACAGTTACACCAATTAATATAGCAAAGGTATGGTTAAAATAATGAGGGCAGCTAATGGCACATACGATCCTTTCAGACACAATGCTCTCCTATTTTCACAGGCAACATCATTAATATTTCAGCAGACTCTGCACAGTCCTTCCTCCCACTACAGTCCAGATGGCCTTCACAATTCACTGGCACATGGGAACAATTAGCCCCTCGCGCATAAACAGGTGCTTGCTAGACTATCATTCATTTATAAGTAGGTAAGCTTATCCCAATAGGTTAAATTCTGACACTGCCCGACTGTCCTCTGCAAACCAGCACAGCTGACACGTGAGCAGAGACCCCTGCAAGGCTGAGGACATCAGTTTCACCCTGTGCCTGGGGTTTCTAACCAGAGTGGGGGGTAGGAACTGTGTTGATGGTTACAAAAGACAGCACAATGAAGCTGGGTCTGGTAACCAAAGGAGGACAGACAATGACCTGGCAGCTCAATTGGGATAACACCTGGACTCCCAAGGGAATTACTCTATACTGATAACAACAATCACTTAGGCTTAGAGATGACATATGTATTAATTAGAGCCTTAAAAAAAGACTTGGCTGTAAAGTAGTTAATGTCAGCTTTGCCAATTTATGACTAACATTTGCAGAGACCAAGTCATACATGGGTGACAAAGTCCACACAAATGAATGCAGCTGAGCACACCCAAAACAAAAAAAAAAAGCAAAACTTAACACAAGACACACGTAAGATGCATGAGATATACAAGACTAATTACTTTGGCAGAATTAATCTCATCAAATGAACAGCAGAGTACCTATCCAGCGCTCCTTCCAAGTGCTCATGGGAAACGTCAAAGTAGTAGTTGGTATGCTCTCCACTGGTGAAAGCATTGGAGCTGCCTGCATGTTCGCTGAGGAATTGGCTGTATTCATTCTCCTTGGGGTACTTCTTTGTTCCCAGGAACAGCATGTGCTCACAGAAGTGCGCCAGGCCCGAGATGTTCGCTGGGTCCGATAATGAACCTGGAAATAATAATACAAATATTTTAAAAATCGGTTAATCAAGTTCACAGATACAACACTTTTCGGTTTATGGCAGATTGGTTGGCCAGACTAGAGAAGAAAGCAAGTAGGGGTAATAATCCTAGACGTGGATTACAGTGCTATACAGAATAACTGTGGCATGGTAACATAGTACGTCAGTTTCACTATTTCTGCAACACTACCTCTTTATGAGTCAGACCTCCTGCTAGCAAATAAAAAATGTCCACAGAAACCCGGGTAGGGAGAATAATTAAGAATACCATCATTTCATTTCTTGCAATAAATGCAACCTTCTGATTAGTCAGAGATAGGATATACAGTATACTCACAACATTTTCATTGTTTCTGGTTAACTGTCTTGTCAATAAATGAGACATCAGGTAGGTAGACAGCAATATTGTGTTTACAGGTTTATTCATTGCAAGAGGAATACTGGATAACATACGCATACAGCACTGGCCATACCATGTGTTTTACTACAACGTGGACTATTTCCATAGTTTACAGGACAATAAATACTCATATATTGCACATATTCTTTCCCCATTGCTTTTGAAATGGCCCCTCTGAGGAGGAAAGCCACAGGAAAATACATGACTAACTGGCAAAAGACCTTTACCTATTTGGACATCCATCGCAGCTGAGGATTTGTCTGTTGTTGGGTCACTGATGAGCATGGCCTTCAGACCATTGGTAAACTCCAAACCCCTGTAAACCCGTTTGTCCTCGGGGGAGCGAATTATGTCCCCAACCACCCTCCTCACAGCCGAGTCGGTCATTCTGAGTGGCAAGGATGACACCAGCCTGCAATGGAGGGAGTCAAATGTACAGTCAAAGTTTTGTGCGGTGCTGCTTTTATTCAACAACGTGACGTTACAGTTAGCCAACAAAGACGAAATATACTTTATAATTCACATTTTACGGTTAGGTGGTTGACTGAAAACACGAATACAACTGGTCGATCCCTACAGCAGAGATTTGCTGCCGGTACTCACTAGAGGACATAAAATAATCCCTCTCACAGATGGCACACTAGCGTTAGCTTGCTAAATTAGCACCGTTAGCTCTAGAAATGCGATCAATCATGAGGTCGTGTCGTTTGTCTAATGTTGTGCTTAGCTTTAATCCCTCGCTGTTGTACAATGTAGTATAATTGACCAAGTATAGAGAGGGTCCGCCAACAAAACCGTTTTTAGCTACTACCTTAAGTAGCAACTGAGCTAACGGGTTCAGTCTAGCTTGTTAGCTAGGTCAACAAACCGGCTTTAGTTGGGTAGCTAACTAGCCTACCGTTGTAAAAATAACTCACCAATGTTTAACAAAAACTTACGACATTTGCCTCACAACACTTACCTAAAATCTTGGTTAAGACAGAAAACGTCGCCTGCTGACTGGAAATATCTCTTACACTGGGCCGTTCGGTTAATGCACTTAAACATACTTTGCACCCATGAAAAACAAACCTTGGCTTTTACAGCGCCATATTTGAATAGGCAAAATAATCGAACACAGAAAAGAGCGTAATTCAACATGGCACGTTATCAAATCTGCAATAAACTCAAAGACGAATAGATATGATAACGACAATAAACACATATTGAATAGTAAAAGTTAAAGTGACTGGCTCCCGGCAAGATGTCTATCATTTTTCTTAAATTATCTTGCGTCATTGGTTCTGTTATCGATTAGCTAGCCTACGTGTAGACTTCCGGTTACGTTCAGCGTATCAGATCGGTCCTCAAACTTTGCCCTACGCACTCAGCTGTTATGTTAGTGAGGACTTAACACAATTTATTCAAAATTATTATATAAATATATTAAAAATACTGCATGCACTACACAGCCCTACTCTTTGTGGAGTATAAAGAGCTCGTGATGTAGATATTGTAATAGTAGTACAGTCAAAGACAAAAAAATGTCGTTCAAATTATTCTTTTATTTCTGTGTTCCGATACCTGAAATGCATTGAAATCTGCAAAGACACTGGTAATACTCATGAAACTACAAATTAATAATTGCAGTTTTATGGTTTTATTAACAATTGGACTGCTGACACTTTTTGTAAATGCTATAATTGTCATCATCTTCTTTATTTAACTTTGATTTTCTTATATTCTAATTAAATTAATTAATTAGAAATTAAATATGTATTATTCAAAATGTATTATTTATCTAAAATGTTATACACATTACATATTGATACATTGATATATATTGATATATACAGGGTAAATTAAATGTGATCAGGACATAAGTTAGAATGGGACTGTATTACTTCACAGTGTTTATTTTCTTGCTTTATGAGTGAAAATGATTTTTGTCTTTTTTTTTTTGCAGAGCTCTAGCTACGACACTAAATAATCAAAACTGCATGTCCCTCACTGGTGTGACATCACCTGGATGGGAGGGCAAACATTAAACAGGAAGTTGGCCCTGCAAAGCATGAGGTGAGGAAAATGACATAAGCTTGAGCACAGGACGGAGGAGCAAAATCTGATTGTTGGAAATCCTATCGTGTGTGCGGAGCATAAACTGATCTGTGACTGGACTAAGGATGTCAGGAGATAGTGATGGGGGAGATGGGAGTGAGGAGGAGATGGTATGGAGTGAGGTAGTGAGGCAGAAAAGTTCTAGGAAGCACTCATGTATCAGTGGCAGTAGCTCAGAAAATGAGGTGAGGCAGGAGCGTAAAGTGGTTCGGAGTGTGGGAAATGACGAATTTAAGGTGATTTTGATGTTCAAGGAGGGACAGGATATAAGGAAAGTGAGTCCAGTGTCCCTGTCCCGTTGGATGAAAGGAAAAATTGGAGACATTTTGATGGCGAAGGTTCTGAGTAATGGTGGATTGTTAATCAAATGCAAAGACGAGCAGCAGAGAGAGAAAGTGATGAAGTTAACTGAAGTGTGTAACAAAAAGGTCGAGAACGCCAGGAAGACAGGAAATGGACCCTTTGTGAGAGGGGTTATCTGTGGTACTCCAGTGGAGGAAAAGTTAGAGGAAGTGAAGGCAAACATTAAAGAAGGTAAAGTGATAGGCATTAAACGCCTACAAGCAAGAAGGGGAGGAGAGAAAGTTGATAGTTTATCCATTCTGTTGGATTTTCAAGAGAGAGTGTTGCCAGACAAAGTGACAGTGGGGTATTTAAGCTTCAGTGTGAGAGCTTATATCCCACCTCCATTGAGATGCTTCAGGTGTCAAAAATATGGCCACATTGCAGCAAGTTGCAAAGGTAAACAGAAGTGTGGAAGGTGTGGAGGGGAACACGAGTGTGGGAAATGTGTGGAAGGGGCTGAACTGAAATGTGTTAACTGTGGAGGAGCACATAGTGTGGTCTATGGTGGATGTGAAGCCAGAAAGATGGCAGTAGAAGTGCAGAAGAGGAGAGTGAACAGGGACATATCCTATGCAGATGCAGTAAAAGTGGTTCAAAGTGAGAGAAGAGTGGAACAGAGAGAAAAAAAAAATCCAGGAGAGGAGACGGATTGATGAACAGACTGTGGCAGAAATTAAGGAGGTGGATCAGAATATACTGATGGTGAATAAGGAGAAGTTTGTGTATTTCATGGCAGAGGTAATAAATTGTTCCTTCCAAGCAAAGGGGAGATCTGAGAGGATTGAAATGATTGTACAGAGTGCAGTGAGGTATCTAAATATCCATGGAATATCTGGGAAGGATGTGCAGGAAGAACTTAAAAAACAGGAACAGTTATGGAAAGAGTCATGCTCACAGAAATAATTTTGATCATGTTCATTCTTCAGTGGAATGCTAGGAGTCTGCTGTCGAATGGGCAAGAATTTAAAGGATTTATTCAGGAATTAAAAAATAAACCGGATGTAATATGTGTTCAGGAGACATGGCTAAAACCTAATCTGGACTTTGCAATTCAAGGATATGTGTGTATAAGAAGGGATAGAGAAGGGGGAAATGGGGGAGGATGTGCTACCTTTATACAGCAGGGTATATCATATCGGGAAATAGAAAAAGGGAAAGAACTGGAATATATAGTTGTTGAAGTTTGGCTAAAGGAGGGGAGTTGGAGCATGGTGAATTTTTATAATCCATGCCAGAGGATGCAATTAGAAGAACTACTTGCAATAAAGGGGCTGGACAGAAGGAGGGTTATTTGGTGTGGAGATTTTAATGCCCATAGTACACTTTGGGGAGGGGAGAGGACAGATAGGAATGGACTGATAATGGAGGAGTTGATGGACTGTTTGGGGCTTGTGTGTTTAAATGACGGAAGTTTCACAAGAATAGATTGTTCTACAGGTAAAGAGTCAAGCTTAGATCTGACACTAGCCTCTCAGTCTGTAGCAGGTAGTTGTATGTGGGAAGTAATGAGTGATTCCACCATTGGAAGTGATCATTATCCTATCGGGTGCAAAGTAGGAAGTGAAAGCAGGTCAATACCAGAAGCTACATTAGAAAAGTGGATTTTTGGAAAGGCACAGTGGAATAAATTTAGAGAAATTAGTGAGGAAAAATTTAGGAATATAGATAGGGATCATGACATAGACGAGTTTAATGGTAGTGTATGTGGGGCTATAATTCAAGCAGCAAATCAGACAATCATAAAGAAATCAGGAATGACAAGGAGAAAGTTAGTTCCCTGGTGGAATGAGGAATGTATGATAATAAAGAAAAAGCGTAATAAGGCATTTAAGTTACTTAAAAATACTCACAATTATGAACATCTTATACAATACAAAAGGATGCAGGCATTAGTTCGAAAAACTATTAAAGAAGCAAAAAGAAGGTACTGGAGGGATTTTTGTGATACGATAGGAAGAACAACCCCAATAGGGGAAGTGTGGGGAATGATAAAGAAAATGAGGGGAATAAGACAGGAGTGGGGATACCCAGTGCTGGAAAAAGATGGAGTGTTGGCCAGTGAAGATGAAACAAAAGCAGAAATGTTAGCAAAGGCATTGGTTGAAGTCCATAGTACAGAAAACATGTCAGAAGAGGGAAAACAAGGAAGACAAAAAAACAAGAGAAGAAAATAAACAACTTTTAGAAATAGAAGAAGAAAGTGATGACGCAATAAATGTGCCTTTCACGTTAGATGAAATGAAACGAGCAATAAGTAAATCAGGGATTACTTCGCCAGGAAAAGACCAGATATGTTATATTATGATAAAAAAATTGTCTGAGGTGTCATTGAAGATTGTGTTGAAGTTATATAACAAAGTTTGGCAGGAAGGGAAGTTACCATGTAATTGAAAACAAGCGGTAATAATACCCATCAGGAAACCAGGTAAAGATCCCACTAATCCAAATAACTACAGGCCAATTGCATTAACATCACATATGTGTAAAATAATGGAACGTATGATATCAGATAGACTAACATATCATCTGGAGATAAGGAACCTGAGATCAAAACACCAAAGTGGATTCAGTGGGCAGGGGAACAATGGATTCAGTTCTTAGTCTGGAGTCAGAGGTGAGGAAGGCTCAAGTGAATAAGGAGGTTGTGGTGGCGGTTTTCTTCGATGTTGAGAAAGCATACGATTTAATGTGGAAAGAGGGTCTATTGATTAAACTTAAGAAGTTAGGGATAGTGGGGAAAATGTATAGATGGATAAAAGATTTTCTCCAAAGAAGAACTATAGAAGTGAGAGTGGGAAGAAGGTTTTCCAATAATCATGTGGTGGATAATGGAACACCACAGGGGAGTGTTATAAGTCCATTGTTGTTTTCAATCATAATTGATGATGTTTATGAAGCTGTGGGTCAGGGCGTTGGGAGGTCACTGTTTGCAGATGATGGGGCACTGTGGAAAAGGGGAAAGAATGTAAAATATGTGGTGAAACAAATGCAAGAATCTATTCAAAGGGTAGAACAGTGGGCGTTTCAATGGGGGTTTAAGTTTTCAATTGAAAAAACAAACACAATTTTCTTCACAAGGAGGAAAATAGGAGCAGATGTAAAGCTAATTTTATATGGGAACGAGCTCAAAAGGGTGGATACAATTAAATTTTTAGGGGTATGGTTTGACTCTAGGCTCACCTGGAATGTACATATCGATAAGGTTGTAACTAAATGTAAAAAGGTGTTAAACGTGATGAGGTGTGTGGTAGGAACGGAGTGGGGAGCACACCGGCCCATGTTGGAGTTGAGGGGAATGAGAGGGCAGATAAAGCAGCTAAAAGAGCTATGAGGAGTGGACGTAATCAAATCAATGTAAACATCAGTAAACTGGAAGCCAAAGTGGTGATTAAGGGGCAAATCAAAAAGATGTGGCAGGACGAATGGAACAATGAAAGTATAGGAAGATTTCTTTATAAACATAAACCATTAGTTGGGGGTGCAGACTCTGGAGGACGAAATCGAAAGGAGGAGAAAATCATAACAAGAATCAGGACTGGTCATACTGGACTAAACAGCATGTTGTATTTAATTGGGAAACATAGTAATGGCAGATGTGAATACTGTGGAGAAGAGGAAACAGTGGAGCATGTATTGAAGGTTCGTCAGAAATATTTTACAGAGAGGGAAACTTTAAAATCAGAGCTCAGAAAGATTGAAATCAATAATATTGGTAACATCCTGTCAAAGCCTTCAGGGGATAAGAGCTGGAGACTCCTGCTAGAATATTTAAAATCAACAAGATTAAGCAATAGAATCTGAGACATGAGTATTGTTTGTTTAGTTTAGTTATTATTGGGGTTAGATATTAATAATTTATGCTTTTCATTTATTAGAGCTTTAGAAGGATTATAGCGCCTTAGTCCACACTCCAGATCAGTGGGTGGCGGTAATGCACCCGAAACATTTTTTTTGTGTGGTTTTTGTTGTTTTTCTCTATGTTTAGGTGAATGGGACAGCAAGATTTTGGATGAATGGGATGTGCTAATGAAGAAAATGATCAACTTTGCAGTAGCAAATGACTGTGTATGCTGTGTGTCCTCTACATTAGTGCATACGGACCCCTAATCCAGTAGCTCTCAGCTGTTACAGGCCCCCCTGAATAATCAGGTTGATGTTCGCGACCCCCCCTTTTCTCTCCCCCTGACCACCGGAAATCCCCCTCAGAAACTCATGCGCAAACCCCTTAGGGGTCTTGACCCACAGCTTGAGAACCACTGCCCTTACAGTTTTTCTCAGTTGTTTAAAAACTGGTGCTTGAAACACAATGACCACAACTTGTAACTCAACTCCCTGAACCAATCCTGCTAAAATACAAGCATGTTTACAGCTCTACATTCAGATTGCAGTTCTAAACCACTTTTTTTTTTTTTCCCAAAATGCTACCCACAATTCTCCAACATTTGGCACAATATTCATGATTAAAATGTCTTGTGTTCACATGTAACTCTCTGCCATTGAAAATGCTAAACTTACATTCCCTACTATCCACAGTACTGGTTTGTAGAAATGTTATCCATTTGACGGTGTGTGTCATTTGAACAAAAAATGTCTTTTTGACAACAGTTTTTTGAATGCTTTTCAGAAAATTTGTGCAAACAGTAGAGAAAAACCGTAATAATAACTCAAACTTTGCTGTGGTCATGTAGTCACTGCTGTCATACAGCCACTAGATGGTGACAAAGCTCATTATTTGTTTAATGTCATAACTAGACCAGCTAGGAGCGGTGAGTTCAGTAGTCTCCTGACTTTAGTGACCTCTGGACTCTCGTAATGATCTTGTCTTTCTTTTAACTGATAGGCCTTATAACTAGACAGCTAGACACAGAGGTTTAGGAGCTTTCTCATAAATAAAACTTAGTGTTGACACATAACAGATCGTTCCACCCAGTTGGTAAAAGTACAACAAATGCTCTTGTCACCTGATAGTGAGCACGTTGTCAGGTACTGTCAGTTCGTTGAGCCCTCAGGCTATCTGGTGCATGTGTTTGCTTTGAAGGGGAACTTGTTTCATAAGTGATTTTCATAGGACTCACTCTGCTCCTCCTCCTCCTTTAAACATGTGTAAACCACTCTGAGTCAGACAGCCAGAAGGGTCAGAGCACCAGAGAGCCTTCAGCACAATGGAGGACACGACCGGCATATCGACCAAGAAAAAAGTGGTAGTGGTGGGTGGTGGTTTGGTAAGAAATGAAAACGAAAGTGAAATATGAATTCTGCATGGTTCTGCATGTTGACCTTTACCATGGTAACTGTCTTCTTGTAAAGTTGCACAATAAGCTCTTTTTTGGATGGAAAGAAGAGGACTTTCTTATTTTGTAGACATATCTTGCAGTCAAATGTGTATTTGCCAATGGTGGAGGAAATATTCAGATACGCTACTTCAAGTCCACAATGTAAATATACTCTGTTAAAAGTAAAAGTCCTGCTTTGAAAATGTGTGTAAAGTAAAAGTATCTAAGTAGAATCAGAAAAATGTACTTAATTTGTTAACAGTATAATGCAGAAAAATGTCTCCTGTGACTGTTACAATATCATATATTGTACCATTAGATTATCATAACTCATGCATTAACGTAAAAGCAGGATTTTACTGCAGTTAATGATTATTTTCATTGTAAGTTAATTGGCTGATTATTTTCACCATTAATAGATTGATTATTTGGTTTGTAAAAATTATGAAAATAGTCAGCCAACAGTCCAAACCTCAATGTTATGATTAACACATTATTAACATTATTAAAGAAAAAGCAAAGAAATGTTTCAGGCATTTTTGTACGAATTTACTAATCAACTGATTGTTTAATCAATAGTTTATGCTCAAATGTTTTACACATCTGAGTAGTTTGATATTTTACGAAGCAGTAAAAGTCTTCATATTTTTTTAATGTCAATTTTTTATTTGTAAAGTAGGCTAACTAAAGCTGTCAGGTCAATATAGTGGACTAAAAAGTACAATATTACCCTCTGAAATGTAGAGGAGTAGAAGTAGAAAATGGGATGAAATGGAAATACCAAGTTAAGAATAGATACTTTAAGACTGAATGACTAAATTGACTAAATGTACTTAATTAGCCACAGTGTGGAAAAAAGGAGTGTTCAGGTATGGCTATGCCTATAGTGTTAATATGACAAATCACAAATTTGCCTCAAGAGTCTTAACAATCTGTTCAAGATATAACATAGAGCTGCAATGATTAATCAATTAGCTGTCAACTATTATATTAATCCCAAACAATTTTGATAATCAGTTAATCAGTTTGTGTATTTTCTTAAGTAAAAAGTCTAAATTCTCTGTTTGCAGCTTAAATGTGAATATTTTTGGGTTTCTTTACTCCTCTATGACAGTTAAGTGAATATCTTTGAGTTGTGGACAAAACAAGACATTTGAGGACGTCGTCTTGTGCTTTTGGGAAACACTGATTGACATTTTTCACCATTTTCTGACATTTTATAGACCAAACAACTAAGATTGCTCTTTAGTTGTAGCCCTAACAATGTAAAGCACAGTGTTTTTGGCAAGATATTCAAATATCCGTCCTTATTTCCCTTCTCCCTCTAGGTTGGTGCACTAAATGCCTGCTTCTTCGCCAAAAGAGGCTTGAATGTCGAAGTCTTTGAGAGTCGGGAAGGTAATATTCAACCCTACTCACATCATGGCCTTCTCTTAACCCTCACATCAAATTTACAATAATCCTGAACAGTGTGCGTACTCAGAGTAAAATTAACATGTTGTGTCTGATTTTGCTCAGATATCCGGCAAGCCAAAGTTGTGAAGGGAAGAAGCATCAACCTGGCTTTGTCTCACCGGGGCCGGCAAGCACTGAAGCATGTTGGGATGGAGGAGAAGGTGTGCAGATTGTATTCACTGTGTAACTAATAAAGTGTAAATGAGGTAATGTTTTTCTCAGGGCTGGATTACTTGTTAATTGGTCTCAGAGATGTGTATGGCATTCATTATTCCTGCCCCTGTTACAGTATAACCCCTTTAAACTATAACATAGACCAAAGTGGAGGCAAGCAGGCGGAAACCCTTAATTTTTTGTTTATCTGGATTTCTAATAATGAAATATTAGATTTGTGGCCTGGAAATCTGTCCACCCTGCTTTCTTTACTTACAGTCCACTCAGGATGTTTTAATCTGAGTTCAGCAATCTTCTTTGTTGGCCCACATCTGCAGCACTGAGCGTGTTATGCACGCCTGGGAACTCTGCATCAGAGTCCTTTATTTCTATACTTAAGTGACTTTTCAGCATGACCAAACAAGGCCTGCTTTACAAGGTTTCACATATGGTTCAAGGACGGATACTGAGTGACTGGTTGGATTGTCAGTGGTGCAATACCCTGTTTCTAGAAGAAGAAGAAGAAGATATTCCTTTATTCGTCCCACTTGGGGAAATTCAATTTTTTTCAATTTTTTTTTTCCCTTCTACTTGAAGCACTTATAAATTGAGACTGAAAACATGGATTATGCCAATTCAAAGTATGAAATTATACAGAATTAGTTATCCTAAATATTAATGTTAATGTTAATGAATGTTATTTGACTCTCTGTATTAATCACTTTTCCTCAGATTGTCTCCCAGGGGATCCCCATGCATGCGAGAATGATCCATTCCCTGAGTGGGAAACAGTCCCCGATCCCTTATGGCAAGAAAGGCCAGGTAAGATGGCTGTTGTTATAATAATAATAATAATAATAATGAACACATATTTTCTCTGCTGCATGGTGGTGCAGTGGTTAGCACCATCGCCTCACAGCAAGAGGGTCACAGGTTCAAATCTGGCTTGGGGTTCTTCGGGGTTCTTCTGTGTGGAGTTTGCATGTTCTCCCTGTGTTAGTGTAGGTTTTCTGCAGGTTCTCCAGCTTCCTCCCACAGTCCAAAGACATGCAGGTTGATTGATGACTCTAAATGTCCTGTAGGTGTGAATGTGAGCGTGATTGGTTGTCTGTCTCTATGTGCCCTGTGATGGACTGGCGACCTGTCCAGGGTGAACCCGCCTTCAGGTTCACCCTGCCTGCCGGGATCGGCTCCAGCTCCCTCGCGACCCCTAACGGGATAAGCAGTTGAAGATGGATGGATATAATCTATCATGCAAAACGCAGAACCGTCCAAGCTGATTAAATGGCCATTCTCTATATAGCTGCAGTGTTTTTTTTTTTTTTTTTATGACGTAAATGATGCTAATTATTTGCTAGGAGGAGGAGGTCCTGCAACATAGCCAACACAATAAGACATACACACTGTCAACACACTACAATATGGCTTAATTAACTACATAACACTGTAATGACCTATTAGTTAGTAATGATACCATGCCTTAATAGATCTTAATGGATTCTTATTTGAGTGGTTATGCAGTATTACTATACCCTGTTACTTCTGGTAAAGTACTTCAGCTTGGTATAGATACTATCTTTCCTTTTCCTTTAGTATATTTCCTACATATTGCTAAAATTTATAACCAGCTACATTGTTACACTGCTAAGTTACAAGTGTTATATAAAGATTAAATATTAATGTTGCAGCTTGCAAGATCTCACATGCATCAACATGGGAAGCACACATGAACAGGAACTGCAACATTCCCCATTTAAACGAGGACTTTAATCCCGATGATTTTCTTTCCAGTTCATCTTGTCAGTCGACCGAGCCAACCTGAACAAAGAGCTGCTAACAGGTGAGAACATCAATAGTGAACTCGTCGTAGGTTATGTTTTGAAATAACCAAATCGTAGCCACACTGAAATTACAATTTAACATTCAATGATGCAACATGTGTTTTAGTTTTAGTCCCTTTCTGACATGTACCCCGTCACATTAATCTGAATTTAACATGTCTGTCTCATGCCTGAATAAGCGCCCGAGTCCCTATTATGTAAAAGTTATGACAAGCAATCTCACTAGAGCTGACCTAGTAACATTTTCAGACACACAGCTGAATTGAATGCCATCAGATTAGCATGTAGGCAGCAGCACAAGGTGAAGAGAGACATTCAGTCTTCTAACAGCACTGTGATAAATGTCTTATCTCAGTCTTCATCAATACCAGCTCATTAAACTATGAAACACAGTGAAAGAGACAGTTTTAAGTTATCATGCAGATTCTGCTCATTTCAGATCAGGCTGTAAAACTATTTTCCCCTCAGAGATCATCCATCCAGCCACAGTTATAATCTTACTACAGTCTGAATGATTATCTACCAAAACACTTGCAGCAAGCTAGAAATCAGACATTAACAACCACATTAAATGATGAAACTGAAGCAGAATACCTGAAAATATTCCCTCAGTGGAACAAAATTGTCGTGTCCATGACACACGTCTACACCTTGAAGTGATGATGCACAAAGATGATGATTCAAAGGTCTCAACAGATGATTATTTTTTTAATTAATTTAAAAGTTGACAATTAAGCCGATTAATCGTAGCAGCTCCACTAAAATTAGCTGTCTACTGGTCATAGAAGAAGGGTGTAGTAGCTAAACCCTGTAGTGCATTCATGTCTTTTATTATAATGAATTCAACTTTTTATTTGTAAGAGGAAGAATGTGTTCTTGCAAAAGTTACATCCTGTAGTGTCACTTTAAAATATCAACTTTTGCTAACACAATATTATATCTTACATTAATACACAGTCTTGAATTCTATGAAAGCCAACCAAGTTACCCTCAGACCATCCTTAATTCATGAACTGTGCACAGCGCTCCAATTTAAAAGACAATATCTTTCCTCCCAATTGTCCTAAATGAGGTTGTTTGCTAGTGAGTCCGATCAACTGTAGATCCTGAACTGTGTGTGTTAGTAGCTTCTTTAAACGACGTCATGAGTACATCTGGGGATGTGTTAGTCTTTTTCCAGCTAAAAGGATTTTTCCTAATCTTTAATGAAGTGCCTCAGTGCACGCTAGGAGATAATGTGTGACAGCATGGCTCTGCGTTTAATTATGTGTGCTGATTGTAAAGTGGCCGCTCTTATCGGGCCCATCCAGACTCCCGGAGTGAACATCGGGATGAGCAGATTTTGGAGAGTGACAACCTTTTCACAAAACCAGATATGCTGACAGACTGCTGTGTTGTTTTGTTCATGAGATTCATGTTAATCAGTGAGGTCTTTCCTCTTCAGTCAGAGTGATTTAACTGTTTCTCCTGGCTGTGTTTTAGTAGAACTGTGGGCACTTAAACCAGATATCAGCTGTCATATTAACCTTACGCTTGCATCTCTGATATAAGCTCATTTTCTAACATGTTGTCTAACAGCGGCAGAGACGTATCCAAACACAAAGTTGAACTTTGACCACAAACTGCAGGACTGGAGTGCTGAAACAGGGCTAATGACCTTTACCAGGTAAATAGTTAGCAATCTAACACACACACACACACACACACACACACACACACACACACACACACACACACACACACACACACACACACGCACCCCAATCACAACCCTTCATGCCTAAACAAAGTCTCCTTAAAATGCAATGATAACGAATGTTACGAATTGTTATTCATTGTTGAATAATGAACAATGTAATTGTATAAACTGATTTATGTCCCCACAACATAATAATAATACTACTAATAATAAGCTTTTTGTATTTATTTAGTACCTTTCATAACATTAAATGCAGCTCAAAGTGCTTCACAAGAGAAACAAATCAATAATAAAGGTACAGGAGACACAAGGAGCACAGTTATATAGCATATTACTAGTTAATCACAAATAAATCGCACATTTTTATCTGCTCAAAATGTACCTTAAAGGGAGATTTGAAGTATTTAATACTCTTATCAACGTGGGAGTGGACAAATATGCTGCTTTATGTAAATGTATGTATATATTTATTATTGGAAATCAATTAACAACACAAAACAATGACAAATATTGTCCAGAAACCCTCACAGGTTCTGACTTTAGCATAAAAATAAATCTGCTCCAATCAGAACATGGCAAACTGCAGCCCAACAGGCAACAACAGCTGTCAGTGTGTCAGAGTGCTGACTTGACTATGACTTGATCCAGACTGACTGGGACTATCATAAAGTGGGCATGTCTGTAAAGGGGAGACTGGTGGGGACCCAGAGAACCCATTTACATTCACACATCTGGAAGTCAGAGGTCAAAAGACCCCTTTGAAAATGGACATGATAGTTTTTCTTCACCAACATTTCGTGTCAGTACAGAACGTTATTTAGACTCCTTCGTGACATGATAGTATGACATGGTTTGTTTCTAGTCTCATAAGATACCAGTATCTTCCAACCTAAAAATGACAAGTTACAGTATGTTAATGATTTAAAGAAATTTGTGGCATTAAAGCAAATTTGTCACATTAACTATAACTTAGCTATTAATCTATTAAATAGAATAATAACAATGATGGTAGATAAAATGTGGAATTGATTAAAAGCAAGATTGTAAAAATAAGTTTTGAGCTTTTTCTTATCATCATAAGTTGCTCGTCTTGTGTAGTTTACTCCAAACCTTTGGTGCATATCAACAGAAGGCTGCTTCACTGCACTTTTACTGTAAGTCATTTTGGTATGTTGAGCCTGCCTAAGGGGATATACTCAGACAGACATGAGGAGGGTAATCTGGGAGGAGGATCTGCTCATCTGGATTGTTTGTTTTGACTCTGGCTCTATTGATCACATGTCCTCTGTGTTACATGTTAACACACAGGACTAATAAAGGTTAACCGCTGAAGGCCTGGGACGGTGATAAACACCTGAGGCCTCTGTTTGTGCATGACTTTGGTTTTAGCTTTCTAGTCGGTTGTCCTTGAGCTAAATGTGACACACAATTTACAACCCAATTAACAGCTGAACACCTCCGGGTCGTTTTAGTTGTAGAAATTAGCGTACCCATGCAGTGAATTATTAACCCAGCATGCAGGAGCACAAATTGAATCAGTGTAAATTGAATGCAACCTCATCTAAAATGTGTACAAACCCATTTAATGTGTATGTTGCCATTTATTCATTTTATTTTTAATGCCCGGCGGTCCGGCAACATGTACACGGTTGGATCAGAATGAGTCACTGTGCTGTTATCGCCACAGTGAACAAGCACTTTAATGTGCTCCAATAAAAACAAGTTTTATGTAAAAGGCTGCGAGTGTGCCTTGAATCTAAAAGTCACCCTGGTGTGTACGTAACACACTCAGGACACATCGGTCCCTCTAGCTTGCTGTTAAACTGTGACAGCTCATATTTGCTCTCTCCATCTTATGCAATTTAATGTACACAGAGAGCCTGATTTCACTGTGATAGCCCGTTTCCTCCCATATAACCAGGAAATGTTCACAGATAGCCATTAGCATGAAATATAGGTCGGGACCCATAGCTCTGGATATGCATGCTGATGCACAGCTTCATACAGGATGTGACCTGAAATAGATGATGAATATACATGCTAATGTCTGTGAGGTCAAGAATAATTAAGCTGATTGCACTTGATGACAAAACATTATGTCCTCTGCAAGGATTATTAAATTGGAGGACGGAGTACCAGGAATGTGTTCACATCCAGTTTAACAGATGCACCCTCATTTCCACAGGGGTCGTTAATGTGTGGTCAGAGTCAGGTCTCAGAGCCAAAGTTTAACTGTAAGTTCAGGAACTGTGACAGGAAGCGTCTCCATGTGGCTCAGCAGACCAGGTCCACATACGTGGGCAATACTGACTCCTGCTGTTTGGAGCAGCTTTTAAACCCAACAGTATTCTGTGGGTGTTTATAGTGGCCATCACCTGTGAGCACCACAGCTTTAAGTGAAATTACTCTGAATCAGAAACTATTGTGTCAATGAAATATTGTATGTTTGGTGAGTAGCTTGTAAATAAGTTAAAGGAACAGTGTGTAACATTTTGGGGGATCTATTAGCAGAAATGGAAAAAAATATTCATAAGCTTTCATTAGTGTATAATTAGCTGAAACTAAAAATCATGTTTTCATTAGCTTAGAATGAGTCCTTCATATCTGTATCGGGTCCTCTTCACAGAGTCCACCATGCTGCACCGCCATGTTTCTACAGAACAGACAAACATTACTTAATTACACTGCGAAACTGCAAAACTGTGGTACCGCCAGCTGCCGTCTGACTTCCGTTGGTATCAAAAGTCAAAAAGTATCTTAAAGGGTTTGCTTGATGCAAATATATGTATATATTTATTATTGGAAATCAATTAACAGCACATAAAAATCTGAAGATAGAAACCCTCACTGGTACTGCATGTAGCATAAATGGATTATGACTTGATCCAAACTGACTGGGATTATCATAAAGTGGGCATGTCTGTAAAGGGGAGACTCGTGGGTACCCAGAGAACCCATTTACATTCACACATCTGGAGGTCAGAGGTTTCACACGCCTGAGTGTCAGCCTGGGTGACTGGTGCATAGGCATCAGGACGTTGCTTCTAGAAACCGATGAAGGTCTCTTATCTAACTTGTCACCTGCTTACTGGTATTATTTTATAATGTTAAGGATCCTCAGACTGAGGATTCACCTGTTAAATCAAGTTAGTATCTATGTAGTTAAGCTATGTAGTATATGGATGTCAGTATACGCTGAGGTGAATTAATGTTTCTCAGGTCAGATGGGTCCAGTGAGCAGATCAAGGCCGACCTGATCGTAGGCTGTGATGGAGCTTTCTCTGCCATCCGCAAGCAGTTCCTCCGCCGCAGCCGCTTCAACTACAGCCAAACGTACATCCCCCACGGCTACATGGAGCTCACCATGCCGCCGATCAACGGAGAGGTCAGTCCTCTGTACATCATCCTCCTGTTACTGAAGGTGGGGTGAGACGCTGCCGGTGTTACACTCAATCTCATTTTGTTTCTCCCACTTTCATCATCATCATCCTCAGTTCGCCATGAAGCCAAATTACCTGCACATCTGGCCACGAAACACGTTCATGATGATCGCCCTGCCCAACTTGGTGAGTGTGAATGTTATTTTTAGTTTCTCCTGTGTGTTGTAGCGGCACCAATTCAACAACAATCTGAGCTGTTTATTTGTGATGACTCACACCTCTTGGCAACCATCATATTGATTAAGCTTTTGTCTTTCTGCAACAAAAGACAAAAGCTTAATCACTTCAGAAGATGTCAACGCTTGATTGACCTCTGTTGCCCTCATAATTAGAGTTAAGTAGCCTAATTTACAGAGCTTCATAGCCAGTGGAGGCTTACTCTTCGGACTGCAAAATGTCTACCAGACCTCTTTTTGTCAGACTTCTCTCTGTCTCTCCTGTCCTTCTTAATCCACAAGGATTTTTCTGCATGGCTGACTCAGCACAACAGTGAGAGCAGGTCAAAGCAGCTGACTTTGGAGTGCATTCGCGCTGTCACGAACTGCCCCAGTAGGAGCACATTAGGGCTGAGCAAAAAAAAAAAAAAACAACACATCCTTACTCCTATGGATACCATGGTAACAGAGATGGTGCTAAAAGGTCCTCAGGGAGGACTGTGTGATATTGACAGATAGCACCTGCTCAGATGGGCTGAAAATGGCACGCCCACAACCTCAGTGCACTTTCATCCATCACTGGCACTGGATGTTTGGCTATTACATTTGCATTGAGGGTGGAGGATTCGAGGATGTGTTCAGCATAGAGGATTTGTATTCTTGAATTTGGGAACACATCTGTGATAAATTAATCTTTGTTTATCTATTTTTTAGGGCTGTCAAGGATAAAAATGTGTTAACGCAAAATTGTTTTAACACCGCTAATTTATTGAACGCATTAAAGCAGTCAGTCTTTCGAAGGTTGTTGTGGGCTCAGTTTTAAAGCTAGTGAAGTTAATGGTATCAGATGAAACTAGAAAACCTTCTTCTACTAGCTTCTACAAAGGAGGCTAAGTAATGCTCCAAACCTACTCCAAATTTTGTCATCTTATACATAGCAAAGGACTGTTATAGATACCAACAGTCTGTTACACAAAGCCATGGTCTGTACTACATAGTAAAGGACTGTTATAGATACCAGCGGTCTGTTATACAAAGCCATGGTCTGTACTACATAGTAAAGGACTGTTATAGATACCAACGGTCTGTTATACAAAGCCATGGTCTGTACTACATAGTAAAGGACTGTTATAGATACCAACGGTCTGTTATACAAAGCCATGGTCTGTACTACATAGTAAAGGACTGTTATAGATACCAACGGTCTGTTATACAAAGCCATGGTCTGTACTACATAGTAAAGGACTGTTATAGATACCAACGGTCTGTTATACAAAGCCATGGTCTGTACTACATAGTAAAGGACTGTTATAGATACCAACAGTCTGTTATACAAAGCCATGGTCTGTACTACATAGTAAAGGACTGTTATAGATAGAAACGGTCTGTTATACAAAGCCATGGTCTGTACTACATAGTAGAAGAAGAAGAAGAAGATCTACCTTTATTAGTCCCACAGTGGGGAAATTCAATTTACACTCTGTTTAACTCATACATGGTACATGCAGACCTGAAACACACATACATGCATTAATGGAGAGATGTCAGAGTGAGGGGGCTGCTCCAGGCAAGCGCCCCGAGCAGTTGGGGGTTTGGTGCCTTGCTCAGGGACACCTCGGCAGTGCCCAAGAGGTAAACTGGCACCTCTCCAGCTACTAGTTCACACTCAGTTTTTGGTCCATGGCGGGACTTGAACCGGTGACCCTCCGGTTCCCAAGCCAACTCCCTACAGACTGAGCTACTGCCGCCCCCATAAGGATGTAAAGGACTGTTATAGATAGAAACGGTCTGTTATACAAAGCCATGGTCTGTACTACATAGTAAAGGACTGTTATAGATAGAAACGGTCTGTTATACAAAGCCGTGGTCTGTACTACATAGTAAAGGACTGTTATAGATACCAACGGTCTGTTATACAAAGCCGTGGTCTGTACTACATAGTAAAGGACTGTTATAGATAGAAACGGTCTGTTATACAGAAATAACAGACCATAGACCGCTGTGATTGACCAATCAGAATTAAGTATTCAACGAAGCCATGTAATAATTATTCTCAGTTACCATCAGTCTGACCAACTGGCAGCAGCCAATCAGTCCGTGTGTGCTGACTACATGTTAACATGATACCGTCATGCTTCCTGTATGTCATGATGTAAGCTAATGTGCACACACACATCCCAATAAATCACCAAGGTATTTTACAACGTGGGGCAAAACAATCAAACTGCACAAATCATGATCTTTAAGAATATCTTCCACACTTTATCATTTAACAACCAGCCATCTTACAATCTGTAGGGACTTCCTGAGTATCCAGCTGCTAGTCTGTGACTTGATTTAACTTGACAAGCAGTGTGTCACAATGGATTTGAGAGATAACGTCACTGCACTGTTTGGTTTCCAATTTAGGACAAGACCTTTACCTGCACTCTCTTCATGCCCTTTGAGGAGTTTGAGAAGATCACCACAGGAGATGAAGTCATTGAGTTTTTCCAGAAGTACTTCCCTGACACCATACCGCTGATAGGAGTGTAAGTGACTGTCCAGCTCTCTCCTTCACCCTGTCTCTCCTTTTTCTCCACCTCTGCCTTTATCTCATCATCTAACCTGCCGGGCCATCTTCAAAAACACTTTTCATTTCTCATCATCCCGTCGACTCCGGCAATGTCCACCGTCAGGATCCGTGAAGCATGAAATTGCAGCCTCACAGTTACATGGGTTTGTTTTAATATGTGGTGAACCATGAGTTGAGGGAGACAGAGAGATAGAGGAAGCCTGAGCTGAGCTCACTTCCTCTCTGGGTTGACTTTATATGCAATGCTCAGGCAAGAGCAACTGAATGCATGCTTCTGTTTGGCTGTTTAACCTCACCGAGGCAGACAGAGCATGATTGTTTTAGTTTCTTCAGATGTGACAGATGCTTTTATAGCACGCAAATACCTGAGTCTGTCAAAATGAAGCAATCAAAATGAGTTTATAGTTGTTTTATCCCGGTTTGTGCCTCACAGTGATGCTCTCAAGACGGATTATTTCCGGCTGCCTGGGCAGGCCATGGTGTCTATCAAGTGCTCCCCATATCACATCGGAGACAAATGTGTCCTCATGGGTGACGCAGCCCACGCCGTGGTGCCGTTCTATGGTCAGGGCATGAACGCTGTAAGTAACACTAAATGGGGGAGAAGAAAAGCCAGAGGAGAATTAAACGGAGGCTCATTTATCCATTCTTGCTTTATAGGGCTTTGAGGACTGCATTGTGTTTGAAGAAATAATGGATCAGTTCAGCGAGGATTTCAGTGAGTACTTTTTAAATGAGCAGAGATTAAAGGGGACGGAGAATGGACCGACGGCTCATAAGACAGTGTGGCTGTTTTCCTGTGTGTGTCCCCCCAGGTGCTGTACTGCCTGAGTATAGCAGAGTGAGGGTCCCAGATGACCACGCCATTGCAGACCTGGCCATGTACAACTACATTGAAGTAAAGCATATTTATTGAAAAAACACCTTTTATGCTCATTTTCAGGTATTTACAGTATTTTTTCATACTGACTGTGCTGCAGCGTCTCTTTTCACCCTCTGTCTGAGCTCCTGCCCCGCCCCCTCGAGTAGTCCAGTCTGTTCTGATTGGTCTGCTGGCCCACTTTGCTGTGATTGGCCAAAGTCTTTGGACTCCTCTCCAGCTCCGCTCTAAGTAGCTTTGTTTGAGGGCGAACCAAACTAGCTGCTAGGCAGGTGTTAAGCAAATGTGTTACTCGGTGACATCACCATGTTACAGAAGAAAAGGCGGGACTTCAAGCAAGGTGTTTCAAGCAGTTCAGGAGCAGTGTTTCTGTGGGGGAGAGTAACTCCCTTTGGCCTGACCATTGGGCTTTTTAACTTTACAGACCTTTGACATGCACAAAAAAATTATAGCACACTAAAGGAAAGGGGCAAAACACAAATGTAGAATAGATCCCCTTTAAATATTTAAGCCAAAACAAAGAGCTGAAAGAAGCGCTGAAGCTTAGAGCTGAGTTGGTGATGATTTTCTGTGGGTTCATCACTACAAGTGACACCTTTCACGTTACACAGATTCATTTGATCAATTTTTATTATCCAAATATCAATTCTAGCCATTTAAAGTAAAACAATAAATGCAAGACTGTACTTGTAATCTAATATTTTTACATTATGTTAATGCTACTTTGCTTTAAGTGAAACATCTCAATACTTCTTCCACCACCATCATGTTTTGTGCTGAAGTCACATCATCTACAATAGTACAATCAGTTTCTAATTGATACCATAATCCCACTTTTATAGCTACAATTTTGTTTAAAGATATGTATTTTAAAGTATGAGGTTCACCCTCACCAGTGATGTTTACAGCCACAATAGGTAGCTGTTTTTAGCAAAAGCACAAAAAGAATGGTGTCTCTATATACTGGTACTCACTATAGCTGTAAAATCAATGTAATGTAGTGGTGTAAAAAGTACAATATAACAACCAGGATGGTGCCATGCCAGTCATAACATACAGCTCCACAAATTCAAACCAAGACGAGAAGAGGAGAAAGAGCATTCAATTTAACAAAAAGGTGTTATTATGATGAATCCAGTGTTCTTTGTCTATGCATTGTTAAGGCAAAAATCGCAAAAAGTCCTCAACAACCAAGATCACAAAAAGCACATAACTGCTGCTCTTCAGGAGAACCTTGTATCTGCCTACATCAACTGCCAGTAGAAATATACAGTATAGCATGAAATTAGGGATTAGTAAAGTACAAATATGTCAAAATTGCACAGAAGTACAGAACTACAGTAAATGCACGTAGTTACATTCCACCTCTGGGGATGGCTCAAATAATGACTCTCTCTCTTTTACATTGCAGTTTATTCACAACATTCAGCTGAGTAAACACTGTGTCTGCCAAACTGCATTGGAGAAACACTGTTTTTAAGGTGAAACTGCTTTAGTCAGTGTTTTACTAGTTTTAATCATCAGGTCTGTTTGCTTTGGAGAGGAGGAGACCTCTGCTGATAATTTGTCTCCTTCGGCTGAGAAAAAACCTCTTCCTCTGGCAGTAGCTCAGTCCGCTTGAGAAAAGGAGCGTCACCGGTTCAAGCGCCCACATGGACCAAGAACTGAGTGGGTACTGGTAGTTGGAGAGGTGCCATTTTGCCTCTTGGGCACTGCCGAGGTGCCCTTAAGCAGGACCAAACCCCAACTGCTCTGGGCAACCCCCTCGCTCTGACATCTCTCCATTAATGCATTTATATAGGTCCTGTTTGTTCAGGAATGTATTTTGGGTTTGTATCTGCTGTGTAAAAAATAACAACAGAATGGAAATAATAAATTTCCTCTGAGGGGATCAATAACGTGTGCCTTCTTCTTCTTCTGAATACTGAAGGAATCGTAACCGGAAGAAGCTGAATGCAGTGACGGCAACGGTGGTGAAGACAGCAACTCCCACGATCCCTCTCTACTTCACTATGTCACCACACTTCTTTCGTTGTTTTGATTAAGAGAAGCAGCAGAAAATTATATACTGTGCTTTTGACATTAGAGCGATTTCCTCCTCACATTTATATCAAACGTTTTGAAAGGCCATTCACAATCAGAAGACAGTCAGCTTGGGCTCTGGGTGCTGGCAGATATCAGGAGATATGTGACAGGTGGACAGCTCCTTTGCCATCTGTCCATTATAATTCATGCACTCAGAAAGACAGAAGTTGGTCTCAGCACTGTCGTTATTCTTACAGATCCTGAAATTACAGCACTTCTGTTGTCGCTTAATCCCCCATTTTACTACTGCAGAGGAGAGGAGACCGTGTGGAGTTTCTGATTAAAGGACTTAACAGCATGAAGGAAAGATGGTTCACTTCACTAACACTTGTACTTGTTTCTGTTTCGTAGATGCGAGCTCACGTCAACTCCAGATGGTTCCTTTTCAGAAAACATGTCGATAACGTCCTCCACTTCCTCATGCCAAAGACAATAGTTCCACTTTATACGATGGTAAGCGTCCTAAAAAACAGCATGATCGCTGTCACATTGCTGAGTTTACCACATGATCTACAACATCTGCTGCCCTTCACCGTCTCCAGGTCACTTTCACTAGGACAAGGTACCACGAAGCTGTGAAGCGCTGGCATTGGCAAGACAAAGTGAGACACTTCTCTTTAGACTCTTTCATCTCATTTCATCTTCTCTGCATACTGTTTACTCTTTGGGGGATACCTCACAATTTAGTATTGTAACTCAGGACTGTTTTGAAGTCACATTTTTATCACCACCTAGCATGAAAAGCACATTGTGCATAAATACTTCCCTTTTTAGAAACATGTATTCTACCACAAACACATAACTTTGCTGCATTAAGAGCTGTGTCTGACTCCTCTTGTTTGACTGTAATGAGTCTGTAACGCTTGGCGTTGAAATGTCTGATGTGACCTCACAGCTCCGGCACTAATGGTCCACTGTCGGAGAGACAGCGAGGATTTCACAGCCTCTATTTAAACTGAGACAGATACAGAAAAAACTGCTGTATGGAGCAGCATACAGTATGCATCAATAATTATAGTCCAGTAATATAATATATATTATTCTGAAATGGGCCATTCAGCATAATAATAGTTAAGTACTTTTGATACTAGTATATTTTAATTCTAATATTTATGTACTTTTACTAAAGTAAGATTTTAAATGCACGATACAGAGTATTTCCACACTATGGTATTATTATTATTATTATTATTATTATTATTATTATTTGGGGCGGCTGTGGCTCAGAGGGTAGAGCAGGTCGTCCACCAGTCGGAAGGTCGGTGGTATTAATGTGTCCTTGAGCAAGACACTTAACCCCAAATTGCTCCCGAAAGCTGAGCCATCGGTGTGTAAATGGGATGAATGAGTATTTAGATCATTTAGATCTGATGGGCAAAGTTGGCACCTCAGCAGCCTCTGATATCAGTGTATGAATGTGTGTGAGTGGGTGAATGCTGACATGTAGTGTAAAGCGCTTTGAGTGGTCAGAAGACAGAAAAGTGCTGCATAAATGCAAGTAAATTTACCATTTATTAGTAGTTTTACTTAAATACAGGTTTTGAGTATTTCTTCCACAACTGCATATAATAAACTAAAGACCTAAAGCATGATGTGCTCGATGTTTTTAATGTTCCTCAAAATGTAAAAAGGGTCTTGAAGGTGTGAGGAATTATAAAGTTAATATGCATGAAACTGATCCAACTGATTTCAAACTAATTAAGATTTAAATTGTATATTCACAGATGATAAACCGTGGCCTGCTGCTCAGTGCTACAGGAGCTGTTTTGGGATGCTCCTACCTGCTCATTAAAAATCCTCCTGATATCAGTAAGCTCATCATCCCCGCTGAGATAATGTGGGACCGCCTCGCGGCTCTCTGGACCCCCTGAACGCCGGCTCTGATCTGACAGACGAGTACAGAGACTGCAGCATCAAACACTAGAACCAAATTATAATTATAGTTTGATTGAATCCCCTAATGAACACAGTGAAGGCTCCGCCTGGCAGATTAGTGTAGTGTAATAATCACTGCCCTAACTTATACTAGACATAATGATTGATAATTCGATTTTATTGCTGTTTAACGGAATGATAACGGTTTGACTGAAGGAGCCCAACAGATTTCATGAATCTCATGCCATCATCTTCATCATCATCATTTGCACAGTTATCAATGTGAGAGCCAAAATGCCAACATTAACAGGGGCTAGGGTCCGTGCTGTATGAGTTTCTAAACATGCCTATGCATGAGTTGCAAATGAATGTCCCTCAGCTCATAGTTACTGTCAGGTTAGTAGTTTGCCTTTGGCTCCATCCATCTCAACATCATCTAGGCCAGTGGTTCTCAACCTGGGGGTAGGGACCCCCAATTGGGGACACCACATGGTTGTGGAGAAAAAAATAAAATAACATGAAAAATGAAATAACATATGGGGAGTGTTTTTTGCATCATTTCATCATGGTTGCTTTAAGGAAATAGTAGAAGACCAAGACCACTCACTCAGTCGGTCACGCATCCTCACTCCATGAGGGTTTTTATCAGGTATGGAAATCCATTCATCAAGTCTATTCATAGCTGACAGCCCAGGAGGTTATAAGAGGAGTGTCTCACTGGAGCCTACTGAGGTCCCAGTCTCATCTCCTCTTATCTAATTACACTCCTGTAGTCCTCATACATATAAATCCACCAAATGTCATTTCACAGTGACTGGCCTCGTCACACTGGAGATTTAGGTTGAAAGGAGATAAGGTACACAAGCGAGGTAGCTTAAAATAAGATCTCTTTATTGAATCCATACACAACAATGTCAGTTGGTGCTTTATGGTTTATGGCTAAGGAGCTAAGGCTTATTTTCCACTTTACACACTTGTAGTTGGGTACCAACTAAAAACAATCTGCTATCACATGTTGATCTGTACTCAGGTCCATAACACCGCTGGCCTCTAAACACACTGTCACATGTACTGTCTGTGTGGCATATCTGACAAATAAGTTTGAATGTTTTTCTAAGAGAAACTAATCGTTAACTACCTTAAGATGTACTTATATCACCACAGCTGATGGTAGATGATGATGTTACACTTTCATACTACCTGCTTAGACAAAATACTGTCAGGAAATAGGTTTAGCTGGGCTGACAGTTGTATACATACAATTAGTTCTATCAAGTGTGTAGACACAGAAATGTCCTGGGAGGTCAGACAGGGTTATTTTGGCTTGGATTTGCATGTTAGGTCCTATAAGGCATACTGAGTGGTGGAATGAGAAGTCCAGTCCTTTGCGGATCACAGTGGCCTCACTTGAATGACGTTAACCTCCGTGGAATCTCGAGCCTTGGAGGTCGCGTCCAGGTGGTGGAAGTCGTTACTGGTGATGATGAAGACGATGGAGGAGGAGCTGAAAGTCACCCTCTTCTTGGGTCGGTCCCCTCTGCTGCAGGACGATCTGGACATGACGATCGGCCTGATGGGGCGCTGGACTGGAGCCAGGGGGCGCTCTTTGAGGCTGTGCTGCAGCCAGGAGAGCCGCGAGCAGAGCAGCTGCAGCAAACAGCGGCGGAACTGATGAGTCGAAGGAGAAGCAGAGGGAAGAGATAGAAGAGCGGTGGTTAACACAGCGCCTTTTCCTCATTTGTCTATAAAACACACAATATATCAGCCTCTAAGGATGCCGGCAAACTAAGACTAGACAAGACGAGACAATTTCAGCCAGATTTGAAAAACAATGTAGTGCCAGATATTTCCTTTCTGATCTGCAAAGCTATGAATTTAAATGTGAAAACAATACACCTTTTTAATCTTAGCAGGTTGTTGTTTTAATAAAAACAATGTTGAATTTAACATCTTATTTTATTCAGTTCAGTAACTGTCCATAACAGCGGCACGAGTGTGTAACATTTATGAATGGGAATAAGCTCTCTTATTGGAAGAAACTATTATTATTTTTAAAATACTTTATTCCCATTTATAAATGGTCAAAGGACTGAATTGAGTTCGTTGGAGGGCAGATTCGGCAGATTTTTGTACAATTCTATGTTTAAAAAGGTATTTGTGGGAAATCAAATCCTGCTCTATGTGTACAAAGTCTCCAACAAATGCTCATAAACATGCTAAGTGAGATGATTTGATATCAAATAAGCACGCAGGAAGTGGCCAAACGCACCAGCAAAACATGTAATGTATTCTTTACCGATGTCCCGTTTTTAGCAGCTCTTTAAGTTGACCCAGAAAATATAAACAGTTACTGCTATTATTTCCAGAAGTGTTGGACTACCAACCTTTCTGCTCATGAACACGTAGATGAGAGGGTTGTAGGCTGTGCTGGACTTGGCAAAGAACGAGGGGATGATGGCCACCATGGGAGAGACCATGCTCTTCCTGCCGAAGGCCTCCAACATGGACACGACAGCGTAGGGCGTCCAACAAACCAGGAAGCAGGAGATCATCAGGAAAAACATGACGGCTACCTTCTTCTCGTAACGCAAGATCTTGATGATCTGAACCGTCTGGAGGTCCTGGATGGAGCGCAGCTACAAGAAACAGGAAGCACAGCACATTTCAGCAAAAGGGCAATTCATACCGCTTCACACAAACAATCAAGAACACTGTGACAAAGCGCAAAAGAACATTAAGATGAAATTAAGTCATAAAACATAAAAACGTTAGAAATTAGAAAGTAAATACAAGCTAAAAGTAAAAGCTAGAATAGAAGTTAGAATGTGAATTGTGAATTTCTCTACTGCGAGACTAATAAAGGAATATCTTATCTTATCTTATCTTATCTAATAGACACACAAAAGTTTAACAAAAGGCAGCAACAAACAGGAAAGTTTTAAGCTTTGTTTTAAAAGCGTCCTGCAGTTTTTCTGAAAGCTTGTTCCAAATATCTGGTGCATAAAAACTGAACACTGCTTTTGCATGTTTAGTTTTGACTCTGGGGACACTAAGCAGACCTGATCCAGACCACCTGAGAGGTCTGGATGGTTCATAACATAGAACCTGCTGAAGCTACAGAACCTATAGCAGGTACAAGTAACAACTATGCAATAAAAGCTATGTGCAAGTAGAGAAGAGTCAGAAAACTAATATTAGACAAGGGAGAGCGCTTAAGATCTTCTTTCAAAAGTAACATAACACTTTAAATCTTTAATAAAAACAGCTTCAGCAAAGCAGCGAGACAACTGGCACTGAGGGTGTTTCTGTTAAAGAGCACTCTACTGCTTCACGGCGCTCACTATACAGCATTATTTCAATAATCTTGGTAATGCTACTAGATTACACTCTTCAGATAAAGTGATGAGCATTTACTAAACTCCCTCGAGACTCAGCTAACTGAATCACCCCGAGCTTCTATTTCTATTCATGAATTCACAGGGTCTGTTTTTTATTTATGCTCATTATTTCTTATGATCTACTTCCATGTCAATGTTCAGTCATTCTCCAGCTTTTCAGACATCTATAGCGAGATTGTCTGGCTTTTGCCAAAGCTGCTTTATATGTAGCCAAAAAAAACTCTGCAGGGTTCAGAGTTTTTGTCGTTGATGATTTTCAGAGCGTCTCTCGAAACGCTATGAGGTGTGATGAGTCCTCTCAGGGCTCTGAGGTGCTCTCCCACAATGCTGTAAGCCTTGCATAATGTTTTCTCATTTACATGCCTGCTTACATCCTATTCAAACAATCTAGCAGCACTCGGCTTGGTAGGTACAAACAGATGAAGATGATACAGGCACAAACTGCTTGGAGAATCTTGTGGCTCCCCAATTTTTTATCAGACACATTTTCTCCAGTGCTTTTGCAGGAATCATTAACACAAATCATCCTCGTAGCCTGCTCACATGTCATATGTCACCAGCTGTTGGTCTCCTGCCACCGATGACATCAGTGACACTGATCAGGCTGCACTTCTAAGGCTTTCCAATGATTTCCATCGTACAGGACGAGCACCGAAGGCATAACAGCATATTCTGATACAGGGAGCTCGTGATGAAAGAGAAGTGAAAGGCAGCAGGTGAAGTCTGTAATATCCGTACCTGTACAGACTTTGGCTGAAAGTTAAAATGTTCCAAAGATCTTTGAATTTGGCGAAATACTTTCTCTGTAATTAGAAAAGTATTTTCTAAAGAACCTGGTCCTGACCTTCCAGACAGACTCAGTGAGCTCTATGGGAGGTTTATTAAAAGGTCTCCAGTCCCACATTACTCTCATCTCCCCTCCAGTCTTTATTCACAAGAGGTGAGGGCTAGAGTTGCCAAGTCTGTTTATTATAAGCGACTTTAGGTTTTCCAGAAAATTCGCTTACCAATATTGGTAGTTACAGGTTGTGTTTTTTTTTTAATCTTGTTTCTAAAGTATAGTTGCTTATTTGGGCTTGCTTGGCCTGTTGAAGGATCCGTACACAACTCCTGCAGCCACTCCCCACTTACTACTTACTTAGTCCTTGTTGAGCCAGGTGGCACATAGGGCACGGACTAAGGATCTCCACTCATGTCTGTTGTTTGCTTTCTTCTCAGTACTGTTCCAGCTCCTGTCCTCTCGCCTTCATTTTTACTTCCAGGTTGTTTGGGCCATCATCTTTTGTGGTTTCCCTCAGCACCCGGTTGGTCTGTGTAGTTCACGGTTTGTAATCTCCTTAGGCCAGAATATTGTTAATGATCTTTCTGAGGCAGACAGTGCACCGCAATAAGTGTTACTGAGAGAAAAATCATTGTGGGGTCGATAGAGTTTAGCTAACAATGCCAGGTACTGAGTTAGTGAAATATGACAAAGAGTACAACAGAGTGGACTTAAAGATTGGATTCACCTTCAAGTGCAGGATAATTCGAGGGGCAGTTCGCCGTTTTTGGAAATGTGATATACGAGCAAATCATGCTGATCTGGTTCAAGACGCTAGTGTTGGAAAAACATCAAAGAAACACAGCATCGTTCTCTTCACTGAGGCTTACTGACACTGGATTCATGGATTCTCTTTGCAAAAATGCAAAAATGAAACAAAATGCAAATTTAAGTTTTGTTAACAAGAAAAATGTTAAGTTGCAAGCTAAACATGGATGCAAAAATGACTTGAAATTCATCCAGTCCAAACTATATTCATGCATATACTGTAAATGAAGTGATCAAGTGGCCGTCTTGCTCTCTTGTCTTGTGGAAAGTAGCTTATTTGGGTTTTTTTTGGGGGGAGAGTTACTGATCTTGGGCTTGTGTCTATAGATCTGGTTACTTCTTTCTCTCATGAGATCTGGCAACCCTGGTGAGAGTTGCTCAGTGGCGCTTGAAGCCAAAATGGCTCGACTGCCGAGTGATAAAATCCCCGGATCATACTGTGATCTTCTGCATCCATTGGGCCCATAGAGCAGGTGCATTAGCTTTTCCTTTAACTCTGCCTCACAGCCCTCCGTTCAGCCTCAGACTGGGTCACATGAACGGAGGAGGGGAATAACTCTGGGTTCAGCTATTAGTGCAACTTTTAGGACCTAATGATTTAAATAAGGGCTATTAGAGTGTTCATTCCAGAGTGAAAGAGTAATATACTGGATATTATTTACGAGGACGGAGCCCTCCACCACACACTACAACACTTGAAGTCAGCCAGCACCGACGCCTGCAACCGAGCCATTGACTTCAATACAATAAACTCGGTAAATCCCATCGATAAATTATTGGATGAGCACAGGGACAACTCAGGGTTGTGTCCTCTCACCCTGGTTCTTCTCCCTCTTCACAAACCACTTCACATCCCACCACAGATCAATCACCACATGCAGACAATATGACCATAATTGGGCTCATTACCAACAATAATGAAGGCTGATGCCGCATGTAGGTAACCCAGGCAATCACTTGGTGTTTTGATAACAACCTCCAGCTCAATACATCTAAAACACAACAACACACTATAGATTTCAGGCTCAGCCCCGTCATCAAATCCCCCATACACATCTCAGGGGAACTCATAACCATCACTGACTCAAATTTCTTGGCACAACCATCAGCAACACACTAGAAATGAAACATCAGTACAGATCACGTTACCAAAAAAAGTCAGCGATGACTGTTTTTCCCTAAGATGCTCAAAAAATTCAAAGTAAAACAAAGCCTCCTCCTTTGGTTTTACACAGCCATCACTGAAAACATCCTCACCTCCGAACAGTTTGGTGCAGACAGTTGCACACAAAAACGCCTGAAGCACATAAATCATCCAAGATTATTGGCTCCCTCCTGCCATCAACTGAATCACTATATCTCAAACGCACCGAAAGAACAAAAAAACACCTCTGACCCTTCTCACCCGGCCCACCACCTCCAGCTGATGCCCTCTAGGAGGCACTAAAGGTCCCTGCCTGACAAATGAACTCGCTTCAAAACCAGTTTTTCCCACTGCAATAAACTCTCACTAACCCTGACAGACGTACTGCACTTGTGGTAATAGAATAATATAATGTCTGTTTATTTTATTGATTTGTTCATTTATTACCTCAATGCAGAAAATGAGGATAGGTGCCCACTGGCATCTTTATTTATTTATGTTTTTTAAGAGGTGAGCCACCTATGTTGCCTCTGCCTTAAGCTGGTTGTTGTTGTTAGTCATGTCTAATGTGATGTTGTCACTGACAGCAGTTTGAGCTGTACCAACCATGCTGAACCGATTCTACCAACCTTGGTCATATGGTCATTAATAAATTGTTGACTGATTAAAGAAAATGTGCATGCGCTCGCTGCCAAAAATTCAGTTATAACATTTGAAATGGAGGCTCTGAAGACAGTTGAAGTGTTGGCACTGTAAGCAGTAATATAAGATCTGAAAGTTGTTGTAGCAGTAAATAATAATCATATAAAACACTTTCAGCATTTACATAAGAAGCTGAATTGGGGAAAGATGGAGTTAAATTAATTCAGTCATAACTTTTAAAGGAGGAGGAGCACAAACATCAGCTGTTTCCTTCCCAGATTTTGGTGTAAAGATTTGGATCAACATCTCTCCATTTACAAGTCTGTGTGTGTTATGTTTATTAGTCTAACTTACTCATGATTTATTAATTATGCTAACAACAACTGAACAGCATGTCCTACCATTTGCACTGTGTAGAGGATGTTCCCATAGCAGTAGATCATGATGCCCACTGGCACAAAGAAGCAGGCCAGGAGGAAGAGGAGGATGAAGGAGGCGTCGTTGGGGTCCTTAGACGTCCAGTCCAGGGAGCAGCCCAGCCGGTGGATCTCCAGCGTGTAGCGGTTCCACCCCAGCAGAGGAGCGCCCGTCCAGGCCAGGGAGTACAGCCAAATGTGGCCGATAGCCCGCCACGCCCAGGGGAAGTCCACCACCTGGGCGTGCACCACCCGGATGTAGCGCTCGTAGGCCAGGGCTGCCAGAGTCATGATGGAGACGATGCCTGGCAGCAGAGGAGAGAAAGAGACTGAGTCCAACAGAGCGCTCGCTGCAGGATCTGGGTCAGTGGCTACTCAGTGTCTCTTTGGACTGAATGAGTTTTCATTTTAGGTATAAACAGAAATCTGAACATCTTGTGCTGAACATCACATTCAGGCATTTTATTGAGTCCTTGAAAACTCAGAGGAAGACTCTTACCTCCCCCACACATACTCTCACTCCTCTAAGACCTGCATTGCACAGCCTGTTTTTTCCACACAAAGTGCAGCTTTTTGATGCATCTTATATTAAATCACCTCTTGTGCATCAGCTTGTTCCCATATCTGCAAGTAAAGGTAAAGCAACTAAAAATGATTCTGCATCGTTTTAGTCACACACATAAGCTATATATCCATCCAGAGACACACCAATGCCCTCTTTTGTCTCTGTCTGCAATTCATTCATCTCTTCATTAATTGGAGCAACACAGGAAAAGTGTCAATGAACAGGCACAAATACCACTATGATTTGTTTCAGGTTATGCACTCGGCTTGAGCTGCAGCGACCCAGCTCAGGTTTCACACAGCAGGATGGAAGTGCATTGACGGAGCTGTCAGGGTTTATCGCCCCTGTGCGGCCCGTATGTGTGTGTGTTGGACACCAGGATGATGCCGTGTTCGTCCGGAGGACACAAATATAGGATGTATTTTTGTACACTTCGATTTCTATATTACAACCTGTGTCAGCAGGGAGACATATATTGTACTCGTTTTATCAGGTGTACAGATGCTGAGTCCAGGTTTTCCTAGAGGAGGACCTAGAGTCAATTTCTCGATCCTTTATAGAATGGGCTATAAATTCCTCCATGAAAATCAGCGCTGATATTTTCAGGTCCTTTTCTACATTATTCCAGGAAGAAGGAGTGGCGTATTTAAAAGCTTTTTTTTTTTTTTTTTGCCAAGCTCTGTTCTAACCTTTGGGATGAACATCTGTCGAATACTGAGAGAGTGCAGGACATATTGATTTTGGTTTATGCACAAATATGTAGGAAACAGTCCAAGGACAGTTCAGTTATGAAAGAATATCCTGAATAAAGGCATCAATATATAACTATAGTGGAAAGAGCTGCCTCTGCATGTTAGGCTGGCACAGACGCTGCCTGTTTTTAAATCCCTTCTTTAAACTACGGCTGTCCCGACTACCATTTTTCTGGCTTCGAAGCTTCAGTGAGAAATATTCAAAGGGATTCGAATTTTCAGTGCTGCTGCACTACTGTACACACATGCACTTCTACACACAACAAACAGCGATATCAGTCTGAGAATAACTAATAATAATGAATGTTGAACAGGAATTGATTATTCCTTATTTCATGGGCTATGTTGGGATTTATACTTCATTATTACATACTTGTACATAAAAAAACAAAAACAAAGCATTTAAATACTGACTTGGGGGTCGATTACCATGGCAGCGGTGGAAGCTTCAGCCCTACTTCAGACACATTTTTGTTCTCTGGCTTTAACTCACTGTGACAGTCGCCTTTCTATGTTATTGTCCATGTCTTTATTGTATGTTTTTTGCTATATTTTGATTGTGCAGCTGACCCGAATGCTTCAAAGCTACAAGACTTTGACTGCTGGTGTGGTGTTTGTTTTTAAATTATATATCTATTGCTTTCAGAAAGTCTTCAATCCCCTTCACTTTTTTCACATTTTTTTATGTTGCAGCCTTATGCTAAAATCGTTTAAATTATTTTCCCCTCATCAATTTAGACTCAATACACTATATTGACAAAGCAGAAACAGAATTTGGGAAATTTTTGCTCATTTATTAAAAAGGAATACTTAAGTGGTGCAGTGGTTAGCACTGTTGCCTCACAGCAAGGTGGTCGCAGGTTTGAATCCGGCTTGGGGTTCTTCTGTGTGGAGTTTGTATGTTCTCCCCATGTTAGTGTGCGTTTTCTCTGGGGTCTCCGGCTTCCTCCCAAAGACATGTAAGTCAACTGATGTCTCTGTCTGTCTCTGTGTGCCCTGTGATGGACTGGTGACCTGTCCAGGGTGAACCCTGCCTTCGCCCAGTGCCAGCTGGGATCGCACATTTGAATGCACTGTATACGTCATAATAATGAATAAACCCCTAAAATAGCCCATGAAATAAGGAACGCTTCCACGTTATTATTTATTCATATTCCATATGAATTATTATTAGTTATTCTCAGATGGATATCACTGTGTGTACAGTAGATGAGACAGAGAAGAACACGTCATGATGCTGCATCACATCAAGTCGTGCTGTGAAGCTTCGAATACCTTTGAATATTTCTCACTGAAGCTTCGAAGCCCAAACAGCCCCGTCAGCACTTTGGTCAACTGTTGTGGTCTTTAAATGTGCTTTTATAAATACATTTGGATTTAGATGTAAATCTGGATGTAAACAGCTACTTTTTAAACCACACTTTTAAAAAAATCTCAACGGTGTGACACATCTGCAACCAGATCAGCAAAGTCAGTGTTGTAGCGCCTGGTGCCACATGATAGAAGCTGGGTCACGTGCACCAAAAAAAAGCCAATGTCAATTAAAGGACAAAGAAGACAAAGAAGAAGAGGGCAACCCTCCACTGCATCTCTGTCATTAGTTTGCTCATAAAGGAGCAAAAGCTTGAGTGTTTTGCTCTAATGAGCTCATTATTACACATCCTATAGGGGTGGGACCTGAATGACCCTGAGTGTTCATTCACACTTCACTGCTGAACACTGTGCTGCTAATAAATGAACAATCATGTTACAGCAGAATGGAAGCTGTAGGTGACAAAAACATCCATCTGCATGAAGCAACGACCTGCACAATATGCTCACTTTTCAGACAAGGAAACAAAACCCAGAGACAATAGTACTGAATTGAATTCAAGGTCGTTAGATGTTAACACAGATCATTATGGGGGAAATTAAAGGGTCAGCCAAGTGTTTTTGACCCAAACTGTATTTTAACCATCCACAAATTAAGAAAAAAACGTGTCACCAAAATGATATGTAGCTTTTACCTTTATTAAAATGTATTGTATAGATATTATGTCCACGTGGAATATGCTTCTATGGATGAGCTCATCTCTGCCTCCCAGCTCATTATATGACATTAGAGCGCGTTTGCTCATATTCTGAATTACTATGAAGTGAGAAACAAATAAATATGGGACATAACAGTTTAATAAATTCGTGTTGAACTGTTTCAGTAAAAAACTTTATGTGACATTATTGATAAATGTGAGCTATATGTAGAAGCAGTTTTATTTCTCTCACCGAATAAGCTGTTGCTGAAGCCGTCCCAGACGCATGTCGCCTGGCTCCAAATCCAACCGCCTTTGACGCACGAAGCAAACGTGAAGTTTATTCCGATGACAGAAACCAGCAGATCACTCAAACTTATGTTGACCAGTAACAGGTTAGTGGGCGTCCTGAGCCGCTTGAATCTACAGTAGAGAATGATGACAACAACGTTGTTACAGAAGCCGAATACTCCGATGGTCCCGATGGTGAAAGCCAGAAGTTTGTAGGTGCCAACTGCAAAGATGTAATTATCTGTAGTTCTCTCCGCTCTGGTTTCGTTGGCAGGATTCATTGCGTGGATAAAAACTTGTCCATGTCCAGCATTGTGCTGCGCGCCGTGTGTGTGCGCGCGTCCTGGACACTGTGGGGTCCACGCCACTCATCCACGCGCTCCCCGCGCCGCTAATTCAAACCAACCCCAGACTGATGCTCGCTGAAACTGGGTCAGTGTACCACTGTCATTCCACACCAATTATAAACGGTACATTTCCGGCTATACTTTCAAAGTAAAGCAGTGTTTGACCTACATGTTTGGCGCACGTTTGGCGACAAACTTATTGCGTTTAAGCTACGTTTGGAAAATACACAGGAGCATTTAAGAATAGCATTCATAGAGTGCCATATGTTATGATAAAAATACCGCATTTCCACATGGTGCAGTAGACTTGTATTTCATACTGTATAGTTTATTATTTCACACTCTTATTTTGAAGCCAAAGCCTCTAAGTAATCTCCTGTTTTATTGTGACTAACTGTGGGGAATTTAATGTAAGTTCAATAACAAAACAGTGTCCAAATTGAATTATTTATTCATACCTTTACACCTCTTTTACAGAAACGTTAAAAGGCATTTATGACGGCAGATTCCGTTCGTTTAAAGGTTTATTATAGACATTTAAAAGCTGAATAAAATGTCCGATCATTATCAGCACGTGTATAAATACACACAAGGAACAGTTTGTTTTATGAGCGCTGGCAAACTTTCTACGCAAAATCTTTTAAAATAAGATGAACCTTTATTAATCCCTGGAGGGAAATTCGGGATTTTCACAAACAGCACAGGTCTTTTTCCATATTGCGTACTTTGTTGATCACATGCACATTAGCAAAGGTACAAACAGACATAACAAGACAAAAATTATTACATATAAATTTTATAATGCCAGAGTGGTATGTTATATATCATATTATATTGATTTAATAAACTTAAAAAAAAGTCTTAATAGTTTTTTTTAACATTGCTGTATTGTTTGAATTCATAAATAAATTGTGGAAAAGCTGGCTTTGTTCCCAAATTTTTTAAAATGTTTTTTCACGTTTTTGCGTGATATAGTACAGCGTGTTATTTTTTAATGTTATCGCACCACAGCTACTTCCGTCGCTAAGCCCCTCCCCTAGTTACTGTTGCTAGGGCTGTCAAGTTCTTGCATCCGGCGTGTCAATATGGCGATTTCAACTTCTCTGAGAGATACACGAAAGGAAGTAGAAGCACAAGAGGAGTAGACTAAAATAACTACATCATGCATTTAAAAGCTGCGTTCACATCATCTGTCGGTGGAGTTTTGTGAATGAAGAGGACGTTAAAAAACGAAGGAAAGGCGTGTAAAGCCAGGCTGAAAGTGTATCACCATCACTAGTGAACAACACCGTTCCTGTAAAGCCAGGTAGGACTTTATTCATTGTTACACTCATTAAAAAGCACCGTTAGCTAAGGATCAATTATTGATGCCTTCAAGTGGAACTCCTGTTTACAAGGTGGGAAGCCCTGAACGCAACATGCGCTGCGTTCAAGTAGTTAAGTCGTTAAGCAATGGTGATATTAACGTTACTGTCGACTAGAAGCCACAGAGGCTAATGATTTAGCAAGCTGTTAGGTGGGTAACATAACCCAGGAAATGAAAAGACATAGTGACAGAGGAGAAAGATGAGGTGGTTGAGAATATCAGCATTTGCGTTCATATGACCCCAACTCGTAAACATGGTAAACACCACCACATTTGAAGGCTCCAGTGCTCCTGCCCATATGAAAGAATACACTTACTGCGTGTGTGAGTGTTTTTTTATGTTGTCAAACCATTTTTTGAGAGCTGGAAAAATGAGACAAGAGTGTGGATAACAGAAAAGGGGTGGCCATAAAGACAAAACGTATTTCCAGGATCCTAAGTGCCATAAGTGTACATTTGTAGAGTTTGTACAGTTTTGCAGCCACTCTGCTGATTTTTATCATGTGTCTGCACCGAGACAAATAGAGTCAAATGGGCCATAAAGCAGGGGATGCTTTTGGGGGTTGCCACCTTGTGATTGATAGGTCTCTACCACGACGTTATCCGGTCTGGGAGTTGTCTGTGTTTTCGTCTTACAACTTTAACCCTTTCACAGTGTGTTTTCAGTTCATGACTTTTAACATTTTGGTCACCAATAAATGTCTTAGTCAGCTTGTGGTTGTGCCTAGCTCTACCCTCTTGTGTCAGTTCTGCCAAGTCGACAGCCGAAATGCCACACTCGAGGCCTCAAAACAAACCAGTGGGTGACGTCACGATGACTATGTCCACTTCTTACATATACAGTCTGTGGTGTGCACGTCCAGTGACATTTCGAGGTGCTCTCCTTACACCAGCCGTCTCGTCTTGGGTCCACACAGAAATGTCACAGAGTTGAGATGTTGGACTCCCACAGCGACGTTGTTTGTGTCTGACCTCATTTCTCAGAGCCTACGGGTTGATTCAAAATAGCAGATCTCTCTCGAATAACACCGGGGACATCAGTGTGTGTGCGTCGGGTATGTGCATGACACACGGACTCTAGGGATGTTTTAATTATGCTGTAGGTAATTGTGCTCATCAACTGATATCAATTCATAGTTTGAAGGTATTTAATTCGATGCACAGATGAAGCATATTCATCACAGTTACCAGGATTTATGCTGCTATAAAATTTGTTCTCCTTCTTTTTTACACCAAGGGCAATGTGAAAGGGGACTGTACGTACTGAGGTTGATGATTCATTTTCCTCCAGTGTCATAATGCTGCTGTATTGGAAAGCAGGAGCAACACCAGTGATCCATATAGATGTATTGTTCAGGGCAGCAACACTTCAGAATAAATAGCAAAATCCAATTAAAGAAATAGGTCAATGGTATACAGGAAAAAAAGGCTTCGAACGTGTCGTAAATGTAAAGAAATTGAACATGCTTTATTGACCCTTCATATCCTGGTCTGGTACTGTTTGCTCTCTGGGGGCGTCACTCTTTCTATTGGCTTTGGTGCTCACATAATCTCCATAAGTAAAGACAGATGCCTCTGATGGAGTTTTTATTTTATCTCTGTTCAGAGTTTCTGCAACTAGGTCAAGCTTCCAATGGCAGTTCTTGTTTGTCCATCTCTCTCTCTCCTCCTATTTGTTTGTCACTCCCAATTTAATAAGAGCCACTGAGCATAATAGCTTCTGTTGGGTGAAGGTAATCTTTGAGCCTTCACTCAAAGCACATCTGCTTGCATGCACACGAGCAGCCACTGCTGTGCATCCCTCCTGAGAAGCAATTACTGCAGCATTAATTTCACTGTACTGTGAACTGGCTCTGTAATGAATTGTTAAGTGGCTTTTTACTGTCACAAATGTCAGCACGCGTATGTTCTGCCATCACTCCCACGTCTACACACATTGTTTAATGTCATTATGCCTCTACTGATGCCTCTCTCGTCAGTGGTTTACTGTTTGTCTCTTCGTGAACAATCTGGTGTGGAGCTCCAGAGTAGATCCGATAATTCAGACGCGTCAGCTTATATTGAATTGTTAAAAGCATGTTTATGCATGACCGCACAGCCGCAGGCAATACATGAGGTGTTAATTTGACTTTTTCGTGTCTGCGTTTGCATGGAAAGGTAGCTCTTCATTTGAAGTTTAAAGCACAATCCTTCTCTCAAATGGAAAAGCAGAAGTCAAGAAAAAAGACAAAAGGAAGCGAATGAATCCTGAGCTGTCAGAGAAATCAGTCCACGTCCTTTTCTGCCGAGAGTTCAAAGGGAAAACTGATACCACTCTTACATCTGTATGCTAGATAGGAAGCTACAGCAACAGTCAACAGTTAGCTTAGCTTAGCATGAAGACTGGAAACAGAGGAGGCAAGAAGAAGCATCAGCAGGCTACTTTTCTGCAGCCCTGCCAGTTTGTCGACTTGACCAGAAGATAAACTGTTGTTTATTTTGTTGTTTATTGCTAATACGCTTTTCTGTCGGCCCCGTCCACAGCGTTGTATTTCTTCACTCCTGTGCAGTAACTCCTGTCTGCTTCTCCAGACTGGGGACATGAAGGTAATACACTTCACACAACCCCAAACAACACCCCAACTATCGCTTTAAGTAATATTATTATGCATCTGAATGACTATATTGATGCTAATATTGAACTCTACTGTTTAGTGTTTTCTTTACTGTCATTTTGCAATCTCTGTAGGTTTGTCCATTACTTCCTGTGCCCACTGTTTGATGAGAGCTGTAAGGACCGGGAGGTGAATGCCTGTGCAGTAACTCCCATCTGCTTCTCCAAACTGGGGGTACGCCGACCGTCATCTACTGTAAGTAATACACTGACTATGGATCCCATGCTCTAGTATGTCCCAGAAGTTGTTGCAGCAATTTTTGATTCGATTTGTTCTCCAGATTTGGTGCAAACTTAAACTTTTTTTTTTACCACTCGATATGATCAAGTAAGTGTTTTTTTTTTGGACTGAGTTAGGAAAGCTGTTTCTCCCTGCTTCTGGTCTTCATGCTAATCTGAGTTTATAGCCAGCGCTAGCTTCATATTTAGGATACAGATGGTAGTGATCATCTCATCTGTAAGAATGTGAATAAGCACATTGTATAATTTAAAAAATCTCCTGAGTTTGGTTTACAGTATTTTAAAGTTTAAAGTTTATTTTTCTTTGTGCTCGTTTCATTGTTAACTGTGGCTCTGACCCAAATAATGACTCAGGTCAGACTTGCTGGCAGAGATGACCCTGATGAGCTTTTCCTAAAGTCTTCGACAGACCCTGACTCATTTCCCTTTGCCACAGTGAGCTGTCACACCTGAAGAGGCACTGTAGGAGCCTTTTGTCTTTTATTTGGACCACATTCATTGCTATAGCAGCCCAGATCCAGTTTCTCTTGGTTGGCTGTGTCATGTCATGCCCTGCTCCCACCGAGGGATTAACAGACAGGAGGATATGAACATGGAGGCTGAGGACAGGGGATGACAGAGGTAGAAAGTACGATTTTAGCTTTGCACATCAGCTGTCACCCTTGTGTAGCAGCTAAAGTGCTTGTGCTTGTTCAGGCTCGCTGTTGGACTTAAACTGTTTAATTTCATTTAATGTCATTATCACACTTGGTGATCAGCGATGGAGACATTTATCGTCACATATCATCCTTCCTCCTCGCTGTCTTTGCAAAGTGTCATTGAGAATTTGCCAAAGGAGCTCCACTGTCTGTCTGAGGAATAAAAAGGTGTGAATGCTCGAGTCCCGCAGCGTTTTAGTCTTTGATGTGTAAAAGACACGTTCAAGGTCATCCCAGGATAAGATAAAACAGAGCTGTAAACTGAATCTGCTAAAATAAAAAGCAATCACTGATTTCAAACTGCCCTACAGTGATCGAAGAATGGTGAGAATTATTGACACATGCAATGTTAGACCGTAAGAAACAGGAATTTCCCTCTAAACTAGTTTAATCACTTTGTTTTAATGCTTCATGAGACCCAAATCAAACTTGTTCAGCTTCGAGGGCAGCCAGACTGAAACTCTAATCACATCGAGTCTGGTGGCCCAATTCTGCCCCTGCAAAAAATCAACTTAATTACGGCGAGCGATGATGTCAGCCGAATTCAAGAAATAATCTCTTAAAGGGATTCAGAGGAGCAGACTCCAGATTAACACGCTAACCTTTGTGGTGCTTCTTCATTGAGCTATGAATAATTCATTACAGTAAACCATATCTTGCTCCCACAGCAGTAATTGGATAAGATGTGTGTGTGTGTAAAATAAGCATTACATCAGAACTAGAAATATAAAACAGAGCATGTATTAACAGTGAGAGACACATAAAGAGGTTATCATTGACGCTAAGGTCTACGGTTCCCAGAGCCTCAGAGGAGCAGTGGAGGTATTCTTGGATGCTTCAGATCTGTTTTCTCCCCTGGAGGTTTCTCCCCTCCAGCGGAGACTCGGATCCAAAAAGGTCATGCTGGTGTCTGGTGTTGCACCATGCCAAGCGCTGCCAGAGGGATGCAGACGTAATTTCTAAAATGCAACATTTAAAGCTGCACTAATCAGTATTTTACATATTATTGTTGATTGATGAAATGACTTTATATTACATGAAATGGGTCGCTTGTAGTAATGAACCCACAGAGAATTGTTACCCGACTCTGCAGTTCACAGTTTTTGCCTTTTTTAGCATGTTGTGTTTCATGTCGTGGTTGAAAAATATTCAACTTTGGGTGAACGTTTTACCCAAGCATCCAATCACAGTGGAGGAGGGGTGGGACAAATACCACAAGAACCAACCATCCTAAATCTAGGCTACACGTGCTGAACAAGAACAGTAGAGATGAAATTAATACACAAAGATCGATGGGTACATCGTCTCTCCCTCCGAGCTTCAGCCGTCCCTCTATCTTGAGCAAGTACTCTACCATGTGCTGACATTTTTACTCATGCAGATATCCTGTATCATCATAACTGAAAAAAACGCTGTGCCTTGCTGCCTTTTTGTGTTCTATATTTTACAATAAACAAGTATTTAGTAAGTCAATTTGTCATTTACAAAGCAACAATATACCTAATATTAGCCTAATAATAAAGGTTATTTATAAAGCACTAAAACTGGGATAAAATCTGAAAAAACTGAACAAAAAGAAAGGCAATGATATCGCATATCACGATGTTGAGTCAATCATTATCACCGCAGGGGGAATTTCTTCACCACGACAGCCCTAAACAGTCAGTTAGTGACTAGTTAGTGACCTCTGTCCTTCAAGTGTCCTTCAAGTTACTTGACCACCGGTCATCAGTCTCATACTTGGCGGTTGTGTTGCTGAAGACCCGAGGAAGTACAGTATCGAATGCAAGCTCTTGAGATGTACGGGACATCTTTAGTAGTAGTATTAGTACTAGTTTATCACTGCATCATGTACAATGTGTAGCGTATTGAGAGATGACCTCTATTATCTTTTACACTGTATTAGCTTTTGCACCCAAATGATGCAAGTGACAGCTACATCATGGCAGGTGTATTGCTCAGGACTCAAGGACGAGCAATGTCGAGTCTGAAGTTGTTTACAAGCGGTTCTCTAGAAAGCTGCGAGCAGCAACACCGGAGACCATGCAAACTGTGCCGAACAGGCCTGTTCTGAACGGTCGCTGCACTAGTAGTGGAACAGTTCGCAGTTAATGACCAATATTTCCTTCAGGAGTTTGTGGAGACCAAAACAGAGATAAAATGAAAGTGAATATTGGATCGCATTTGTCTATTCACCGAAAAAACAACAACTCCAGATGTTGTGTTTGTTTGTTCTGTCCCCCCCAAGTGGCAAAAATCAATGAATGCAGCTTTCATTTGAAAAATAGAAACGTAATATTGAGTAGTTCATCTGTAAATTACAGATAAATTGTCTACCCCCTTCTATGGAGAAAAAAAGGCTAATAAGGCAGCACACCTACCACCTATATGAAATAAAAAAAGCCTCCATCCAATGTGGCACAATTAACTACTTTTTCTCCACATTTAGAATAAAATACTTCATATATAAGCTTGGTAAATACAGTAATTATAAGAATCAACATTTGTAATGTAAAAGTGATCCATCTTCCTTTGTTCACAAATGTTTATATAGTTGACAGTCGCTTTATTTCCCTTCGTTTTATGTGTTTTCATTGGCCTTGAGATACATTTATGCTTCAAAGTAATGGAATATATTTTACTTGTTTTTTTCCCCACACATTTGTCAGACTCCTGACCTGCTTCTCTCTTCACAGACAGTTTGAAGCTGTGATGTCTGCAGCAGCGCTTGCTTTTGCTGTGGTCTTTTGTTGATCTCTCTTTTGAGCGCTGACCCTGTACAGTGCATTATCGCAGAAGTTTGAAGTCAACACAGAATCTCCTCCTGCATAAATGTGGACGATGGCTGACTCACCGGTGCATGCTGAAACTGTCGGAGAGTCAGTTGTAGCTTTGCTATCTGGCTGTTAGATGCCTGTAGACATTAAAAGCATTCACCACACTCTCACCCAGTGAGACCTGTCGGTGTCAGCTGTCTATTTTCTGCTCAACTCAATCAGCCAGTTTGTATTTATCTCAGGCCAACTTTCCTGCAGTGGCCATCATTATATAACTAGCAGCTTTGCAGACGATGTCCTCTCACCTCACTCTGAAACATGCACTGCAAGCAGCCCGCTGTCATCTTCAATGTCCTTTACTGGTGAGAAACGCTGATTCATAAACAACTGGTGGTCGTTCTCATCATATTAATTGGTTTGATGTACCCCAACACAAAGACAGCACACACACACACACACACACACACACACACACACACACATTATTAGAATAAGCATCTCTTAAAGATGGTGGTGGGTGGTGTACTGGGAGTCCGGAGGAGGCTCCCCTGAGAAATTGTGGCTATTTAGAATCAATTTATTGCAATTTCACAATTGATTTGCATAATTAATGCCAATCTGAATTGCTTCCTGTGATGCAGGTCAGGCAATCACAGCACAGTCATTATATTAGATGTGGTAATTTGTGTCTAAAGCACCCTGCTTAAGGCAATTTTCAAAACTTAACACTCCATTTACAGACACAGCAGCATATAAATCAACATGAATTCATAGGAAACATTACAGGAAGTATGTTATAATAAGCTATTCGATCGAGATATTGCTCCATTAGTTAATTGCTTTGGTAAAAGCCTTCAGTTGCTGGTTTAATGTTGCTCTGCTGCAATAACAGAGGGAGGTTAGGCCTGGGGATGTTTAGCCTCATATCATATCTGCAGTATATACCACACTAACAATATACTGGAACTGAGGAGGGAACCAGACTTGAAAATCCTCTAGGTAGGACCTACTGTATCTGGCAAAAGGTAACGCAGATATAAACATACTGAAATAGAAAATGAAGCAATCAGAACGTTTAAAGATAGGATTTGACATTTTGGGAAAGATAAATATTCACTTCCCTGGTGGCTAGGATGGTTTAAAAAAAACATCTACCCACATTAGGCAAAATTTTCCTGAAATATGGCGCAAAATAGCAATGACCAGCAAATTTTTGCAACTGTGGTGGCCAGGTTTCTGCGCTGATTACTAATGAAAATATAAAAACACAACATGCTGTCAATGAAAAGGCAGCTCATTTAAGAAGCAGAAGCTATAGCTGAAGTAGTGCATAACCGTACCATTTGTCAGCAGTTCTGCAACTGAATGAAACTTTTCCAAAACACAGACGTCTGGACTTTTTGTTCGCCTGCTGTATGTGGATAAAACTTTGATTACATCATATCAAAGAGAAGTTTGTCAAACTTTGCTTCCTCATCGTCTAACCTTCCTCCTGCTGTTGTCTCTTTCTTTGTTTTACCTCCCACTCCAGCTTCGTCCTCCGCTCTGCTGCTGGCTGTGTGACAGCCCGGATTAGGCTGGAAACACACATCTGTTCTTCCTGCTTTACGCAGGTTTAATCCTCTTCATGAGTCTTGTACTTTGTTCTGTTTTCTCACATGAAACCGTCATTCATTGCTCTGACAGTACACATCAATGTTCTATTGTTTCAAACATAATGTGTTTCTTGTTCGAGTGCATAATTATTATGGAGCTTTGTCTTGCAGTTCTCTCTCTGTTGGCTGAATAAGGACCTCAGTGTGCAGTGATTAGTGAGGGGAAATACATACATTATCCTGCTATGACATTAATATAGTGGGTTTACATTACTGAAGATAATAGCTTATATTGAATAATATGAGTCATGTGACTGGCACTGAGCAGCGGTCCACTGTGTGCTACATCAGAAGAAACAATGGCCTGTAATGGGGAAGAGACATGTACCATTTTTTAGCAAACAAGATCATAATTAAACATGTAGTTATTTTTGTCTAAATACATTTACATATGTTTGATTGTGCAGTGAGAACCCTGTATTTATGTACATGCAGCAGTAAATACCAAGTAGTCTCATGTACTCACTTCCCACAGAAGTGTGGGCGTTTGCTAATCGTGTTCATTCTTAATTACCAAGCACTGGAGCTGCCAAGTTCATTTTATTTATATGGCTCTCCGTTGTTTAATACATGTTAAAGCTCTGTTTTCTTTTGTTTGGTGTCTGAGAGAGTGGTGCCGTGGAGAGAAATAACTACATCATGGATGGAGTGGCTTTCCCATTTTGCTGACTGTGTTGTGCAACTTACTTGAAATATCAGTTACACAATAATATTACTGTACTAATAACTGAGCAGCAAAAGGTATTTGTTATGTTTGTACTTTGGTTATTCAGTCCAGCTGCCATGCAGTATCTATGAAAAGATGTGGCGGGCGCTCAGAGTTGGGAAAAGTTTAACCTTTAGCGGTGAAATACAGCCAGAGAGTCAATCAGTAAATCAGATTCTGTGACTCCTGTGACATTGACTTGTGTTACAAAGAATTTCTTCCCACCTGAAACACATGGACGCGCCTCCTGGCCACTGAAAGGCTTGATTATTGCGGCAGCTCCTGGTGTGAATTTGGCGTTAACTTAACTACTTGTTACTGATAAAATAATCACGTTATTTCTGAATAATGCGTCTCTGCCCAACACTGCCAGGTTGGTAAACCAGCTTTGGACAGTAAAAAAAAAAAAAAAAAAAAACTATTTGGGTTGTCAAAGTTAACGCAAATTCGTTTTATCGCCTCTAATTTCTTTAACGCATTAACGCAGCTTGTGGTTTTAAGATTGTAGCGGACTTAGTTTTAAAGCTAGAGTGAAGGTACTGGTATCATATAAAACTAGAAAACCTAGCCATTGGTGCCAATCGTGTCATACTAACTTGCTGTGAAGATGGTTAAATAATGCTCCAAACTTAGGCTGGATTTTGGTGCCGAAAAACTGGCATGTTCATTTTCAAAGGGGTCTCTTGACCTCTGACCTCCAGATGTCAGCACTCTGACACACTGACAGCTGTTGTTGCCTGTTGGGCTGCAGTTTGTCATGCTATGATTGGGGCATATTTTTTATGATAAATACAGAACCTATGAGGGTTTCTGGACAATATTTGTTATTGTTTTGTGTTGTTAATGAGATCCAATAATAAATATATACATACATTTGCATAAAGCAGAATATTTGCCCAGTCCCATGTTGATAAGATTATTAAACACATCTATTTTAATCGATTGACAGCCCTAATTATAATGTTTTGCTGTAGGGAAGGTGTAATCACATGCCTCAGTGTTTGCAGGCAGGCATAAGCAGATGGTATTTTACTGCATATTTTATAGTCATTTTCACCTTCATACCATATTGTCATTGCAGCATTGTAGGAAAAAAAGGTCATAGCAGAAGAAAAAAGCAAGCAGAGCACTGCCTGGGACTGCAAAATCTAGGATTATAGATGTGTGTGTCAGACAGTATAGTGACTGTGTTTTATTTCCAGGCAGGACACCTGGAATAATAAAATACAGTAGTAAAACACACTAGTGGACGTCAGAGTGGAAGTGGAAGTGATGCGCTGCAGCTCTTAAAGTCAAGTCTAAAAAGCAAACATCACATAGTGACTGGAGCAGGACGGATATTGACACAGACGCTTCTCACAGAATATCTCATCACTAATGTTGAAGCTTGGGTTTAAATAATACTCCCTATATTGCATATTAGCATGTAGCACCTTTGATGTGTGGTCCCTGAGGTTGATTATGACGGACTGATTGGTGACTAGTGAAAGACATTGAGCTTTAAATGTACAATTAGTCATTTGTTAACTTTGATGCAGAAAGGGAAACACAGCAAAATGTGCGGCATACAACAGAGATGAATTAGACAATGATGATACACTGAGACAGCAGCTCACCGTCAACCAATCCAGTTAAGTTCCCTCTGACAGCCAGGCTGCCATTCGATATGATGGCGTTTTTCCCTGTGGGGAAGGTGATGATAGACGATTAAAAGAGCTCTTCAGACACTGAGCAGACCCCCGCTGGGCCTGAACTCATAGACGTACATGTGGGGGGTGAAACCAGGTAACATAGTCGGCGCACGGTGACAGTTTAGAGGCCAACTGATCCTCCTCGCTGTCCAGCTAATCTCCTCATAGTGAAAGCAGACCTGCGTCTGTGTCCTGGTCGGGTTTAATGTGGGCCGAGGTCAGACGGAGGGTTGTTTGTCTCAATAGAAAGTTGTTATTAAAACTTAATGGAGATTTTTCAAGCTATACACTAATTAACCAGAAATAACCGTAAAGGAATGGTGAAATGACAACAGTAAACTAAAACTGAAACGTGAATAAATGTAATGATATAATACACAGATAGCTTTCCAGTAATAAATATATACATACATTTCCATAAAGCAGCACATTTGTCCACTCCCATGTTGATAAGAGCATTTAACACTTGAAAAATGTTCCTTTAAGGTACAGTTTGAGCAGCTAAAAATGTGTGATTAATTTGCGATTAATCATGATTAAATATTTCAATCGATTGACTGCCCTAATAAAAACTATTTGAAAATTCAAAACTATTACAACATGGGAACCTATGCATTCATTCACACTGCGTATTGACCAAGATTATTTGAACGTAAGAAAATGCAGTATTTGTACAACGGCTCGGTTCAATGACAGCGTAGCACTGTGCTCTCATTTTACACTCATTCAAAATTCAACCACCCGAGAAGCAAATATAAAGGAAATGCAAGACTGTCTGACAGCCTCCACCTCAGTGTTGAGTAGGATGTTACTTCAGCAGTGGAGCCCAAACACTGATATCTGTTACAGACAGACAGCTGCTCAGATAACCATGTACTGTAAGTAAAGAGATGCTGTCAGTGCACATCATCATTTATTGTGTTTTTTTGCTTAGCAACCCTGGTGTAGTTTTAGTGTCATTCTGACAAGACCACTCTGCTCTTTATAAAGGAATAATTAACACAATGTATAATCTGGTTCGTTTAAAATATACACAAACTGAAAATGCATAAACACAAACTTGTGTGTTGTGGTTTGAAACACTTGTTTCGTGTTGGAGATATTTCATCAGATGCAGCGATTCAAAACAAAACGTTGAAAAATGGAGCAAAATATTAAGACTTCCCTGGTTATTGCTGATATGACATTAAAAAGGAATAATTTTTTTGATATTTCCTGCATGTCTTCCTTGTAATTGTAATTTTTTTTTTCTATCATACCCTGCAGTACGATTTAGTCTGTGCTGTGTGTACTATTGGAGGCCTAAAAGCTGCTTCACACCTTGATCCATGAGTGCTGTATGGTGGCATTGTGTGAGCCATCACTGGGATTGTTTCATAAGACAGATGCTGGTCAGTTGGCTGAAATAAGTCTTGTGGAAGGAAACTGATCTATTCGTCTCTCTGCGGGTATCGGCCTGAGAAAATAATATTCCCACTCCCACTCTGTAACTCCCGACAGCCAGGGATTATTCAGCTTTATGAGCCAGAGAGATGTGAAGCTGATTTGAGCTCTTTCAAGTACGACTGCTCTTAATGTGTCATTGGCGTGACCCAGATGCCTGCAGCAACACAGTCCTTGGTTTTAATCACGCTGTGGATCGGGACTGTAAAGCGGCAAATGAATCGTGCTTCTTGGGACTAAAGTTGTCCGACTCTGAATCTGATGCACAGTGGGAGTAAACTAGTGTGTACCTGCTGAACACCAGCGTAGCATGTTAACATGCTGGTGTTAGCATTCAGCACCTTCAGGACTTCAGACAGCCTCACTGCTCTGCAGACTCTTGCAGACGCTGCCTCGTTTTTTTAAATCCATCATGCTGCTTTAAACTCATGGTATGTGCCCGAATTTTGTAAAATTTCTGCAAGAACTTCCTGTTGTTGCTATTTAGGTTGAATCATTATTGTATTGTACCAGCTCATCAAACAGTGATAAAAGTGACATTTCTCATTGATAGGGCTGTCAATCGATTCAAATGTTTGGTAACACTTCATTTTATAGGTTTGCAAATTTCATGGTAATTAGGTGATAATCTTTTTGAAATTTCTTTGAAATTACTGGCAAAATAGCCCAATATTTACCTCAAAATTTATTGAAACTTATTTTATGTTGGCAATAAACAATTACATTAATGTGATAATGATTCTAAAGAAATTTCAAGTAGAATCAGGTGATAATTTAGTTTAATTATCACCTGATAACCATGAAATTTGCGGACCTGTAAAATGTAGTTTCTCCAAATATTTAATCCTGATTAATCGCATGATTGTCCATTAATAATCACGAGTAATTGCGAATGAATCACTATTTTTTTACCTGTTCAAAATATACCTTAAATGCAGATTTGTTAAGTATTTAATACTCTTATCAACACGGGAGTTGCCAAATATGCTGCTTTATGTAAATGTGTGTATATATTGATTATTGTAAATAAATGAACAAAACAATGACAGATATTGTCCAGAAACCCTCACAGGTTCTGACTTTAGCATAAACAGACTTACTGTGCTAGTGTCTGGAGCAAATCAGCATTCGTAAACATCTTGAGACTCTGGCTCTTAAAACCGCCGACCGACTTCGTAAACTTTGAGTGTTAATAGACGCAGATCTGACTTTTAACTTCAAAACTGTCACCAAAACAGCTTGTCAGACAGCAGATACTGGCCTGCGGGGTATTTCCTTAAATAATGGTTAAAGAAATGAACAACAACAAAGGGAACCTGGGATTCGCAGAGCGTCTTTGTGAATCCTGCTGTTTATGTGAGTTGTCAGAGAGGGAATACAACCCAAAGTTCAGCAGCACATAATGAGCAGAGAGGTAACGTAAATCAGATCAGCAGCAGTCTGTGTCTGACGTGGGTTTGTCTACCGGCTACCGTTATGTAATGCAGGGGAGCAGAGGTGGCTGAGGGCGCTGAGGGGGTTAATCCTCCTGGTGGAATCCGATCAATGAAACACAGAGTTGGGTCAAACTGGGACTGTGGATTCTTCAATGTGTCTGGAAGAACTAAGTGGAAGAGGCAGGTGTAAGACGCTCGGCTCATCTCATCTTTAATACATTAGGCTCGTCTTTGTGGGAGTCAGAGCCGTGTTTGAAGTCTTCTGGCCTCATTAGGATTCGGTTTGCTGATGCGAGGATGACGTCTCCACTCCCGTCTGTGAGGAATAAGACCCCAGAGGACGAGGTTTGGATGCTTCTTTGATGGCGGCATCATGGGATTGAGTGTTTCTTGCCAGAATAGGCCGTTGTGGCAGCAAGTCCATCTCCTCACAAACACAAGTGACGTTTGATGTCTCCCAGCATGAACTCTTTCATGAAAATCAACAAATAGAAACTAGCTTTTTCAAACCACAGACAGCTTTATTGTTGGTGACTCTTCTCACCCCTATTCCCCTCTGATGCCCCCCCAATCCTTGTGATTACAGCTATTGAAAGCCTGCTACTGGCTGTCTGACATTTCAACCAAGTGACAGCCGACTACTTGCAATTAGCAGTCAGTCACAAAAGGCTTTTCCGTGGCCACATGGAAGCAAAACAGCGAGTTTACAGACACAGCAAGAAAGAAAACAAACCACACAAGGCCTTCATCTAAGTTTGTACCTGGAATCAGACTCTCCACGGTTTTTATGGACTTTGCACAAATGATTATGGAGGGAGGGACAGAAAAGGGGGGCATATTCAGTTTTTTTTTTTAACTAGGTTAAAATAGGGTTTCAACCTATATTTTCTCATCCCACATAGTATATGTTTGATAATGTTATTCATCCCTTGTGAAAATGTATTGATGTACGACTTGACCACATGTCAGTTGTGGTAGAGAAAAACTGTGACTCTGTTTACATTTCTTGTTTAGCTCCGGTTTGGAAATCTGGCTACAATATGTGCGAGAGGGCATGCTGTGCCGCTTATCCACTGCTCTTATCTAAGCTGTAAACCTAGGCTTAGTCACCGTACTGAGAGGCATCATATCTTTTGCTATGAACTCTATTATTACTTGAGTCATTTCCACATGCCATTTTGAAGTACATTCATATGGAGTTACTCTTTCAAACATTTCAGTCAGTGATCCTTGCTGCCATTTTATCCATGCAACTATCGTACGTGGCTTTGTGGTGCTGATGCAGGCTGGTAGTTCTGCCCCGTGAGGTAGCAACGGTGTAAAGGCAGGTTTCGCACAATACGTGACGCTGCACAGCGTCTTCTTTGTTAAAGCCAAAATAGTTTCAACAACTGATGCACTGTTCCTCTTTGACATTCAAGTTTCCTTTGTCAGGTCCTGTTGAGCTTGAGGCCATTGTACAACAGCTCAAGGTGCAGCGTAGCAGCAAGTTGATGCTTCCTCCGACTACTTAACTCTCGCGTGTCACGAGACCAGAGTGTAATCGTTTTATCATATCGCGACATTATTGCAAAGGCAATTAAACGTTCAGCCCTATTCTCTTAATTATGTGGCATACAAACTTTAATCAGTGTGATTTTTCTCTTGCGTAAAAGGTTTTATGTGCCGCGGTTAAAGTCATTCTCTCATGCTGTGAGTGCAGCAGTGGAGTGTGCGCAGGATATAATTTACACACTGCTTACTGTCAAGGCCACAGCTCTCCGCAGGATAATATATTCTCTTTATGGTCAGACAAAGAGTCACTGTTTGTGCAGCAAATTGCATGTCTGTGCAGTATGGTATATACTGATGAACGTTGAGGGTTATGGCCGTAATCATGGAGCGATGAGCAATTTTCTTTGACCTCGGAAATCCTTTATTTTTTAAAGACATCATACAGTGTTATAATTGCCTTTAATGAGTGGTAATAGCTGTTCATGTTATCTAAAAGGAGAAAATCAGTTAGAAAGTTAAAAACTGTTTCAAATGACTTTGACAATAAATCGCTCCAAGTTCTTTTCATCATGTAACCAACCTAGAAAGTCGCCTCACATCCTGACTGTACGTTATTTCAGCCTGACGTCTTTTCACTGTGATTACTGCAAATACACGGTTGATTGCTATTCAGAATCAATTTCAGCATTAAATAAGATAATCTATGCACCGCATCAATCTGCCGTGTTCTGTCAGCAGGAGACAAGCTACCTGAAGGGATGCCAGCCACGTCTTGATGATCCTCTGTGCTGCTGACTTTCTATCATGTGTCCGTCCACCTGCTAGTTATTCACTACACATGAACAAAGGGGCTTTTTCCTGAGCTGAAATGTATGACTTTCCCCAGGTTATCTCCCTCTGCAGCAGTGAGAGGATTGCAAATTTATCCTGGAAGGTTGCCTCACAGTGCAATCAGCAGAAATTGAAAGACATCCTGCCCAGGGAAGTGTGATATTAGTGGGCTCGCTCTTGATTTTGACTTGTGAAAACAGTGTGAAACTTGTCAGTTCCAGTTTTCCAAAGGCTTTGATGGCATCATGAACCAGGACAGGTTCAAATCAGCATCTCTCAATGTCAGGCAATATCTGCTGGTATTTAAATTTATGTGAAGGCTATTGATTAAAAAGCATTATGGATACCAGCTTTAAGGTGACTGCAGTGCCTGGAGGCAGTTCATTCTTTATTAATGCTTTTCATCTAGTTTAATGTCCACAGTGTCTTATGTATTGAGCTGTGGTAGAAATCTATGAAAGCCTTTTTTTGAAAGGAGTCAATATAAGTTATATCGGCTCATATATCAGCATCCAACATTCATCATATTACAGTTAATGTGCATGGACATGTGAGCAATATAGATGGATATAGTTTTTACATCAGATAGGCAGGTGCAGTGCATTAATATTATAATGTATAATACTATACAGGCTGTAAGGCCAGGGCTGCTGTGATTGGTATTTAAAGTCACACTTTCCTCTATGCAGACAACTCTGATTCCTAGAAATTATATCTGCAAATATATGCCATGTGATTGACAGTTCGCTACAACGGTGTTGTCGGGTCTGGAAGTTGTCCGTGTTTTATTCTTACAACTTTAATGCTTTCACAGTGTGTTTTCAGTTAGGTAATTGTAAAATTGTGGTTGCCTCAAAATGTCTTGTTCACTCTTTGGTTGTACTTAGCTCCACCTTCTTGTTTCCAAGCAAAATGGCGACAGCCAAAATTGTCAAAGGTGAAGCTTAAAAACAGCAGCCTACAAACCAATGGGTGATGTCTCAATGACTACGTCCATGGTGATTTCCAGTCTTTAAGCTAACTGGCTACTGGTTGTAGCGCTAGTAAATATTCGTTACTCCGTTATCTTTGACAGGTAGGAGCACTCAGAAGAAGTAAAGCTTCTAGCTCTTAGATCCCTTTCTGAAGTGTAGCGTCTTTGTTTTGTCCTAATATTCAGTCATATATGTTGACTGTAGAAGCAGCTGGAGGGATGGACCTCTCGTGAGCTTGTTATAGCATCACAACCCTCTACAAGTCCTTACGCCGTTGACCTTTCGATCTTCATCTTACAGACCATTAGTGTCTAACCTTGAAGACCTCTCTTTATAGTGTTCCTTTGTGCCATGTGCTTGAATGAAATAGTGAGGTTTTAGTACCTAAGTGAGAGGTGTTGGGTTTGACTTTTTTTAGTCATGCTCGCTGTTAATAGCAATGTTGTCAGTCTGTCGGTGATTCTGGGCACCACTTTGGCCCTGACTGAAATACTGCAGCTGCGCTGCTATTGGACTGATTGCTATGAAAACCGACAGACATTCATGTTCTGCAGTGAATGAATTATACTGACTTTGGTGATCTTCTGAATTTTCCTCAAGCGACATCGTAAGTTGTTTTTTTTTTTTTTAGTTTTTTTTTTTTTAATGTCACTGCTGGATGGATTGACATGAAATATGCTTCATACATGTACGTCCCCCTCAGGATATCTGTCTCTGTATAGGTCAGATCTATGAGTCATTAGCTGGTGATCCAGTTGTAAACCACAAGGATAATTTGTAGTCACCACCGTGGCTAAGCTAAGGGCCGTTGGCTGGGAAACTAATTATCATGAATTACTTTTGCAAAAGCTGTGTTTGACCTCCCAGATGTGATCTGCCTTCTTCTCAAATTAATCATATCTGCTGAGCAGGTGGGGGAGAATAAAGGCATCTCTGTGTGATCATGTGTTTGTGTGTCAGATGCAGAATATGTGATAATAGTTTATGTTTTAGATGTGAAATTATGCATATTTATGATGTGATGTCCCCTCTGCGTCTGTATAAACGTTGCACATCAATACCATCATTTAACTTGTCAAAACAATTTGTCACGGCTGGAAAAACTGATTTACTGTGGTTGGGAATTGAGAGGATCATTTCTATCCAGCCTGTACTCAAATGATTTTAGCATTATTTAAAGCCAGCAGCAGCTACGCTTGACTCCCACATCTGTTTTAAACACGGCGGAGGCGGACAGCCCGCCTGCATCAGCTAATTATTCACAGCAAACAGCAGCTGACACAGAAAATGGGACGAGATCAGTGTTCTGCTCACTTTCACAATGACGTCTTGTGGCAATTAATGTAATTGCTGCAGTGGGTTAGGTGTGAGAGCCAATGCCAAGGTCAAAATAACTCATTATATGGTCTTTGTGGGAAATTAAGAACAGGTGCTTGGCTTTAAAGAATCCTCCAATATTAAACATCAACCCAGTAGCCAGGAAAAAATGTTGGCATCGGACATTTCTGCAAACCAGGGATAGACACCGGGTGGGCGGGGGGGGGGTGGATGTGTCGAACAAACACAAGGCTTTCATCCAGGAAACTGCTGTTTGTGTCCCGTGCGTCACTGTGCTCACACATCAGACTATTTGTTCATCTCCCGTGTTCAGTGTTCATTTTCACTCACAAATGTAGTAGTTTTAAGTCCAACCATGCAGTTCTTTCCTAAACCTAACTATCATGGTTTAGAAATTTCCCCACTGTGGGACTAATAATTATCTTAGTAACCTAATCCTAAAGTGACACTATTGTGTGTTTCTACAAGTGTGATACAAGGCTGATATGAAACGTATCCCATGGTTTGCAGAAACATACATTGCCATCATTTTTTCTGTTGACTGGGTTGTATTCATACGCACATACAACACAATTTTAATTAGGTCCCATGTAACTAAATACTTCATCTGGCGGCATCTAGTGGTAAGGTTGCACATTGTAAACAATTTAAAATTTTCTCATGTGCCAAGTGTGTCAGCTGGGACTAGACCAGACCTGGGCATTATACGGCTCTTGTGATGGTTCTGCTCAGCCCAGGAGGTCTCAGACAAACTGCACAATTTTACATACGAAGCTAAAAAATATACAATAAAGAAAACAGCTTTTGTTTTGAAATGTTGGTGTATTGTTAGTGTGCTTCTTGTCACACTTGGCATTGATGTAAACTGACATGAGCGATGTTTGAAGTTGCATCACCAGCTGAGGCGGCATGTCTAAATAAGTCATGGACTGATAAGTATTTCTTTGCGGAGGTTGGTGTTAAAAATGTGAGCTTAGTTTGCAACAAACGTGTCTGTATTCAAAGAATACAACTAGAACCGTCACATTGAGACAAAACATGCAGAAACATCCAGAAAGCTGTCTGGAGATGAGAAGGAGAGGACAGCCGAGGGGCTGCTGGCTGAGATACTAAAGCAGAGAGGACTTTTTACAAAGCTGCATGAACCAGAGAAGGAAATGTAAGTGAAAGTGTTATTGAGATAAATGTTAAATGTAAGTGTTAATGTTGAGTTTTGTGCATGGAAACATTACCACCCAAAACAGTCAGTCCTGTATAGTTCAAAGACTCCTGTATATAATCTCATTTTCTTAATAATATGCTGTTTGGAGTCATTTTCAGTATAATAAATACTGAAAAATAAGTGCCCAGTATGTTTCCTGTTGTGATAAAATAGAGGTTACTTCTGACAGTATTTGTTTGGCCTCTGGCAACAATCTGGGTTTCTTTTGTGGCCCCCAGGAAAAATAATTGCCCACCTCTGGTCTAGAAGGTAACCTCCAAGTTGTGAAAAAGTGTGAAAACTCTTGCAAGACTTGCTTCAAGGTCCATGCCTAACCTTCTCGCGAGAGATAACCAACTTGGCGGTTATATTCAAGACAGGATCCAAGCATGTAGGAGAACTACGGTGGCCAACACAAAAATGGGACAACGCGAATGGCTGGATCTAGAGTTAGTGTTCGGTTTGTCTGTTCGGGGCTTCTGTTGAAACATGGTGGTCGGCTCCGTGGAGAGGATCCGCTCCCTGTGTAGATATAAATGGCTCGTTCTAAGGTAACGAAAAGATAACCATTCATTTTTTCAGGTGATTATACACTAAAGAAAACAAGAATATTATATTCCCTTTCTGCCAGTATATCCCCCTAAATGTCAATAATCCCCCTAAGGTCAACAATTGTCACAAATTCCTGGGGAAAAAACTTGAAGTACAAACATTTATGTGGATTTTCACAGCCCCAGTTTGCCAAGCACACAACTGCTTCACACCTAACAGTCAGTAACAGCCACCGTGGGCCAAGTGAGGCAGCACAAACTGTTCCACAGGAAAATGGCATCAACGGTGAACTGGAACCGCTGAAGTGTTGCGTCCGGCTGCTGTGCTGCACATCTGTCTGGAAGCAGATCACAGGAGCCACGTAGTCGAGAGATTACAAGTGTCTGGAAATAAGAGGGATGTTTAAAAAGGAAGCGGGTGAAAACAAGAAGATTTGGCGGGAGCGCTTTGAGACAGTCCTAATAAAGCACAATGCTCACAGAAAGTCTGGGTTGAGCTGCTAACCTGTGTTTTCTGCAGCCAGTTTGGGATGTGATGCTGAGCTATTTGGGGGAACACGGTGACTTATTTAGTGCACGGCTGGATTATTACACCTAATTATGATGAAAAATATCATATGGTTCTTTTAAAAATTCAGGCTTTTTTCACACACCATTCATAGCTATAACTACAAAAAATAATGCACTATAATTTATATATATCCCACAAAATCAATTTGTATGTAATCCACATAATTGTGAACCAGGAAGAATAAAGAGTAGTTTTATTGTCTCAACCTGACCGAGTTGTTTCCTGTGAGGACGGAAGTTTATTTTGAAAAGACTGGAGCGGAAATTGACACATGCATCACATGATGCTGGACATTTGTAGGAAAACACATCAAAAATGAGGCTCCTCTCCACGGCGCCAGCCGCCATGTTTCTACAGTAGCCCAGAAGGGACAAACCACTGTGTTAGCTTTTGCAGCTTGGGCCGGCGTCGATAACGTTACTCACTCCAGAGTTGAGTGCTGCTCTCTAAATGACCTGCGCTACTCTACTTACCACAGCTGTAGAGAGCGCCATTCGCATTTTCATGTTAGGCCAACTTAGGTCTTCTACACGCTTGGCACACGGGAAAGGTTTCAATCTGCAACCTCACCGCTAGATGCCGCCAGATGTTACACACTGGACCTTATGTTAAAATTACAGACAATACTATAATACAATCTCTGGGCTACACAGCAGTTTGTCTTAATATTGCATGAAGCTCATTGGCAAGACCACATTCAAGCTTTCTGCTTATCAGTTTAATTTATAAAAAGCGTGTGATAGCTACAGGAATGACATTTCCTACTTGCTTTCTCCTTTTAATTTGTATCTCAGTGTCAGAGTCAATGAACAAAAGCACAAAGATAATAGCTACTTGTAGTCTGACATCAGTGTCCGTGTTACTGAGCTGGTATGTGTCAGAGTTCACAGGATATGACATTAAAACAGTACATTTATACAATAATCTTTTCTTTGTTTATGTATAATCAATAAGAGTCTGCTTCTGTTTTAGTCTACTTGCGTCTCCTCTTTCTCAGCAGACATGCTATTGATCACTATTGGCTGTAAAACATTATTCATTATAATCTGAGGAGAGCCATAGTGCTGCTATTACAATGCATATGTCTTAGTATGTGCAACTACAGTGCAATTTGAGTTTATAGCCATGAGAATAGAGGTTGTAAATCTCCTGGGACACCAGATACCAGTAATGAATGTGGTATGCATGCATGCACACACACATCTTTGGACTCCTTTGTGCAGAAATTGGAGTCAAATTTAGACTCAGACATGCTTGATGTTTTAAAAAAGGAGTGTTAAACTGAGAATGGTGTGACAGATTATTTGCTAATGACGTTTGTCACTCTGCTGTGTGTGTCCAGCAGCTTTGTCAGCAGATTGATTCGGTTGGAAGGAGACGTGTGGACGTGGTGGAGAGGATGGGGTTGGGTGTGTGAGGGGAGTACAGTATCTCAAGGTCAGTGAGGAAGACACTGCAGGAAGAGGGGGATGGAGAGCACAGTGAAGGAAACAAATGCTATCTGTGCATATGAACATAAATGTTCAACCCGATATCATGCCAAAGTGTGTAGCAGAGCTACTTGTCCACCAGAGGATGAGGGCAACAAAACCACTTGAATGATAATGATACTACTGGCATAAAAACATATGAAGTGCATAAAAAAATACAACTCACCATTATGCTGAATTAGTGGGAGACCTGAGTTTATTTCTCTGCAATGAGCTGATCCAATCAAGGGATGATGGGAGACAGTGACACCCGAAGTGTATTCCTGATGTCCAGTCTACTCCGTAATTTTGTTTTGGTCGCCATCACTGCAGAAAACTCAGCTTCACAAAGACAGGATGTTGGAAATGGAAGCAGGGTTTTCAGTGGTAATCTCAGGGTATTCTGCCTTGATTTTAATCCAGAACACCGGCAGAGTTGTTGTCTGAAACATACTTTTAAGGCCTTGTAAGGTCTCCATGTGCCAAAGTAGTTTTAAAGGCTTCATTGCCTCATTTTCTAGCCTGTTGCCTCATATCATGCAGAGCAGGTTTGGTGGCACATGAGAATCACCGTAGGCTCTTCTTCTGACTCCTCGTTGGGCCTTTTCCCCTTTTCCAAAGAAGCTCTCCAAAGATGTTTGTTTTTTACCCATTTTTGCTGCTTTTGGGCTTCATTTTTGGGGTAATATATCATGTGACCGAGACAAGCATCTTTTCATGTGCCAAGAGACAGAGAGGTATCTGGACATTTTCAGAATAAACATCTTTCATTCTCTAATAATCAATAAAATATTTTTTATCCATTCTTTCTGTGCGACACGGTACCGGTCTGCCGCCCAGTGGTTGAGGACCCCTGGTTCAGACAACAAAACCACTTAGATAACTTTAGGCAACAAAATCACTTAGTTAGGCTTAGGCAAACTGTCATGGTTGGCTACAAATAAATACGCAAACTAAATAAAATATGTATATAATTATGGAAAGCATGTCACACCTGTTACCTTTCATAGGTATAGCTACGATCAGTGTATGAGAACAGCCTGCCTGGTTGAAAGTCCTGTGTTTTATTGGGCCCATCCACCTCCCCTCCAGCCTGCCATAAGCGGTCGTTCTCCCTTTTATTCTACATGGCTAGCTCTGAGCGTAGCATCCTTACACTGATACATTTACATTGCAGTCAATACAGACTACATGGTGTATAAATTACACGCCTAAAGCCAGAATGGCGTTCTTATCACACGCGTTTGCCTCACGCATTATCATCATTCATATGCCTTTTCATGTGACTGGATCTATTATGCAGTCTGTTGGCCTCATGCTAAGAGCTAAGACGCCATAATGTCAAAAACTTCACTGATGCTGAGACCCCCTGCAGGCTCAGTCTCATGTGCCTTTTCCCAGCATTGCTGTTGCCGGTGTAGGTCAGTGATAGCGGGATACATTTTTTTCTTGGCTTTTGAGTTTGACTCCAGCTTTCTGTCTCATTTGCCCACCTTTGATTTCATTTCTTCCCTTCCTTTCTCCTCTTCTCCTCCCATGATCCTCCGCTTTCATCACACTCTAGTGGAGGTGGTAATCGGTAATGCTGCTGAGACAAATGAGAGCGAGACTCCCGCTGTAGCTGCTGCCTCACACTTCTAATAGAGGATGAACGCATGCACACAGCCAGAGCCGGTCTGAAGCGCCTCGTTTACGGTCTTTGCTCACTGCGCCTCAGTCTTTCTGCACAGACAAGACGTCAGACCCATGCTGAGTAAACGGAAGGTTTTTATTGGCATCTAATCCACAGTTTTGGATATTTTTTGGATAGTGTGTTAGTCATTTTACAGCTCCACAGATTTCTTTTGAATTACTGCCAAATTACCCTAAATATTCACCTAAAAAACATTATAGAAAATTACTGTTCTAAATATTATTTAATTATTATATGCTAAAATAGCATATAATGGTTAAAGTAGAGCCCTGAGGCTTGAGAATCAGCTGGAAAACCAAAACAAATCTCACCCCTGTGTGACTTATTGTCCACATCGCGCATGGTAGTGACTGTAATGATTCAGGGACTTTTTAAAGATTCATTTGATTTATTATTGTTTCATGCATAAATAATATGCCCAGCTCAAACAGGCTTACAAGACACTATTATTTAGAAAAAAATAATTAAGAAGAGACAAAGGCAGAAACCAGAGGAGCAGCGTAAATTACAAATAAAACCAGACAAATAAACCATCCTGACATTTTTTTCCCAAGTGTGAGAAACAAGAGTCTCCAACTTACAGGCATTGAAATTCATCCGCACACCAAAACATTTCTGCATTTTGAACAGACGTTTCATTTAAAATAGAAGTTCGTAACTCATCGTAGTTTGTTGTTTTGTAGTTTCATAATTTTGGTTTTAACAATATATCTTTCAAACCATTTTTCTTCAAATCTAGCATGTAGCTTTTTTCTCATTGTGCTCATGCTGCCTGATAAATTATTACTATACATACTGTATATTGTATATGTATAAAGAAATATAAAGAAAGTTATTTGATCATTTTAATGTATTTACCAGCAGACATGGTTATAAACCCTATCAATTAACTTTGTGCTAATTGAATGTATTAAATAAATTACCAGCTACATTATTATTACTGCTTATTGGGAAATAGCGGAATATAATTATTAAATAATATTTATAATAGATATAAAATAATGATAATTTAAAAAATCCAGAGTCAAGTCCTAAATCAAGAAATTAAAGTAAATATTCACATTATAGTTCCTGCAATATACTGTGTGGCGTCTCCATGTGTTTGAGGCCATGAGAGAGAGACAGAGGTGAAGGCAGGAGATGGAAACAGAGGAAGATGATGCTGAAGACGCCAGTCAGCTGAGGCCGTTTGCCTGCAGATCAATACAGACCAGCAGCCTGCTTGAGAGGTGTTAAACTAACAAGCTCTGGTAACCCTGAGGATATTGTGCCGCTCTGCTGCAGCCTCTTCTGAAACATTCACTACTGACTCAAGGTGTCTGGCCACCTGTGTGCATGTCACAGTTTTTAGCGACTGCATTCATTCAATTACTTAATTTACAGTAGACCATATAATAATCCAGTTTGCCTGCTAGCTTTGTGTCGTCAACTGGCAACGACGTAACTGTAAGATTTCATGCTAGGCTGTGTTTTCACATTTAAATCTCTAAATATTTAAATAGGATGTCTGTGGCTCAGGAGATATACAGTAGATCGCCCTCTAATTGGAAGACTGGTGGTTCGAACTTCCAGTCCATATGTTGAGGCGTCCTTGGGCATGAATGCTGGCATGTAGACTGAAGCACTTCCCATGGTTTACTAGAAAGACTAGAAAGGTGCTATATGAATGCAAGTCCATTTACAATTTACAAACAAATGTAAAAATAACTGTTTTTCTGGCAACTTGGGGGCAGCAGAAACAGTCTATAAACACACCAGCGATACAGCGTACACTCTATCGTGTTACCTCAAAGCTTCTGTAAGCAACAATTTTATGATAATTGTTGGTAATTTGGCAAAAATCCCATAATAACTATATATATATTATATAGATATTAGGGCTGCACGGTGGTGCAGTGGTTAGCGCTGTCGCCTCACAGCAAGAGGGTCGCAGGTTCGATTCCAGCTTGCGGCTCTTCTGTGTGGCGTTTGCATGTTCTCCCCGTGTGAGCGTGGGTTCTCTCCGGGTACTCCGGCTTCCTCCCACCATCCAAAGACATGCTGTTTAGGTTAATTGATGACTCTAAATTGCCCGTAGGTGTGCATGTGAGCGTGAATGGTTGTCTGTCTCTATGTTGTCTGTCTCTATGTGCCCTGCAATGGACTGGCGGCCTGTCCAGGGTGTACCCTGCCTTCGCCCTATGCCAGCTGGGATCGGCTCCAGCCCCCCCAGGACCCCTAATGGGATAAGCGGTTGACGATGGATGGATGGATGGATGTTCTGAGAGATAACTAGACCTCTGCACCTCCTCGTGGCTCTGTTTTCAGGCGTTAAAAATCTAGCCTACCTAGTTTCACTTTCAGGTTACAATCAGCTGTTGGCTCGTGTCTCATGTTCACAACATTCACTTTCATTTTCACAAATGTAGAAGTTTTAAGCCCAACCACGTAGTTTGTACGTAAACCTAATTGTAGTGGTTTTTGTTGCCAAAATAAATAAAGTGACTCCAAGGGGTGTGACAAGTTGGGATCAGAGCATGTTGGTATTACACATAGTACCACTCTTCTTAAAAAAGACATGTAATACAGTTATAACTGGTTGTCATAGGGCGTTCTTCCACTAAACCCAATGGCAATATACCAATATGCTTAGCAGGGTGTCAAGATATTCATCAAAAACCATATAGTTTGAGATTTTTGGACCATGTTACCTCCACAGATTCACTCTGCCTGTGACCAAATGCTTGGAGCGACCTCCACCTGCTTTGGGTCGGAGGACCTGCAGATTTATAAACTGTGTATGCACCAGATTTCATTATAGGATGACCATGACTGCTACCACGATGCATATCTAATTCTGCTGCAATGGCTGAATGAATTCTCCTGCCAGCCTTGGGCTCAGGAGAATGGTGACTATGGGAACGGTCATAGACGGGAAGGAGTCTTCGCACTGTGACAAAGTCAACTGCCCTCAACGCCGGGGGAAAGGGTTTTATTCATGCTGATGCTGCTGTAATGTTCCCAGTGTCTGTCACGCTGCTGTACATTCACTTTTTACAGCTGCAATATGCAGTTTTGCTATTTTTCTCTAAAAATAAAATGAGTAGGAATTATCATCTATTATCAGTCTGTCTTAGCTATATGCAACTGAATATGTCCACTGTATTCTATATCTCTCCCTTAATTCTCTCTTAATCCTAAATTTGGCAGAGTAAGCCTGGAGCGTGTTTTGTTCGTAGTACATACAGTAGGTCAAACGATCCGTAATGTGGACCTGAAGGAACTGGAGTCCAGTTTGTTTCAGAGGGCTCTGTGTTCTTTTGCAGTGTTCATATATGCGCAAAAAATGCTGAGTAATTAGTTGTTTGGAGGGTGGGCTGCAGTGGTTAGCACTGTCGCCTCACAGCAAGAATCCGGTTTGAATCCAGGTTTGAATCCGGTTTGAATCCAGGTTCGAATCCGGCTTGGGGTTCTTCTGTGTGGAGTTTGCATGGTCTCCCCGTGTTTGCGTGGGTTTTCTCCGCGTTCTCCGGCTTCCTCCCGCAGTCCAAAGACATGCAGGTTAATTGATGACTCTAAATTGTAATAGGTGTGAATGTGAGCGTGAATGTTTGAACTGGTGACCTGTTCAGGGTGTACCCCGCCTCCCAATGCCAGTTAAGATCGGCTCCAGCCTTAAAGGGCTTAAAGGGACCAAGAGTAAAAAACCTTAAACCTGACTGCCATAGTTTGGTGTGCTGGGCTGTTTGCCACCGGCTTGTGCAGTGTCTGTGAAGACTAGCTAGATGATGTCAAAATAGACAGTTTACCAAGATGAACGATGTTGTTAGTTATGAAGGACTGAAGGACAACTTGCCTGAAGGGAAGATTTAAAGTTATTGTTGCTTTAACCTTTATTTTTTAAAACTTTTCTGAGTGTCTTATACTTTATGCTTTATTCTCTCTCCTATGCAGCCATAGCTTTTCCCCTTGAACTGTCAGTCAGCCCCACGTAATGTTCCACGACTCTGTGTGAACCCTGTTGGTGAACCCATCACTCCTGGATTACCTCTGTTCTGCCGAATCCCCGGCAGACACGAATCAGCTCGGCTCTGATTAAATGATCTTACTTCCCCCTCTGGAGGCCGGTGGCATGCTGTTAAAGGGCTCGTTTCAGTCTTTTAAAGTAGACTGGAACATCTCTCTTATTTTAAGCACCTGTACCCTCTTTCCTGCTCGTCTCTTCATCATTTTAGCCAGCAGTGCTCTATAGAAAGTCCTCTGGCAGAAGATTGAAACACATATATAAGGAAAAGGCCAGAGTGGTTTGCATAAACAGTATATGAAGCAGTAAGAATGTTGCCCATCAGAGACATTTGGTCAACTGGAAAAACAACATTTCATTTCAGAGCACTTTAAAACCACAGTGCTGTGACATTTGTTATTGCTTTTTGCTTTTGATGTATGATGTATGAAGTATGAAGCTCCAGCATGAATACCAATGAACAACTGCCCTCAGTGTTGACACAGTATAAAAGCAAGCTATTCAACTTGACCCTAATTTTCACGCTCTTTGGTTTGAGTGAGACATTTCTCTTGCCGAGCCTTGAACGTGCTTTCATTAAATTGCTTTAGATATATATCCATCAGAAGTGTTTTTCATGCCTCCAGAAGGCCAGTGTTTTAACCAGAGACTTCTTCCTAATGGCATTCATGAGAAGTAGCTTTTGATTAGTGAGAGGCTAATAGTCACTAAAAATTCATAGCTTGCTCCGCTTGAGCCAGACCAGCCGGATGAACTCGTGACTGCGTGATTCACACATCCCTTGTTCACACCAGCTGCATGTCAGCTGGGTTTCTGCAGCGTTTTTGCTGCTGCTCTTTCTACACAGTTTGACTTCCATAATGGTCATTTCATTTCATTATAAATGTCATTTATATTTATTTTAGACAAAGGTCAAGAAATGTGTGGTAATTTGTAAATAATAGTAATAATCCACAATTAAAATCCTGTACTGTATTTTATTTATTTTATTTTATTCATTCATGGAGCCCTGCAAGTCACTGCATGTTCTACAACACTGTCCTGCAGATATTTCAGAATAAAAGCCATGTGTTAACAAATGAAGGAGCAAAAAATATTGAGGGTTTTATTTTGAAATGAAAGCAGGAAGTGTTGATTTAAAAATAAATCTTTACTTTTTTATTTCTGTGACATTTTCTACAGAAATAAATTGTAGTAATGTAGTAATGTTGCTGATATGATGTCCACCTTCGCTGCTGTGAACCGTGTGCAGCTTGTGTCAAAAACAGGCGAGACCTTGAATTTCTATACTTTCTTGGCCTGGGATTGAAAGGGTTAAGGTCTGTTGCATTTTTCATCCTTTTGCATACATTTATATTAAAATGAATGCATGGGAATAACATTGCAATATCTGCCTATCGTGTGTGGGTGAGTGAGACTGCCAGTTGAAAACAACACTTAAAATAAGAGGGAAATGACATAAATAATGTATTTTCATATAAATGATATATTTTATAATTCACCCATCAGATGTTTAAAATGTATGTCATGTTGTCCTCACGGTATGTTAAGAATTATGTTTTTTTTTTTTATCCTGACAAAATTTTTCACACAATTATAACGTAAAAATAATGAATGTGAGTGTGAATGGTTGTCTGTCTCTATGTGTCAGCCCAGTGATGGACTGGCAACCTGTCCAGGGTGAACCCCGCTGGGATCAGCTCCAGAGACCCTGTAACCCCCAACGGCATACGTGGTTGCAGATGGATGGATGGATGGATGGATGGATGACATTTGAGCATCGCTAGAAAAGTAGGAAGAATAAGCAAAGGGATGACAATTAGAGTAGTGGTCCCCATGGGAACCAGAAGTTTAATTTGTTTGTGTCCTACTTTCCAGCCTCATCTTTTGCTCTTCCTGCTGTGAGAGTCTGGGATTTAAAGAAAAAAGTAGTTGACTGTCATCTGCAGCACAGCCTTTAAAGCAAGCTAACAATGTTCAGAATGACACTGTGATTAAAAACGGGGACAGATGCTGAGGTCTGGCTTCCTCTCCACCTTTCAAATCCGACATGGAAGTCACATTTGAACGTGTGACAGTCGCGCAGAGTCGCGACCAGGCGGGGGGTTTATAATGACCAGTCAGCACTGAACCTTTCTGAGGCTTTGACAAATGTCATTTTTTTGTTGAAGACATTATGTGACAAACACTGGACAAGTAATTGCACTGGAGGCGAAGTGCTTTATAAGCACTGGACCTTGAGAGTTGAAGGCTTTTATGGCACGTTATGAGAGTAAAGCCGGGCGAAGGCAAAGTTTTGAAATGGACCATTTACTTTGAAGTGAAGCAAAACTATTAATGTGATGAAACAAATACTATGTTAAACCCATAGACTGTGTAGAAGACGTGGACGTCATCACCGTGAAGTCACCCGTTGGTTTGTGGATGACGTTTTGAAATCTCCATTGCGGCGTCTTGGTTTTTTGCAACCAGAAGTGACACAAGAAGGAAAAGGTTAAAATTGTAAGATGAAATGGACAACTCCCAGACCGGACAATGCCGTGATAGTGGCCTTCATTAACAAGGTAGCCCCGCCCTAAAGCATCCCCTGCTTTATGGTCTATTTGACTCTAAATGGACCATAATTTACTAAATAAACATCATGCTGCATTGAAGAAGACTTGAAACTAGTGATTGAGACCATAAACTCATGTTTATAATTTTTACTGAGGTAATAAATCAAGTGAGAAGTAGGCTCATTTTCTCATAGACTTCTATATAATCAGACTTCTTTTTGCAAACAGAGGAGTCGCCCCCTGCTGGCTGTTAGAGACAATACAAGTTTAAGGCGCTTCAGTATTGGCTTAACTTCTCAGAACTGGACTTTCCCCACTAATTTATCCATATACTGTACTCTTGTTTACTTCATCATGTCACAGTCATGTTCTTGACAGGCTCATTAACTGGCGATGTCGGCGAGGTCTCCTCCGTTTGATGGTATGCATGCTGACTAGTAAGGAGAGGCCTTTTCTGTCTCTTTTCGTATTTCCTGGTGAGCTCCTGTCCGCTATGCTGGATTTAGAGCTCAGCTGACAGGCTGATGATGGCGCCGTTGGCAGCAGTCATGTCTCTGTCCCCTACGTTATCCGAGGTGTATAAATCACCCTAAGTGCCGCCCTAAAGTGCCTGAGCCAGTTGAATGTGCAGCCCAGGCCCCAAATGGCTCTGGAGGTCATCTCTAAAATGCGTCATAACGCTACAGAGCAGTGTTGTGCCTTCAGTCGGCAGAGGGGTGAAGGCGGGCAGGAGATGTAAGTCACTGCCTCACCTTGTGCACACTATCCCTGAGGGTGGTGCAGTCTGTCATGTCCCATTTTTCCCACTGACACTGGAGTTGAAGCGGAAGATAGGGATTTGTTGTGGTAGTTTCCAAAGTGTTTTGAAAAGCAGTTTAGATAATTGATCGTGTTTTTGTCATCGCGTCCCTCAGGTGCAGCCTCGCTCACATCCCTGACAGCTCTCCCGGAGACAGGAGGAAGGCTTTGAACAGGCTTGTTGTCAATACAATACTACTCCGCCTCTAAAAGAGCAGAGAAGAGAGGAAGGATCCCTCCAGACTGCACCATTGTGTTGTCCTCCAGCTATGGAAAAGACAAGATACAAGATTCAAACAAAGCATCCATAATTCATCAAATGAAAACAGCCCTGAGACGTAATTGACTGGTAAAACATACAAATCTTGCTCACGGGGGGCTGGTGCTCCCCAGCTGTTTCACAGGCAACTAAGCATTCACATTAACATTCAAGGTGTTTTCACTAAAGGAGGCTGGCTTGGATTATGACTCAGCTGAGGTGTTAGGCAGACCATGATGGTAACATTAAAGCTGCTGCATCTCTGTTTACGTCCCTCGGGATTAAGGGAGTTAAAGACTGAATTAATCAAGTGCTAATCTTGTTTTTTTAGTTCTTCCTTTCAGGTCACTACATGCATCAGAATATGGGGGTTTGTTGGAATAACACATCTGTTAATTAACTGCAAATTATAGGCTGGATAAGAAAAGTCTTTAATCATCATACTGTGGTCAGGTCAGCGCTGTCCACTCAGACTTTTTTCACACAAATCAAGCAGTTCTCCCTTCATTCGTCCATTTCTCTCTTTGACTCAGCCTGTCATTGCTTCACAGAATCTCAGCTGCTCACCGGCCTGGCGGTGCTCCGGCACAGACGAAGTCCCTTTGATTGCTTTTTTCCCTGTGGGGAGGCAACGGGCTACGATGTGACGGCAGGAAGTCACTGGAGCAGACGAATATCTATAATTCTACCCACATTCCCACGCCACGGGCAAAACTGGATGACTCAAAATGTGCTGTCTTTTCTGGCTGTGCAGAGAGCAGCTTTTTGTACAGCGTTGACAGAGAATCCATAATACATAAAGGTATGAAACAGATAAAGTAAAAAGATAAATAAAAGTGTGAGAAAGAGATTATTTATTTGTTCATTAGTTACCTCAATGTAGAAAATGACCACTAGCAAGTAACACCCTAGTTGATTGCCTATATGGCCTGTGTCTTAAGCTGACCCTTTAGATAAATCAATGTTAACATATGGTTTCACACAGGGTACAAACACCGGTCTCCTGAGCGGACGTCTGGTGTGTTTTGACTCCCCCATCCACCCGACCTCCTCCCTACGCTTTGTCACTCTTTTTACTACCTAGTTTATGATTAACTGAGTTCATGGGATATATACTGTATATGAATTACAGCGTATTACTTTTCGTAGGTATAGCTACAAACGGCGTGAACAGCCTGAACTACAAAAGTGCTTACTTCCAGGCAACTGGCTGCTGACAACCATTTATTTCTTATTATTTAATATATATCATGAATGATTCAACAGAGGTGAATAGATAAAATGCCATGAAAGGCTTTGTTTGCTTTTTATGGGAGTTATTGTTGTTGCTTACCGTACTATACCACATAACCAGGGCGTCTCTCTTACAGTAGAAGACATTCATAGTGCTGCACTATGCTGTTCACATGAAAAGTGGCAGAAAAAGCAGGCTAGAGAACAAGAGAAGAGAGAAATTTACACTCTGGTTTCTTTCTCACCTTCGCACATCTGGCCAATCACGGCGGGAAGTGGGTGTGAAAGTACCAGAAATCGTCAGACAAAGCCATCCCTAATCCAGACTCATACAGGTGGGAGTTCTGAAGCTATTGGACCATCTGACAAACAGTTCTAACAGTGTAAATTGGCTCCTTCACACATATAAACAATCTGGCGTGTGCTAATGAGCAAGCAGTTGTTGGGTTAGCTGTCAGTTTTCCCTGGAAAGTTGATCCCTCTGCAGGTTGTTAGCTACAATTAATCCACTGTGTAAGGTAGCATGACCTGCAGTCAGAACAGACACGGTGAATTTCCCTTTAAATAGTCCTCACTGATGGAATCATCAATCAAGGGTTCCCAGGCGGCTAACGATACGTTGCACTCCTCTGAAGCCAGGTGATTTATGATAACAGAGGCATCATGGGAAAACAGGGAAGGTGGGAACTCGGAGTCCGGGTTGAACTGGAGGGTGCGAACTCTTATTGAAGTTTCATCGTTGCTACGGTTACCCAGGTTGATGGGCGACCTTGGAGTGATGGGGTTTCAGCATGCTCCTCTGCAGACCTTTTAAAAAGCATTTGATAGAATATAGCCGCATGGTTAGTGACATTACCTCCCTCCCTACAGCAAAATGGCTTAACGTCTAATGACCTTTTATGAGGCGCTGCAGAGGGAATGCTTGATGACCCCCCTATAGATCACGCCACAGCTGTCTGGGATAGCGTGATAGAGCGAAGCCATACGGTCAAAGCATATAAGTGCATTTATAATTACATCTCAACATAGGTCAGGGTTATTTCCCACCAGTTTGACTATTACATTAAGGTGTATAAAATGTGTATAGCTCAAGTTGAGTTGTAATGCTTAATTTATTAATTTTTAAAATTCTTTTCCCTTTCATCTCTCCATTACATCAGTACATCATTTCAGTGTTGTTAAGTGTCTAAATAACCTAATAATCTAAATAACTCTCTTTTGGTCCAAGATAAGACTGTTTTACAGTGTTTAGTATAAAAGAGATGAATCAAACTAATCCGTCCCGCAGATTGTATGATGATTGTAGATTCATGAATAAGGCTACAAACTGCCTTGACCTTTGACCTCCAGATATGTGAATGTAAATGGGTTCTCTGGGTCCCCACCAGTCTCCCCTTTACAGACATGCACACTGACAGCTGTTGTTGCCTGTTGGGCTGCAGTTTACCATGTTATGATTTGAGCATATTTTTATGCTAAATGCAGAACCTGTCAGGGTTTCTGGACAATATCTGCCATTGTTTTAATATTAATTGAGTTCCAGTAATAAATATGTACGTTTATTTAGAGCATATTTACCCATTCTGATGTTGATAACAGTATGAAATACTACAAATCTTCCCTTAAGGTACATTTTGAACAGATAAAATTGTGCAATTTGCCATTAACCACATTTAAATATTGTAATCGACTGACGGTGCTATTTACAACATCAATGATTCTTTTGTTTTGGGTACACACAGTGCTACACACTGCAATGATGCATTAACACAGATGTACCTGCATATTCATCCTAATGTGTTAACCTTAATGAACACAGACATACACGTACACACACTCCCGTCTGATCAGACTAAAGCTCCATCATGCGCTGCATGGCTCTAACTTGTCCCGTCTGTGTGACCTTTGCTGTGTCATTATTGATCGGTTGTTATCTGTATGCAACACAGCAGCAGACAGCCAGACGCACAACACCTGACTTTAATCCCAATCACTCTGGAAACATGGCAAGTTGCTGTTGTCATATAAAGTCACAAAGAACCGCAAAGTCAACACACTACAACACAGCCACACCTCCAGCTTCCTGTGTGTCCTGTTAAACAACTTAGTACAGATTTTAATGGGTGTCTCACTAATATTAATTATGGGTTCATTAAACCACTCCGCTACCTGAGTTGGGATAATGATAGGGTGTTTAATTGGGTGTTTAATAAAGGATGTACAACACAATGGCAACAAGGAAGGTGATTTTGTCAACAGTTCATGATTTAAAAAAATACAGTACTAGAAAGTCACCAAGTATATTTACTCCACTACTGTACTGTACTTAGGTACTTTCCATTTCATGCAACTTTTTACTTCAACTCCACCACATTTCAGAGGGAAATATTATACTTTTCACTACATTTATCTGAAAACTTTAATGACTTTGCAGTTAGATTATTCATACAAAATATAATCAAGAAATAGCTGATTATTATAGATTAAGATATAAAATTATTATTCACCTTTACCAGCTGCAACATGCATTAATGCATCAATAATTATAATCCAATAATTTAATATAAATCTGAAATAAGCTATTCTGCATGAGGAGTACTTTTACTTGATGCTAATAGTTTTGTACTTTTACTTACTGTAAGTAAGGTTTTGAATGCATGACTACTCCTGAGTACTTCTTCTACCACTGAAAAAATACTTTATAATAAAGTGTACACATTTTGGGATCTTAATTTAGATATAAATCACACCTGGTGGCTAGTGGGCTGATGCTGCCAGACACAGCCAAAAAGCAAAAACAATAAATAAATCTAAAGTAAATAGATAAATGAAAAAATGAAGAATTAAAAAATGAAATAAAATTAAATAAAAATAAAAAAACGAGGGTATCAATGACATGGCTGGTTGGTGTTGCACTATGCAGATTTGAACACTAGATGGCACATTAGATTAAATAATCAACATTATCGTGCAGTGAAAAATGATAAGTAGCCTATGAATAGTTCCCAGGAAGGTTTTCTCACTGTGATACTTCAGATTGTCTCGGTTTTCCACCACTTTTAGAAATCTGAGAAATGATCACAACTTAATATGCTGAAGGCAACGAATATTTAAAACACCAGTCGCTTTGACAGCTCTGGCTGCTTTCATTCATCTCTTCATCTTGAAACAAGCAGCTCCACTTGCGGATTTACTCTCTGTCTGTTCGTCGCAGACAAAATGTCTGACAGAAGACACATTATGGCTTCATCACAGTTACAGATAGAGCTGTCAGTCAAAAGACATTTTGAATCCGATATATCAGCTCTGCTGATGAGTCACCTCATATCACTTTTCACTACATACAATGTTTGTGTGTGAGTATTGTACAAATGTTGAGTCCAGTGTTAGCATATTTATACACATTTATGACCAAAAACACAAAGTGTCTACGACAGCCAGGCCACAAACTGAACTGTGACCACATAAGACCAAACAAAAACTTTCCACATGGCTTGCTAAGTCAATGCAATTGGTTTAAACATGCAACAAAAAGGTTTTCATGTGAGATTATAGAACAGATTTCAAAAACAACAGCATTTTGCAGCGTTCGCCGATGAGATTTCAGTCATATGGAGGCTGTATTGTGACTGCTCCACTTTCTGAGTTTGTTAAACTCTTACTAATAAGGTTAAGAAAAGCGGATCGGATCATTTTAGGGCTTTAATGGATCAGTTAGCATGCGAGGATTAAGCTGCTGGAATATTCCCTCATCGTTTTCCATATTAGCCCTTCTTAATACAAACACAGGTCATAATTAGATGGTGCTGAGTTTCAGCAGTTCAAAATGATATATTTGAAAGTAAATCACAGGAGTGTTTAATGAACCACTATGAAATGACTGCACCCTGGTGAGAATGTTGAAGACTTCAGCACAAATCTAATTTTCCTCAGAGGGATGATGGAGGCAGATGGGATGTTTATGTTGACTCTTCCTTCGGGTGGCCAAGATTTCCCATCTGTGTCCTCTAGTGCCTCAGATAGTGAACATGTTACTTGACTTTTCTGTTGCAGCTTCTCTTTTTGTTTTAGGTAAATAAGATGGTGACATTATGTACAATGTTTGTCACCTGTGTTTGTCACCGACGTGGAGTTTGCATGTTCTCCCTGTGTTAGCATGGGTTAATTGATGACTCTAAATTGGGAATTGGCGACGTGTCCAGGGTGTACCCCGCCTTCACCCAATGTCAGCTGGGATCGAATCCTGCCCCCCAAACAAAATAAGCAGTTGGAGGTGGATGGATTTACTTAATGAAAAGAGATTGTCACAGTTTTCTTTTCCTCTCTGACACATTTAACTTGTAAAATCCTTCCAGTAATAACTAAACATTTTGAGGAGGCCTGTGTACAATTCATGTCCACACTGCCTGAGTCCTCCCAATCATTTGAATGTGGTTAGTTCTCACCCCAACTTGTCACATACCACCACTGTCTCACAGCCCCTGACGTCTCTTTAGGACCAGGGTGTCAAACATATGGCCCGAGGGCCAGAACCCGCTCGCCAAAGGGTCCAATCTGGCCCACTGGATGACTACACAGAGTGTAAAAATTGCAGAAAAGTATGAGATTTAAATTTTTTATTTTAAGTAAGAATAAAGTCAGAACCTCTTGCTGTGAGGTGACCATACAGCCCATGATGAGATATTAAGTCAAATTTATTAGTAGTTATCATAGAAATCATAATTAACAGAATTAAGTTAAACTTTTAACTTAAACTTGGGGAGTCAAACTTAAAAGATATGACTCAAAGTGTATGTATGTTTAATGTGAACCTGATTTTGAGATATTTTGTCACATTTATGACTTTTTATGGGAATTAAGTCTAGATTTTAAGTAGATAATGTCCAAATCTTTACATAATAAGTCAAAATCATGAGATATTAAGTTTAATTTATGAGTCCGAATGAATAATTAATTGTTGTGTCCCCAGTGTCCTAAACCTATGGACACTAATAAAACCACAAGCCCACATCTAGTCGTCTTGAGCGAAGCCACGTATTTAAAAACTGTGTTTTGGGGTTGTGTCATGTAGAGACAAAGCTCACAGCTCTCTGTGATTTCATGACAGCACAGAGAAATGATCATCTGTTGTCAGTTTTACAGAGAATTTCATAATGGCAGGGTGCCACCCAGTGGTCCCACATATTACAGGAAAACACAACATTGTATAAGAAGACATAGTTGTACTGAATCTTTTTATCTCTGGACCACAAAGTCATACGATATCTAACCACAATCACAATTCAGGTTCTCGGGACCAAATATGTAAAATATGTTTCTAACATAAATTAAATAATTAGATTTCAGACTCACTCCATGAACCAGAAGCAGAATCTACTCTTTTTTGCAGATCAGAAATGGCCTTTAGAGGCTGTGTTTTGCTTGGAGGGACTCCCAGAAAGAGAGTGATTGACACCAAATCAGCTTCAGAGTGCGTCAGGGAGGCAGCAGAGATTTGCACGTACAGCAGCAATCATCAAACCACAACCCTCCTCCTTCTTCTGTTGTCTACAAAGTCTACATCTGCCTGTAAGCTATATGGCACGGTCTGAAATTGTAGTGCTTTTGCTGCTACCATTAACTTTTTTTATACTTACAGGAGTTCCCCATGCAACTTCATGATTGATGACCAGAAGTGTAAATTGGAGTTGACTCTGGGGCTAATTACACCACAGAAAATGAGGAGTTCTCATCCACTTGAGGATCCACCCTATCAAGGTGAACTGGTACTGCACAACTACCAGTGAGTGAAAGTTTTCATTCCCTAAATTTAGTTTTCTTTTAATATTTAGCAACAAAAAAATGATATTGATTAGTTTTATAGCAGTAGGGCAACAATGACCATTTCTCTTGATTCATTTTTGTCCAGTTCAGTTACACTCTTGGCAAAACAAATCTTCCTAATAATACACTGCTAGTTTTTCTTTTGGGAGCTTAAAGGTACAGTGCGTAGGATTTGGTGGCATCTAGCAGTGTGGTTGCAGATTGCAACCAGCTGACTCACTCCTTTCCCAAGACTGTGGTAACGTGAGCTGTCGAGTGCAAAACCATTCAGACGTCATTCATACCATAATAACACTACATTAGGAGCAACAGAAGTCAGACAGCGGCTGGCGGTATCACGGTTTTGCAGTTTCACAAGCATGTCAGAGATATACGGTGGCCTTCAGGTAACATAAATCCGTGACGGTCTCTCTCAGTGTTTGGTTTGTCCGTTCTGGGCTACTGTGGAAACATGGCGGACTCTGTGAAGAGGACCTGCTCCCTGTGTTGATATGAAGGACTCATTCTAGGCTAACAAAACCAAAGTTTCAGTCAGTTAGTTTCAGGTCATGAATATTATATTCCATTTCTGAGCTGCACGGTGGTGCAGTGGTTAGCACTGTTGCCTCACAGCAAGAGGGTCGCAGGTTTGAATCTGGTTTCGGGCTCTTCTGTGTGGAGTTTCCATGTTCTTCCTGCGTTAGCCTGGGTTTTCTCCAGGTTCTCCAGCTTCCTCCCACAGTCTAAAGGCATGCAGGTTGATTGATGACTCTAAATGTCCTGTAGGTGTGAATGTGAGTGTGAATGGTTGTCTGTCTCTACATGTCCTGTGATGGACTGGTGACCTGTCCAGGGTGAACCCGCCTTCGCCCAATGCCAGCTGGCATTGGCTCCAGCCCCCCCAGTATAAAAACTGTGATTGGTGGCATCATTAATTAGTCAATCAAGAACTTGATTGTCATTATGCATACACCACGAAACCTGAAATGGTGCTTTGCATTAAAAGATTTCACACATATTTACTGACTAAATAAGGCATGAATGAGGCTAAATATTAATGGTAAAAAGTACAGAATTAAAGCGATATTAGTACAAACTTATAAGCAATATGAAGTATAATACAACAACTAACGAGTTGTATAGCTTCCCTGCATTGGGTAACACAAATTACATAATTATATTTATTTATCAGTCACAAGCTTCAACATTTGTTCCTCATTTTTTACCATTACCACCACCTCACTTCTGTTAATACCACCACCCAGCCCCCAATTGCTGCAAATGCACCCTAGTGCTGTATTTAACTGTGCAATACCTTCTTAGTATTTATTATCGTTTATTACATGTTTTTATCAATTCGTTTCTATCTTATTGTCTTGTTGTTATCTTGTTCTCTTGCAGATGGTCAGTGTAAGTTATTCAACCTAATTTTGTTGGATGTAAGGAAGTATATTGAATCTTGAATCTCTTAGAGGCTGTTTTGTTAATCACCGCCCACCAGGTGCTTTTAATGTAGAATTGTATTTTAATGGTCTAATATGTTGAAGACAGGAGTAATTAAACTGGCAGATTTCATATAAACATTAGCCCTAACTGCTTTTCATTGTCTTTCTAATCTTTTAATGGCCTTCACTTTGCTAATTTATATATATTCTGCAAGCATCTTGGCTGTGTGGGTCATGGTCATCTCTGCTCAGGCGGATGGTCCTGAATAGAGTGACCGGCAGCCATGTGACATGTGTGGTGACCGTTTCTGACGGGGCGCTAATGATCGACTGGCACGCAAGCGGGTCGTTAGCCAGCCGGACGAATTAGCAGGTTGCATGCAAAGGCCTTGGGATCAGGCCAGACCACAAAATAGTTGAGTCATTTTCATTCTTCCCCTCCCTCCCTCGGAGGGAAGTACAAACGCAGATAATCTCATTAGTAAAACATAACTTTTGTAAAAGAGCTTAAGAGTAACCCTTGATTGGACATGCTGTAAACTGACAGGCCTGCACAGAGAGATTGCAGATATCCTGTGTAATCTAAAAGTTATTATTATATCACCCTCATGTGATAGTCTTTATGCCATGTGATGCAGCTTTATCTTCCCGTTTCATCGGCCACTTAACCACCCAACCAGTTGAGCCTGTGCTTAGCTCTCGTGTTGACCTTTTGACCCAGCCCTGCAATAAAGGATGGAAGTTGGACGACCCCGGAGGTGCTACGATCGTCTTGAGATCCTCTGATTTATGAGATTAAAGCACAAAATTGTTTGTCTGTTTTGTCATCTGCAAGCTTTGTTCGATGAAACACTTCCATACAGCTGTCACAATAGTTTGACAGTTCAGCAACCTGCATACAAATTATTATATATCGCAGCAACGTGAATACAAAAGAGAGATTAGCCAGAGAAAATGTTAACTGCCGTCACACAGATTAATGTCTCTACACTAAGGAGATCGCAGGACAACTGAGGACACATTCATCCCTAATTGTGTTTGACATTCATAAGTGAGGAATTTTTTAGTCAAGTGCTGAGACAAACATGGGTGGTCTCCAGATCGGCTTTGTGCCAACAATGGAATAATCCTCTTAATAAAGTTAAAGCTGTGATTGTTAAAGCTGCGGCTGTCCTTTAATGATCATATGGGCTGGAGAGTGATAGCAGCAGACAGACACTAACTACTATAACAGTAGAGGGAGCTGCTCACCATTCTATACTGATATCACTGTGACCACTGCAAAGCTTTGTGACAAGTATTTTGTGTTTTTACTAGCTGGTAAATACTTGCAAGTCAAGGGTCTTATCTGCTTCATCAAAACTGATTTGGTATAGTTTGATTAGATGATATAAATACATAATAAATAATATATTATAATATTATAAATGTAATAATAAAAAAAAATCAAACAACTATCATCAGGCTCTGAATCAAGTATTAATGAACCCTAATTGGTGCACAGCAATTTGCGACCCCGCCCACCTCAAACCACTGAGAAGAGCACTGAAAAAAAACAAAAATCCACAAATCTGTGGTGCAGTGGTCAGCACTGTCGCGTCACAGCAAGAGAGTCACAGGTTCGAGTCCGGCTTGGGGCTCTTCCGTGTGGAGTTTACGTTCTCCCTCGTGTTAGTGTGGGTTTTCTCCGGGTACTCCAGCTTCCTCCCACAGTCCAAAGATATTCGTATTAGATTAATTAATGACTCTAAATTGCTCGTAGGTGTGAATGTGAGCGTGAAAGGTTGTCTGTCTCTATGTGCCCTGTGATGGACTGGCGACCTGTCCAGGGTGAACCCTGCCTTCACCCAAAGCTAGCTGGGATCCAGTCCCCCCACGACCCCTAACGGGATAAGAAGAAGATGGATGGACACAAATATGTCTGAAATATAGAAAACTTCAGCTTTGTGAGAAAATGGTGTTTATATAGAAACCCATTGCTCATAGTAAGTAGCTGATTAAAAAAAAAGTTTTTAGGGCCTTTAAAAAACATTTAAAGGGCCAGTGTGTAACATTTCATGGGCTCTATTAGCAGAAATGAAATAAAAATATTAAGAACTATGTTGAAACTGTTGTGTTTTTTCTATCTGCATAGAGAGAGGGTCCTCTTCACGGAGTCCGCCATGTTGATCCGTCATGTTTCTACAGTGGCCCAGAACAGAAAAACCAAACACCGGCTCTAGAGAGAGACTGTCATGTTTTAAGTAACATGAAGGCCACCATTTTTCTCTTTTCACCTCTTGGAAAGAGAGGAGTGAGCAGAGGGGTATTCAGTTGGTTGCAGTCTGCAACTGCACCACTAAAGGTCACCGAATCCTACACATTCTACCTTTAATGCATGTCATGAGCAAAATAATAAAGATGCGAATCCCCACAGTGAATTAGGAGGCCTCCAAATGCACAAACTCCAGTCCTGAAGTGTCACTGAGATCAGTCTCATCAAGAGGATGGAGGGAAAGCAGACACTTTTAACATTTAATGGTACATTTGGATGTGAATTTTGTTATCACTGAGACATTAGGGAGTATTGGCGTCTGGTATTATCAGTTTTTATCGCTGTTTCTGTGTGTGGGCGCCTTATCTGATTAACCATCAATAGTCCATCCGTCAGTTTGACATATTTCAAAAACTGGACAGCGGAGCAGCTCCCAGTGGCCACGAGCACTCAGGTCCTCAGAGGACATCAACTCTGACCTCAGTGATTCGTCTTTGGTCTGGGATATAACTCACTAGATGTCGTGTTCTTCAAACAACAACAAACAAATATGAACTTTGCGTCTGGGAGGGTGTTTTTCCCTCCCACGAGAAGACGACGCGGTGACCCCTGTGACCCAGGGGAAAAGTCACTTATGTAAGAGTTGATTAAACCGGGAACACTGAAAAATAATCTTCTACATAGTGTTATGGCACAACTTGCCCACGGAAGGCTTGCTGTTTTTCTTCTGTCAGCTCGGTGAAGCGCTGATCACTTGAATCACGGCCCTACGGGGATTTAGAGGTGTATTTGTACAGGGAAATATTTGAAGACAATATGACATTCTGCTTTGAGTTATTGAGTCATCTGTGGTGATCCAGACATTGGCTGCTATTGTATTGTTTCATGTTAAATCTCTTGGTAGTCGTTTAATGTTGATCCTGATGCATACTGGGACTCTGTCCAAGACATTCTTAATATTGATGCAGGTAACGAAGAGAGCCAGGACTCCTCGGCCCTCACACATGATTGACAATCCAGTGAAAGAGGCTGAAGTATAAGCTGTTATATTGCTTTACTCCCCACGGTGTCAAATGGAAATGAGATGAATTTCACAGACATAGCTCGGTGTGTTTCAGGTGGAAGCACAATGCAGCTCTTGAGAGCAGGACAGAGGTCACAGCACTTCGAGATCGACACTGATTCATAACTCTTCCCTCTTTTTCCTTCTAAAATGGGAAGTTTGGAGATCTTGTGTTTAGCTCTTTTTCGCCCAGTGCCGTGTGTTGTTCTGCTTTACTGCCCGACAGTAATTCAACTGTGCAAACCTGAAGTGAAAAAGCTCCTTCCAAACAAAGCGTAAAATGAATGGCCACCAGCTGCTGTTTCTTTTTTTACGGTCCTGTAGGAAAGGAACCTGCTCGGAAATTTCATGCAGATGTGAGCGCATGACTGGCTGGTGACAACTTATAAAAAGAGACTGTGGGGCACCCAGTGAGCCCAGAGGGAGACCGAGGGATCAACCCTGCATGGGGGATAAGGAGAAACAGAGTGGGGTCTTACCTTAAAAGGCAGAATCCTGAAGGCTGTAGGCCATAACAGCAGGAATGCAGCCCTCTGACCTGAGCACCCGGTACTTTCATACACTCTCCTTTCTGTGCAATTCCACACAGGTCACCTTGTATCCTTAACAAATACACTTGATGAAATAAAATATGAGTCAAAAGTCATGGACAGTTGAGTCCTGAGTCATCCTTCTGTTGTAGTAAAAAGACCATCTGTAATTGTGCATGTTATCATGACACCAGAGGCAACTCCACTGAAAATAAACAGGAGGCTAACTTTCTAGAGCCAAGGCAATGTGGGAAGATTTGCTTTTTGAGAGCTGAAAGCTTTACAATAGCCTTCAGAGTGTTAGGATTGCTAAATAATGCTCATCAGGTGTAACAAGCTATGAATCAACACAGTCGGTGCCTTGTTTATTGTTAATGGAGCAGCTGAAGGATGTAGCTTTCAATTCAGCATTTGGAAGATACACTCTTCTGGTTTCTCCTTCTTTCCGAGAGTCAGATGAGAAGATTGATACCATTTTTGGTTAGGAAGGTGATGTCAAACTTCTCATCTAACTCTCAGAAAGAAAGCAAATGGACTTACATACTAATGTTAGCCAATATTCATTCTCCTTTTAGCTCTGTTTTGGTCGCCCATCAAGTTCTGATAGAAATATAAAAGCAGTTAAATGCCCCGCTATGTTCACCAGCTAGCCTGTTGTAGGCTGTTCTCATACACCGTTCCTATGTTCAGTATACCCACGAAAACTTTAGTTTGTATATATTCCATGAAATCAATTTGTATATAATCCACGTAATTGTGAATCAGGAAGTATAATGAGCAACAAGCGCAGTGTAGGGAGGAGGACCCTGTTAGTCAAAAAACACCTGACTTTCGCCCCAGAAGACCGGTGTTCGTACCCCGAGTGGAACCAAAAATCAACGTTGAATTATTTGTCAGGTAACATCCACACTGAAGTAACGCCGCTTCTGGAGTTAAATTAACCCAAACCACAATCGTTTCCTAAACCAAACTAAGTAGTTTTGCTGTCTAAACCTAATAAAGGTGTTTCCTGTGAAGACAGAAGTTTATTCGTTACTCTGAAAAGACTGAAGGGGAAATGAACACGTACATTGCCTGTTGCTGGTTATTCGTAGGTTAACACATGAAAAATGAGGAATAACTTTTCAAAAGACGTCATACAAACCATATGAGGGTATGTTGACATTCTCTGTTTCCCAAAATGTTGAACTATTCCTTTAGTATCACAAGCAACATTATATAAACAATAGATAATAGCAATAACAGACCTATACTTTACATATAGGGATGTCGAAGTTAACCTCTTAAAAATCTGATGGGCCACCAGTATTTTGGAGGTGATCCCGGGTTCAGTTTTACAGCTAGAATGAAGATACTGGTATCAAATGAAAGCAGAAAACCTAAAGAATCCATTGGTACCACGTCATACTAGCTTGTCATGAAGGAGGTTAAATAACGGCACAAACTTGCACTAAATGTTAGCGAGGAAAAACTGTCATGTCCATTTCCAAAGGGCTCCCTTGACCTCTGACCTCCAGATGTGTGAATGTAAATGGGTTCTCTGGGTCCCCACCAGTCTCCCCTTTACAGACATGATCACTTTATGATAATCAGTTTGGGTCAAGTCAGCACACTGACACACTGACAGCTGTTTGTTGCCTGTTGAACTGCAGTTTGCCAGGTTATGATTGGAGCATATTTTTATGTTAAATGCAGTATGTGTAATAATGTGAGGGCTTCTGGACAATATCTGTCATTGTTTCATGTTAATTGATTTCTGATAATAAATCTGTACAAGTGTTTGCATAAAGTAGCATATTTGCCCACTCCTATGTTGATAAGAGTATTAAATATGTGACAAATCTCCCTTTAAGGTTCATTTTAGCAGATAAAAAGTTTGCGATTATTTTGTGATTTACTATTTTAATCAACTGACAGCTCTATTTACGTATAAATCTTATAAACAATCTCTGAACTATTCGTAGGATTGGCATGTATCTGTCAATAAATGCCACTCCCAGGGCAACTCAATGACCTGGCCTCATTATCTGATCCCAAAAGGTGACTGAGTCCAGTCATCTCATTATGGTGACAGAGATGTTGTTGACCTGCAAGAGGAAAAGCTGGTCGTTGATGTCACCGACGTCTATAAGGGGAGATACCCCCTAAGCCCGTTCCCCTGCCTCACCCTCTGCATGGCGTTGGAGGAATTCTCAGAGGGTTGTCTGGAGGAAATGCAGCAAAGAGCAACTATATAAATACCTCCTCTGGGTGAATATAGGTCGCTGGCCAAAGGAGAGGACGCGATGGGCAGTTGCTGCCCTGCTGGGGGCATGCCATTTAGAAAGAGACAAAATATAGACAAGGGTGATCTTAGAAAGACTCACATGATCACTGCCTTTGGTTTCCTTCCCTCGTGCTGCCTTAGAAGGAGAGTTCAGGGCATACATTACTGTCCCATCCGACTGGGCTCAGTCACAGTCCCATTCTTTCCAGACTGGAATAAGCATGAATAAATATGAATAATTCATGAATTGTTTGCCGTGTGGGGGTTGTTGTAAATTAAGCCGATTAAAATGGCAAGCGCAGACTTTTTGCTGAGCCCGATGTCTCAGAGCAGCCTTCTGCAGTATTTATCATGAAGCTGACAGGGGACAGTGAATGGCACTGACTGCAGGCTAATAATGTACATTATCTAGTGTCTATCTGTGGAAATGTTATGTATCACCTGACAATAGGCTGATGTGCATGACGATGTGTTTGAGTTAGTGGGGACAAAAAACAAATTATTGTTGAATTCATATGTTTCATTTAGGTTTGTATGTATTCTTTTGTTTACTTGCAGGTTATTTTTTAATGCAAATGGTTTTAGCATTATGTTCCTTTAATTAAGGAGTGTAACACATATGTTTAACAAAAGGTGAGAAGAACTAGATTTAAAAGGAAAGCAAAGCTGCCACAAAAGGAAGCAATAGTACAATAACAATAATAGTAAATAATAGTAAATATGCTAGAAAGTATCATTACAATAATACAGGCAGAGAACTGTCAGTCAGTGAATAAACTCATGTCACCTACACAGCAATAAGTTTACTATATGTAATACATCTTAAGTTGGCAGCAAAACCCTGGAGTAACTGGTAGGTTATGTTATTTCTTCTTTAAAAACTAAAATAGTCTTTCTTTAAAGGTGCTAAATATGAAATTGGGAGCATTTCTGTTGCCTCTCAACAGCTCTCAACATGGTGATGGTGAGCTAGTGGCTTGTAGCTACAGGTCTCTGCCACAGCGTTGTCCGTGTTTTTGTCTTACAGCTTTAACTCTTTCACAGTGTGTTTTCAGCTCATGGAAATTAATTATAACCCTTTTAGTCGCCTGAAAACTTATCTTATTCAGCGTTTGCTTGTACTTAGCTCCACCCTCTCATGTCACTTCTGGTTGCAAAAAAACCCAACATGGTGACGGCCAAAATGCGAAACTCAAGGCTTCTGCAACGCCGCCATCAGTCGGGAAGGTGTTATCAGTTGCGACCGCCATATGAGAGCAGTGCAGCAGCAGTGAGCTAGCCAGTGAGGCTAAATTAATGCTCTGCATATCAAATTTCCCACATTTAAATGCGGTCTTTCTTTTATCACCTTTAGCACTAATTCGGCAAGGCTGTTGAAGCCTAAATATAGACATTTACTTTAAAGGACTACTTACTTTTTTTTTTTTACCACACATGCCTCCACTTGAACACATTTCCTGGTATTCGTATCGTTACAGTGACACCACCCACAGATACATTAACTGTGTTAAATTGGTTTTAGCAGCACGACAAGTATTTAACCTGACTAAGTGACAAAGCACAAAACTGCACTGGTCTGTGATGGCTATTGCAAAATTATACCAATTTATAAAGTATAGAAATTAAAGGTAATCTATGTTAATTGCTATAACTGTAGTTGCATGTAACAACTTTTGAATTATTCACATAAGAGCAGGTATTGTGCTGATTACTGGCCAGTGCAATTAACCCCAAAATGATGCACATTAGCAGTAAATGAAGTGTGCCATTAAGTGTACAGTAGCTCTTGTTTTGCTCTACATAGCGTGGCACCGAGCACGATTAGCTGGGCCTGGGTTCTGTCACAGAGGTATTGTGGTGCCTCTGAGGTGACACTGCTCTGTTTAACTCTCTCTGCCCTCCTCTGAGCTCGGCCCTCACGTGCCGAAGACACAAACTCAACTTGCTATGGTTACTGTCAGCCAAACAGCAGTCAACAGTGCACTGAACCTGAGCTGTCCACCGCCTGCCAGACCAAACTACATGTGAGCGCGCTTGTATCTGCACTGCATCAACCCCCGGCTCAGACTCATTTTTATTCACCCATGGGAATAAGTTCTCTCTGCTCTCTGCTGTTGTTGTCTTTTGAAAGGGAGCTGCAGCCCCGTGCTGCTAAATCAGCAGATCTGCAGAACACTTGATTCCCAGCTTCATGCTCAGCATCCCAAAGTAAATGTTCTCAAGAAGCTTTCTACTGCTACCGAGGCCCCCGATTAGCAGAGGCATGGCACCGACAGTATGCATCAGTGATGAATAATATCTCTCCATCAAGCAAGAGAAATATTTAACAATAATATTTCTAAGAGAAGCTGCGCTCGGTCTGCTGGCGAGATGGAAAGTATCTGTGTTTGGGCTCATTTTGTGCTGTAGCAGGTGAGACAAGACGAGCTTTATCCTGCTGCACATGGGGAAACATCTTATTAAAGTTTCCCCTCTCATCCGCCTGACACGGCTCAAATCCGGCTACGAGGGGCTCCTACACCGACACCTCTATGTGAAAGACAGTGTGCACATTATGCAGCTCTGTTGTGGAGGTCGGGTGGAAAATTTTGCTGGGTTTGAGCTGTGCTTTCTTTGGCACCGGTGGCCTCTCGGCCAAAAGCTTATTCATCTGTGAACTGACAGCTTCACCTTAGCCCAGGAAACAGAGGAGCCGGATCCCCTGATCACCGATCTGCTGGAGGAACGTTTATAATATACCTTGTACTGTAAGGGCGAATGTTTTGAGAAGATAGCCTTTTTGGTTTGGTAATTTATATCTATATGGGAGAATTTGCCTTAAAAAGTTGTGTATGCTCTTTTTTTCTTCATGTTTTTCACCGTCCTCCTAAACCATCAAAGTCAAACAGACAGAATTTAGCAATTAGGCTTTTTTCCTGTTTTTGTCCAGAAAGCAACTGGTTGGGAAAATTACAAGGCAGCAGGTAGCGCGGCAACACCCGTGTCACCTCCCTTTCTCGGCTCACGTCACCAATTTGGCTGTCTGTTTTCCGTAACACCAGTTTGGCTTCACCAAAAAAGGAACATTCATTTTTCAGTGACTTTATCTCAAGTGCAAGCAAATGGAAAAACACAAGCTAAGATGTGACTTGCCAGTTAAACAAGTGGAATATTGTTCTGCTTGTGAGTCTGTGGGTGTAACAATGAGTTGGTTTGTGGTGTAGAGTAACGTGGGATATCAGAGTTGAGGTCTCTTCAGGTCAAACTTCCACCTTGACTCTGTGGCAATGAAAAAATGTCCTCCAGCACTATTTCTACCTTTCTGTTCCTGGTATTTTCTCTTCTGCCCTCAGGCCTCCAGAGAAGACTAAAACACACTGTTGAAGTTGTGCAACTCCAACACAGTGATTTACATTAGAGAAACCTCTATGAAATAAGGGCAGTGTGTATTTCATGTAGCTGAAGTCAGAGAACATGGAGGCAGTCTTCTGGATGTCACATACTGTATGTCCAGTATTTGTGTTGGATTTCATAAAACGCTGGTGTTTCCTGGTATTTTGTCTTTGGCATCGCTACAGAAATACTTCTGATAAGATAAGATAAGATAAGATATTCCTTTATTAGTCCCACAGTGGGGAAATTCATATTGAAATTCATATGTTACATAACACGCTATGAGCTCCTTTGTAAACTAAAGAAAGATTGCTTGGGGTCCATGTCTGTCAAAATGAAGGTTGTCATCAAGTTAATGACGTACCATTGCAGGTGTAAGCATAGTAATTACCTGGACGGCAAAGGTTTTCATTACTCATACTTGGAGAGTTGGATGCTTTGGCTCAGTATGTTCAAACTCTTTAGCACTGATGCTGGGATTTTCCAGTGGCCAAGGTATCTACCATGTCATGGCTTTTCTTCTCCTCTAACATCTGGTTTCACGGCGTCTTCAGATGCCTCGGCCAGGTCGGTGGCGGTTGTTTACAGACTCTCTGAGGCCTCTAAGGGATTCGGGAAGGTTTGCCACATTGGCCTGCTAAATGACAGAAGTGGAATCGAACACGGATAATTATTTGCATATGAAATTAGCTTGCTAACACAAGTGTGTATAACTCTGGGTTTGTTACGAGAGAGGATGACATAGTGGCATGTGGGTATTTTGGGGAAGCCTGCCATAAGCCTCCATAAGTTGGGCCCACAGGGACGGAGGATCAGGGCGAGGAGGCCACCGATGAGGGGTGGTTGAGTTCAAGAGGCTGCATGCATGGGTAACCACTGCTGGTCGCGCTCTTTCAGGCAGTTACTTCAACACTGCTGGGTCAACACATCCTTATTGTAACTAGACAGAGGGAGAGGACTCATCTATCGTTCAGCACTGAACAAAGTTTGCCTGCGGTGTTTTACAGCCTCATCTCGCCATACATTCTAGCTGGCGATAGCGTGGCTCTGCGGCCGGAGCCCTCCCTCCTCACTTGAAACAGCTGATTTATGTCTGGTCCCGGACACTTGTGCTCTGTGGCTGGAATGCAGGGAATTTCAGAGCCCCCTCCTCTGCCTGTCCCGTCCACACGCAAACAAACGGAGCAGGCGCCTGGTTGGGCAGATGAAGGCCTACCGGTGCTCCCACTGCAGGGCAGGGACGCAGAATGTGAGGAATGTCAGAGGCGAGAAAATAAACCCATTCTGTCCTTTCTGTCAGTCTGTAGCTCTTTATTTCTTTGCTGTCTTTCTAACTGTCTTATTTCCCATTTTTCCTTTTTGTGCTACATGTTTTTCCAGCATCTTTCAGCCAATTAGATTGTTATCAGGCCACTAAATAGGCGTTGTCGGTCGCTATAAGCACCACAGATGTGGGTCATGAGGTGCCTACCAAATATTAGGCTGGTGTTCAAAATGTAATGTTTCATTAGGTTTTACAATGTGCTGAAACATAGACCCACATCTATTGTGGTTATAGAGACTGGTAACGCTTATTTAATTGCCTGATAACAGTCAAATTGGGTGAATTTTCAGCCTCTCTGATCTTATCTTGAAGTTTTGGCGTCTTTAGCTTCTGTACTGTGATGTATTCCACAGTGAAACAGTATATTTGAGCGGAGCACAGTCACAAGACGGATTTAAATGAAATCATCAGCATTTGATTGGACCACTAAAAAGATGGTGGACTCAGCATGTAGAGCAGTATGGGCGTCAAATACCGAGGCTTTGTCACAGCCGTCGGCTTGTGCTACTGCCGCCCTTTAGCGGCAGAATGAAACGCAGCGCGTTGTTCTATTAACTACAACATAAACCCATCTGCGGTACAGTAAACACTCCCAGAAAGGGTGTCGGGAGTGACTGTAGTGACGTAGTAATTTTCACTGTACAAATGTAGTAGCTGTAAGCTCAACCATACAGTTTTCCTAAACCTAAGTAGTTTTGTTGCCTAACCTAAAGTGTCTCCAGGTATTTTTGTAGGCCAACCAGGAAGTTAGCATCGCTGTGGGCTCCCCCGATTTTTCTGTTGGCTTTTGGAAAATAAACTCTGTGGCAAACAAACATTTGTGATACTTACACATTTTGCTCAGCAAGATAATCTTCAGAAAGGATCTCTGAAGTGTGAATGCAATCGCCAGAATCTAACGTTAGGCTAATTTGTTAGCAACTGCTTTTTTAAAGATATGTAAAAACTTCAAAATCCACGAGTGGGTTATTTATTGATGTATTTTATATTGTAGAATTTAATGTTAAGCTTGTGTCAACCACAGACCTTTCAGGCGTCTCACTAAAAACCCATTGACTTCCAGAGGATGTACTAAAATGCTAACTTGTTTCTGGGTTTTAGCACTCATTGATCCCAAAAATAAGGTGACAGCAAAGGGTGTGACAAAGCAGCAGCATGTGACTAGTTAGGATGAGATTGTGTTGGCGCTACAGAGGACGTTGGCTCAACACACCTCCTTCACTAAAATTTTGATGGATGGATGCCATTGGTTGAACTTGGTTGGTCCTAGCTTACATTATTATTATTATATTTTGTATATATATTTAAGATTGGATTTTGAATTTTTTGTCATTTTTATACATATATTGTTAAATAGCCCATATTTTGTTAAAATGACCGGGGATGTGATCCAAAAGGGTTAAAAAGCTGCTTCTCATCTTGACTTTAATCATCTTTTGGGAATTAACTCTCAGTTCGGGTGTATGCACACATTACCTGCCAAAAATTAGCCAGAATAGGACAAAATGAATTTATTTGTGTTACAATTTTAAAAACACAAATATGCATAGTGTTCTGTTGTTTGAAATGTGGCAAATGAATTATGTGACAGACAAATGAATGCTTTGTTAAACACACTTAAAAGTCACAAAATGCAAATATGTTCAAGACTGTGTAAAAAAAAAAAAAAGCAAAGGGCCTCAAAGACACTGTGTATATATGGTGGAAGTCAACATAAGGACACAAATCTATCATGTAGCATTTGTACAGTAATGTAAAATCAAAGGCACGATGGCTGTGTTTTAACTCAATAGCACATGCATTTTAAACATGCGGCTGGCATGGCAAACAAAAAAGAAGAAGAATCAACACTCCATAGAAGCTAGAATAGGTATGTGTTTTGACAATAAAAACATAGGCAGCTTTGTCTATTGTAGCTTGTTCTCATCTCAATGATATATCCAGACACCATTTTGATTGCTTTGTGAGTCTTTCCCTCCTCGTGGCTATAGTTTAATATTTCCCTTTGTCCTCATGGGGCCTCGGCGCAGCTCAAGGCCTGCTCTTCGCTGCGGGTTTATCCATTATGTTGAGCACATCGTCCAAGATGGACGGGCCCAGATCGAGTTCGAGGGAGAGGAGTGACCCTGTGATCTGGGTGAGGGAATCCCGTGACATGCTCTTCTCCTTGGAAAACTCAAACTCAAAATCACAGATGCGGCCCTCCTCCACCCCGCTGTCCCTGTCCACCCACTCTCCATTGCACTTTGCGAGCTCCTGCTTGAAGCCCAGGGTAATGTCATTGTTAAAGTGTTCATAACTGTTGCAGTTGCCATTTCCATTTCTGTTGAGACTCCTGCTGCCGTTGCAGATCTTGCTCTGGAAGTCCCCTTTACCGCTAAAGCTATCAAAGCTGTCGCTGCTCATGTCACTGTTCAAGCTGCCGTTAGCTTTGAAGGTGCTGTGACCATTGATATAGTAGGATGATGGCTTGTCAAACCTGGACTCGCTCTTGTTTATTTTGTTAGCTTTGGCAACTGCCTTCGAGTTGGACTTCTCTGTGTTTTCCAGCAGATCCAAGAGGACATCAGGCTTTGACTGGATATCTGTGGAAGGAGATGGAGGTCCACTGTTGAAGACATCCATGGAGCGGAGCAGAGCATCCATCTGTAGGATCTCTACCTCCTCTGTGCTGTCAGGTTTCATGGGAGACCCCATGATGTCCTCCAGTGGCTCTGGGGGCATGGAGAACACAGTGGAGGAGATCAGGGGGAGGGTGAGCGCCTGGCAGCCACCGATAGTTGGGAGGGAGATGGCGTTCTTGAGCACCGGAGAGGGGGTCTCGGAGAAGGAAGCATCACCAGTGCTGTTGGCTCTCAGAAACTCACTCTGGATGCCGTACTGAGGTTGGACGTCGCCCTTCCCGGGTAGGAGTTCATACTTCCCCTGGAGGAAAGACATGTCTCCAAAGGTGTCTCTCTCTCCGCCCTTGCCAATGTGAATGGTGTGGCGAAAGTCCCCCAGCGGTGGACTGATCATGTCTGGGGACAGAATATCTCTGAGGCGACATTTCTTTCCCTTCTTGTTATTGGTGGGTTTCAGGTATATGGGTGCTTTTGCCGGCATGGCTGTAGTTGCAGAAGAGATCTCAGATATGCAGGATAAAAAAGTCAGAAGTGCTCTACAATTCTGGACGTTGCAGTTCCCCCCGGGAGGAGCTCTAGTTACATTCTCAGTAACCAACAGGAATCCAAAAATAAGTTCAGCAATTGCAGCATTGATCAGGAAATGGGATTCCAAGCAGAGCTGGTGACGTCCGCCGGTGGAGGAAGGTCAAATGTCCACTTTCCTGAAATCAGAGACAAACAGAGAACATGTCAGCATCTTTTTTAAAAGCATGAATTGAGCACTGATTTTCAGAGAAAAAGAAGAAATCTGGTCAGCAACAAACAAATTCTGGATCCCACAAGAGAAAACGATCTTATCCTCATCTCGCATCTGGCGAGCTCAGAAGCCAGAGAGCAGAGGAGGATGAGGCCTGGGTTGAAGGCTTTTCACTGCAGTGTTCACATTTCCACACACGAGCCTCCTTTGGCCTCCTCGGCTCTGGATGTGCTAATGTGGAACAGCTGGAGCGCAGATTGGGAGAGGAGAAGCAAAGCGGGACTTTAGGAGGATCAGAGCAGGGCAGCCTGTTTTATGAACCAGCTACTGCTAAGACATGCACACAGATAGAAAGAGATGGACCAGAGCGGCAGGGGGGTTGGAGGGGTTTAGGGGCTTACAGAGCAAGTGGATCTGAAGAAAGAAGGTGATGCAGATTGTGAATGGATGGGCAGAGGGTTTAATAAGGGCTGTGATACCAACCAGGCTGCACAATACATCAGGATGGGTAAACATTATTAAGGCGGGATTGGATTTGATAAAAGGTGCCTGATTGCATGCTGCCTCTTCAGAGCTTTTCCATTACAAATCCAACTGAGAATGTCACCACGTTGGCAGCAGGCTTAGTGTAGGATGAACCGGGGAAAAGGGGAGAGAATTGGTTTGACCGTTATACCGTTTTTTGACTGAAATAAAATAGCGACCATGGAGAAAGGGAAAAACACTCTATGGAGGAAGGGAGTTGACTGTGTGTGATGGGGTGGAGGGGTGGGAGAGAGCACCAGTGAGGAGAGAGCTTGCCCATTTATAGACATATTTACTTATGAGAGGTCTGTCAGCAGTGACCGTCTGACAACGCTGCACAAAAGTGCCTGGGCGGTCAGGTCCAAAAAAAAAAAAAAATGTTTCACCGAAAAAACATCCACATTCCTGCTGCGACTGACCCTGTCGAAATGCACTGCATCAGCCTTATCAGAGACACTTTAAGTAGGCTATGTTTATTCAGCAGGCACATTAGTGTGGAGCCAGAGAGACAGACACTTGCTGCGCATTTCAGTCCAAATAGCAGCGCTGACATCCACTCTCAACATGGATTCTGGTGTTTCCAACCTGTTCGATGCGCAGATATCCTTAGCCTTATAAGAACCACAGCTTCAGTAAACTCTGTAGGATGTGAAGTACAAGGTGAAATCTTTGCACTTCATGGGATGCTGTTGCAACACAAATAAACCTGTCAGCCAACAAGCACCATGGGTGCTATATATAGCCCTGACAAACACAGAGGGATGCAGAACGCGTGAGTTTGTTGAATGGCAGCGCTGCTCTTTCTCCGAGGGCCCTCGTGTATTCAAGTGCTGGTGTTGAGTGTTTGCGCGAGGAGCCTGACTGCGCTCGTGAGAGATAGCGGTTTTGAATGCACGCCATGTGTGCGATGGAGAGCATGTTTGTTTGCTAACAGTGAGGGAGAGAAAGGGAAGGGGGAGGAGGAGGGCTAAGAGGAGTGCTGCAGTGTTTGATGAAGGGGGGCTTACAGCAAAATCCCTCACTTGTTTAGCTCAAGCTTCTTCTTCCATTTCTCTTCCTCCCACTTCTTTTTGCATCTCTTTCCCTTTTGCTGCTGCTTCTCAATCCTCTCTGACCTTGACAGCTGATGCTCGCTGCAGTGGGAAATTAGACTTGGATAGGAAGTGAAACAACTGCACCAGCAAGCCAAACGCTGCTTCCTGTGGGCTCAGAGCGCACATATCTATATCTGTGTTAACTTTTACACAAGAATAGGAGATTGCTGCTGGCTGAAACACTTCTTATCAAATGTACCTATTGATTATTGGTCTGCCCTGATGAAATAATAACATCTATTCAGTCTGTGTGGACCTCTATCTCTTGCACAGCCCATGTGTTATAATAGATGATAATCTTGTTTGGAATCAATAGTATGGACAGAACTTATAGGAAATCCTCTATGTGAGAAGAAGAGTCTTGTAACTCTCGAAGGGGGACATCTGCTATGCATCCTACCCAAGGTCAACACTTGTGGCCCGTGAGAAGTCAGCTGGTTCGATGAAAGCCTGGAGGTCTGACCTTCACGTCAGCCGTCCTGCTGGTGGCCCAGTTTGGCTTATATAGCAAACATGACTGGAATTCCAGAGGCCAACAGCAAGTATGAAGAAAACAATATCCGGATGTTGGGTCTTTTAGGAAACTGCTGCAGTATGAGGGTTCATTTAATGAGTAGTATTGATTCAAGTGTATGTAGAGAATCTCATGAGTCATGGAAATGTTAGTTAAGCTTGCCCAAGTGGAAATTAATCAATTACAGCTCAGGATATCCCAGGATGGACCCTTATGGCCTGACCCAGTGAATCCATTTGTGTCTCTGCAGGATGTTAATAGTCAAGCAGGTGTATTCTGGTATATCTCAAGCCGAGGCCAGATTTGCACCCTTTTTTTGGAACCAATCCATAAAGAGGCGGCGTGGCACGTGTTGACTGGTTCAAAACCGGTGCCGCCACAGAATGAGGGTTTCATTTACACCTTCAGGGAAGTGGGGGATCTGATGGCACCTTCCTTTCAGGAGTGCTTGCCTGAGCAGCCATCCATCCAGTCATAATGGGGAGCTGCAGGATAAAGCCACTACTGTGTCATTGGGTCAGCAACAGCTATCTGTCTGGGCATGAAGCAGTCTGGAGCCACTCCAGCCTCTTTAAAAATGGAGATTTGCCTCATCAGCTTGTGCCGGGAGGGTCAGTTATTAGTGAGGGGGAGAGAGATGATGAAAGCTCAAGCATGGGGGCTGATAAATGTAGGTTGGTATCTGGTAATTAAACTAAGAGTTTGTGATTTGTCTGGGTATTTCTGGACACCTAAAAGTCACGTGTGAGTACTAGTGGGTCAGTATATTCTTAGAGATCGTGTAACTGCAGCCTAAATAGATGCTACAGTTTGATGATGCTCAAACTGCACCAAAGCCAGTGATGAGGGATGTACAGCGAGAGGCTCAGGAGAGCAGCTGCTCTAAATATGACCTGTTTGACTTCATCATACTTTAAAATAGACACCGTGCATCCCCTAAATATCCCTCCCGTGATGGGATTACTGTGCTGACATCTCACATCAGTGCTGTTGAAAACGTAGCATGCTCTTCTGCACTTGTGTAGTAGTTGTGGTCATCAGCATGTGGGAGACAAACTTCTTTTCCTCCCACTGTGTCTGCGAAGCAGCTTTGTGGAAGTTTGAAGTCTCCACATACTCTTCTGACACCCAACAGTGGCCTTGACTTGTGTCACGCCTTTGAATAGCAGAAAGACCCTCTCTTTGGGGCTGTTATAAAAAGCACATACCACAGAGGGTAATGGTAGCCTTACAGAATAGACTGAGCTGTTTGTTACATAAAAAACCCCACAATTACAGGCGAAGGCCTTACTTTCGGGGGCCTGGTGGCAGTGACGAGGGCGAATGGCAGGGTGGAGTATTTGTTCTGTCTTTATTTCTCGCTCTCCCTTGTGCCACCCGCAAGCATGGCCAGCACATGCCAGAGTTATCCTTGGCAGGGATGAGCAGGGCGCTGAATCAAAGCGTATGAATCATGAAGGGAATGTCAACATATACCGGCAAAAAAAGAAAAAAGTCCTTTCCCCACAGCGTACCCACAAAAACCTCCTCTCCCCTTGAGAGATAAAGGCAAAGCCAGCTCTGCGTTTCAAGGGAACATGCCTTAAGCGTGTAGCCGGACTAAAAATGTCTCTTGGAAAGCGGACAGGATATCATGTTGCTCCTAACAGTTCAGCTCTTGTGTTACATGTGTGAGACAAACGCTTCTGTGCAAGCTTAACTTGCCATACATGCTTTCGCACATTTCACTGTCACTAAGCAATATCCCAGTCTGCTCCAGACGTTCAAGATAAAAAGCACTTACATGACAGCAGGCATACTGCAGCAGCATTGTCCTACCTGCTAATTCAGGAGTGTGAAATAAAGCATGCTCCAGCTCTCACTCACCTCAGACAGTCCTGGTTGATCCGTCCCAGGTATCGCTGCTGTTCTCCTGAACGCTGCAGCCTCTGAGGTTGATGTGTCTGTATGTATGTGTGTTCAGCGGCTGCTGTTCTGCTCCTGTGGCTTGTTGACACTGCCCTGCCTCCTGTCTCTGCCTCGGGGCTGCACTTCTGTCGACTGGGACGTCTGCCGGACAGCTGTTTTGGAATTGCTCTCCGGCTCCTATTCCCTTCTGAAGCAAGTGAAGTCTCCTCCTACACCTCCTCTCACTACTCCCCCCTCCTCTTCCTCTCTCTCTCTCTCTCTCTCTCTCTCTCTCTCTCTCTCTCTCTCTCTCTCTCTCTCTCTCTCTCTCTCTCTCTCTCTCTCTCTCTGCGTTCTTGCTCGCTCCTCTCCCTCTACCAGCACCTGTGCATGTCTATCCTCTCCCAGAGCTCAGATTTTCTAAGCAGCTCTGTGGTGTTTGAGGATCCTCTCTGCTTCCTGTGCCTTGGTGGAGCTGCGGTGATGAGTGATCACAAGCTCTGGTCTCGCGGAGAAAGACACTGGCCTCATGGGATGTCTGGCTGTCTCTCCTCCTCTAAAACAGTCCTTCATGATATGCACACTATGTGGTCACTCTTTCCCTCTGCTGCTATTCTGCCTCACCCTGTCTGATAAGGGCTGTCTGTAATGCAGCCGGCAGACACTTGACTGGAATCTCCCTCTCTCATTTATCCTTATCTATCACACATGCACACTCATTCCCTCCCATTGTTTCCCCAAACTATAACTCTGCATTATCACTTCATATTCTATCCAGTTCTGTTCATTTTTGCTGCAGCGGGCTGAGGCGACACTGTGTGGAACGGATTAATTTGCTGCAGAATACTGCAGCACTGCAGCACATGCGGGGGACATTTACAGATAGGCTAATGGACAGCACATGCTGCAGCAGAAATAGACTTCCTCAGTGGGAGTCTTGTCTCTGTCATGATTTTAAATGCAAAGACAGAGACAGCATGCATTAAGCTTCTAACCTGATGCCCTCAAGTCAAGGACATGGCAAACCTTGCCTCTGCTTCCCTGTGTGTGTGTGTGTGTGTGTGTGTGTGTGTGTGTGTGGGGGGGGGGGGGTTCTTGGTATCACCTTGGTAACCAGTTCAGCTCAGAGGTGATGTCACACTTTGCTGTGTAGTTTCCCCAAAGAGGCGTTGGGGAGAGGTGTGTGTTTCTGCTTGTACAGTGAATTACAAGAGGGCAAAGTAGATAAATGTGGGGGGAAGGGTGCTTGTGTCTCAATCAATGTGTGAGCGTATCTGTGGTTAAGAAATGGGGTGAATGCATGTTCTCACAAGCTGTAGGAACAGTAATCCTGCCTTGTCCAGCACACGAAGCAGCACATCCTTCTGCAAACACCACCCATTCTCTCCTCTTCTTCCTGACGAATCTATCGGAGCTCATTCTCCTTAATCCGCTCATTCTCCTCACTGTTATATCTCATGTGACACTGTAATAACTGGCCATATATAATGCTTTGAAAAGCCTTGCACTGAAATGAATGTGGGGTTGTTTGTGGGCGGCTCACGTTGCTGAGACACCCTCTATTTAACTTACACAAGCGTTATTTAGCACCAGTTAAAGAGCATGTTGTGAATGAAGCCCTTTTAGCATGGTGTTGTTGAGTCGCCTCGGGGTGATGTCATGGCGGCGTCCATGTGGCCGGCACATGATCTGTAACACACAACACTGTCTTCTCATTCAGGAAGACCGTCAAACCCTGGAAACTCCAGAGTTATTCCCCTCCAAAAGATAAATTACTCAGAAGTAGAGAGAGATGGTCAGTGATAGCTTCCTGATAAGGCAATAATAGTATAAAGGGTTTATATTCTGCCATTAAAAGGATTCAGATCATTGGACAGAATATAATAATAGAGTGGTGCAGGGATGACGTATAGGCCAACCGGGAAGTTAGCATCGCCCTGGTTCCCTCAACAAAAAGGCTTTTGGATTATTGTAGAAAATAATTTCAAACAACAACAACAAATGTTTATGATACGTACGCAAGATAATCTTCACAGATGAACTCCACTTTATCATTTTTGAAGTGTAATTGCTGGAAGTAAGCTGGAAAAAGCTAACATTAGGCTATAAACTACACTAAGGTTCCTTGAGCGTGAGAATACACAATGAAGCTGCAGCAGCAGTGTCGGCGTGGAGACGTTTATTAGTCTCATTTAGCCACTTGACAAGAAGACACAATAGTACAACGTTAACAACCCTCACATTAATCTTAATGACACGTTTACAGGAATAGTTCATAAATTTGTAAATGGTGAATCATTAGAAGCTAAGCTGTGAAAAACTTTTTACTTCTGGAGCAAAATTTCTTGATGAGCAACTTTTTACCATTTACAACTCCAGACCTAATGTGTTATTGTAAAAGAAGAACCCTATATCCCGAATTTCCCTCCTGGGGATCAATAAAGTACTATCTTTATAGAAGACTTTTGTAATTATTATGCAATGACAATACACACATAGTGCTACAGTGTCCTATTTTTTGTTATGAATGATGAGATGACTGTGGCTAAAATAAACCGCAATATAGATGATATACGTAGAGTCCCACAAAAACTCATCTATGCCTACGTCAATAAGAATCGTAAAGCATGTTGCCTGAGGCTACAGTGGTTGTGCAATAGCTTGATGCTATGTGAAGGTTGTACATTATGTTGCTTGTTCTTATCGCTGGTTGTGTAATATGTGCAACCGGTGTAACGTGTGGTTGTGATGTGCTGAAACACATATTGCTTTGTTTCTATGTTCTTTATTATTTCTACTATGGAGGAGGCTGTGTGATAAGGTGATAGTCGTAGTCTTATGTGCAGCATATGATTCCGAGACAAATTTCCCTTTGGGGATGATAAAGTATATCGTAAGGTTTCGTATTGTATCACATAGCGTATCACGTACTGTATCGTATCGCATATCGCATTGTGTCATGTATCTTGTTATGTATCGCATTGTGTCACATATTGTGTCGCATATCATATTACGTATCGTATCACGTATTGTATCACATATCGTATTGTGTCACATATTATGTCATGTACCATATCGTGAATCTTATCATATCACGTATCTTATCATGACATGTATCGTATTGTGTCATGTCCATCCATCCATCCGTCCATCCATCCAGCCATCTTCAACTGCTTATCCTGTTAGGGGTCGCGGGGGGGCTGCAGCTGATCCCAGCTGGCATTGGTCATTGTCATGTATCATTTTGTATCACATATCGTATAATGTATCATATCATGTTGTGTACTGCATTGAGTCACGTATCATATCGTATCATGTATCATATCACATATTGTATTGCATATTGTGTCGTATCTCACATCGTATTGTATCATATCGGAATGTATCGTAGGTTTCATATCGCACCGTATCAAGTTTTTAGCTATATGTTAGTTGTTCTGTACTTGTTAATGTTAGTAAGTCAGTGGCTACTGTAGCTAAAAAAAAAAAAAAAAAAAAGTTATACTGGATGCAAACCAAAGGTCAACATTATTGATGGATTATTGTTTACATGTGTAAAGCCAGGAGTTACAACTGACGCAAGCTTTAATAGTTTCCCCTTAATCGAATGTGTTACAAAAACTTCACACCCAGCCAATGTTAGATTATTGGTACTGATGTGTTTCAGTTTCCTGTTGAGCCAACAGTGTTTTGGAGTGTGTCCCCTCAACTTTTCTCAGATATTCTCAAGACAGCAGCATAAATTTATATTGGATTATTCTGTCGAGTTCAGTGTGTTTGCCAGGAATATGCTTGTCGTCTTATTTTTGCTTTTCCATCACAAGTTGTATTATTGGAGGAATTAGACTCATATTTTGTTCCAGTTCAAGAGTAATTTGCCTTGGTCTGCTTTGGCCCGTGTCTTTGCCGTTTACACAAGGAGAGCTTTCTAAGTGAGGCTGCTGTACAGTCGGAGTTGTCCTGTCTAAACTGTTCCACTGAGGTTAGTTTCCTCCATCTGACACACCATGCAGCACTGATCCCAGGTCAGGTAAACAAGCCCGTCCTTGTCTACTAAAGTAAATCAGCGGAGAAAAACAGGATTTAAAGAAGCATGCTCAGCTCTTAGCGTGCTGTAACAAGCATCTCTGTAAGTGTGGATGATGGCTTTCTCCTGTTTAACAGATTTAGTTTTAATCTCATGTTAACACCTTGTTCGGTTGACACATCAGTCGCCTCCACCCTTTCTCCTCCAGCTGCTGCGACGCAAGTGTTCACACCCATTATGGAGTAAGCTACATCATTATCACCTGCTGTCTGAGGGAGGCCGAGTGAGCGAGGAATGTAAAACAAAGCACTGCTCTAGATTGTCTTTTAAAAAGGTTGCTGCTTCTAGTGCTGGCTTTATAGAGTGATAGTGTAATGGTAGTAGTAGTAATGTAGTGTAAAGTTGGCCCAGTCTTTATGTACTGGATCCATTTATCATATGGAAAAAATATTGGTTTAATATAATATATATTACAGTAATATAATACAGTGGTGTAACTGATTCAGAGGGGAACAGCTCTAAACGAATAAAATATATATATATATATATATATATATATATATATATATATATATATATGTATAACTCAACTCAATCAAGCTTAGGTTTAGACAGCAAAACTACTTAGTTACATTTAGGCAACACAATTACTTCGTTTGGTTTAGGAAACGATTATGCTTTTGGTTCAAATAACTCCAGAAGTGACATAATTTAAGTACGTAAGTTGTGTGACAAATCAACATTGACTTCTAGTTTCACACAGGGTACGAACAATGATCTCCTGGGCTAAAGTCGGGTGTTTTTTAACCTATGTGGCATTTGTTGTTCTTTATAATTTCTGGTTCATAATTACGTGGATTACATATGAATTGATTTTGTGGGGTGCATACGAATTACAGTGGTTACGTGTATGTAGGCATTGCTATGAACGGTGTATGTGAACAACCTGAGCAACGACTCTGGAGCAGGTTTCAGTGGCATTTCTCCAAATCTTTCACAACTTTTAGCGATGGTGTCATGAACAAAATGTTCAGCACATAATTCAGTATACGCTGATGTGACGTGTTGATGGCGTCTTCTATAACTGCTCCATTTACATTCTTTTCGAAGCTTTCTCTCAGGGTTGTACTAATTCACTGTAAGCCCGCGTACACACATTTATTTTCCTCCTGACAGTAAACATTTCATAATGTTCTGAGCCCTGAAGGCAGCACACAGGGAGGGACCCGATCCGGAGGGCACTAGCAATGTTCTGAGTGCAGGAGATGTGCAGCCGAGCGGAGGGGAGGAGGGGATTGTGGGAAGTCTAAACACCGTCTTGCTCTGTGGCTGCATCCCAAAATGTTTTTTTGGTATGTGTGTGCCGGCGATGCACCCTACTGAATTACAGCAGACCACACACCAGAGGTAGCACCTCGTCTCCTGTGAGTATTTTAGCAACTGAACAAAGTTACTGTGAGGTGAAAGGTGGAGTTCAAGAGCAACGATAACGATAAGATGTCAAGATTTCAAATGACGGTTTGTGTTAGCAGCGCAACCTACAATACATTTACTGTGCACAGTAAGCATTTTGCCTTTTTTTTTCCATAGAAAAATTCACCCTAAAACACTTCAACAAATAGCTGTGTTTTACATGTAAATGGACAAATGTAGATGACATGTTATATTAAGATGCTACAGATGTATTTCCAATCACAACAGATATGTATTTCTTCTTAAAAAAACAATCTGAAACCATTTTGGTGTCACTTATTTGGAAATCAAAGAACAACAGTTTCCCTCTCCGCAACCGTTTTAACTAACTAAAGCTGCATAAATCAATAATTTGGTATTAACACTGAGTCAAATAATGTATAATATGAAAGGGCTCATTGTGACAAATTACTACTGGGCTTTGCAGTCTACCTCAGCTCTATGAAGCTTTTTAGCGTTTTTCAGCTCATTGTTTTGGTTTTTATGACCTACAGCTGTAATGTTTTTTTGAGTCCCACTGCTCTCATCAACCATGAGTAGCTGTTTCTTAGTTAGCAGTAAACTCTAAATCTTCAGTACAGATACTGAAGAGCCAGATATTTTCCTTATGAGTTGGTGGAGACCAAAACAGAGCTAAAAATGAGTGAATATCGGACTCATATTCATCAGGTGGCCAGAAACACCCCAAATTGAAGCTAATGCTGCTCCCTGCAGGAGGTAAGCATTTGTTAACACATTCACAGCTTGTTTCACTACCTCTTAGTGCCTCGAAAATAATCAAAACTGCTTTAAACAAACTGAAAGAAATCATAAACAAGGCACAGACACTGTCGGCCTCAAAATACCAGAATGCAGTGCAGCCACAGTCATGCTGCATTCGGAGTAAAGGGCACGACTCTTTAATTTTGTTAATGGGAAAAACCTGCCAATGCTCACTCATTACTATTATTGCTTGCTATCATTACAGCTGTGCCTGTACACCGATGTGACGTCTGTGTATAAACCACAACTGATTGCAGCAAATTGAGGCATGTTCTCATGGAGATGGAAACAGGGCAAACGTTGAGGGAAAATGTTCGAGTAATTGTAACTTAATGTAACACTTCATCACAATACAACTCCTGGAATGCATTAAACATCTCAGATTGATGATGGTGTAAGAGCATCCAAGGGGGATTTTTTCCTTAACCATGAAGAGACTAGCTCTCTCCTCTATCTGACCACATCCACGCTGGTGTGTTGATGTCTGGCTCGCATCTTTGGAAAGAGTGCAAGTGATACATCAATCTGTAAGGAGTGAGTCTTCCCACTGGAATTCCAGTAGTTGTGCCACAGGCCACCCTCTTGCAATCAGCTTGTGGTCGTCCATTTCCACCGGCTTACATCCTCCTCCGTGCGCAACCAAAAGCACTATTATGTCCATGAGAATTGGCAGACCGCCCTCGCCCATATCATGAGGGGTGAGCGGAGCAGGAGACCAGCTCGAGTCAAGCTGAGGCCAGCTGGAGGCCTGAACCTGAGCTGTGTTCACATCACTGGCTGGGAGGAGGATATTAGAGCCAACGCCAGTCATGGTTGTCTCATGTTGTGCTGCTGGAGCTCTTTAGATAGCTTAAGGGACATGCTGTACAGTACACATGGTATCCTCAGCAGATCATTGATTTACTCCGGGGCCCCTGGCAGAGTCTGTTTCTCATTAGAGATGCTTTTTGGGCTCAGAGAACATGCTCCGTCATGTTGGTATTTGAAAAATGTACACAGTGGTTGTTACATAATTATTTTACATGTGAGGACATACTGTGAGTAAACTCATGTTTGGATGCAACCCAGGCAGTAAAGTTGGGTCTTACGGGTCACATGGGGGAACATATTCAGCATTCCTTTTGAGATACAAGTGAGATACTTGATGAATAGCTGCTCAGTACTATTTTTGAACCTGGAGATTATTACATGGTTGTTGCATGAGAGAGGAATGACCTTTGACCTGTAGCGTTGTTCGGTTACCTCTAATCTGATCGAATGATTACTTCCTCTTCTCCTCCATGCCCACTTGAACCATGTCCTTTGGGAATCAATGTGTCAGTTTGGTTTATGTAAGTCCTATCTGTTTGGTCAGTAAATAACATTCCTAAGAAACAGAAAACTGACCCTTTAAATTCTGTTGTCCTTTAAAAAACTGCTACTGGAAACATCAGCAGAATAATAATGAATATTTTTGATCCCTGGGAGTGTTTTGCAGCACTGTACATTGTCAGAATGAGTGTGTGTTGGCTAGTTTTCAGCAGCTTTTGAACAAAGAATGTGTGGTTTCATTTCCAGCAACAGCAGTGTGCTTTGCAACATCTGGCGAGATTATCTCCAAAGGCTCAGTTCATTAGAAGCGCTGGAGGTTTCCAGCTGCTGACATAGAAACACTTTGATTAAGTTGATTGCATTCATACTTCTTATAAAATTGCTTAATTGTGTTATTTTGAAATAAGAAACGCATTCTTGAGGATTTCTTGGGCATTATTGCTCATTTTAGTGGCAGCTCAATGTATGGCACGCATCCCACAGTAAAGCATATGATTGGTTGCAAAACAGCGCTGAGCACGGAACGGCAGAGAGGCACGGGAAGGTTTGAGCCAGGACTTTTAAAGATAGCCAGACGACATCTGCTCTACTTTTGATCTTGACAGTTTTAATTGGAGAGTTTCATTCTTTTAAATAATGAATGTAATTCAGCGTGAACTCTCCTAAATGGATCCAATTAATCTGTCTTTTGCTTTTATTTTCTCCCAGAAGATATTGGCTAAAGCCGTGTGACAGTTGACAATGAACTTCATGGCTACGTACTGAAAGCGCTCTGTAACCAAATGACATCTAACTCAAGTACCACCAACTTTTAACAATATATTTTCATTTGACAAGTATATAATCACCTGGAACTAAGAATCACTGAGTTTTCATTAGCTTACAATCAGTCCTTCATATCTCCGTAGGGAGCTGGTCCTCCTGACAGAGTCCGCCATGTTTCTACACACTGGCTCTAGACAGAGTCTTTAAGCGTTTTTTACGTTACCTGAAGGCCATCATAGTTTTCCGACACATGTGTGAAATTGCGCTGACGTGAGCTGCAGAGTGCAAAACCGTGGTAACGCTGTTCCTAAAGTGGTGTTATTATAGTAAGGATGACCTCTGAGCGAGAACGGTGTTACCAGGGGTTTGTACTCGTCGGCTGCAGTCTTGGAAAGGGAGGAGTGAGTGGAGACGTACTCAGTTGGTTGCAATATGCAACCACACCAGTAGATGCCACTAAATCCTACACACTGTCCCTTTAAAGGTGTAGAGCTTTGTTTAATTAGACATTAATGGGATCAGTATCAGCTCTGTTTAAAAGCAGTTTACCTCACTAACACTAGTTTAGTTTGTATTAGCTTAAGGTAAATATTAATTTCTTAAACATTTTCAGAAAGTTATAACAATTTATTTTTAATTATTAAACAGGAAGTGGATATGTCAAAGCTGTGAGAATAGATTTGATTTTTTTACCTAATAAAGTTGTTATGGTTGTTGTATCAGCTGCCTATTCACACATCCAGCTGATACAGAACAATAATGACATGAATGTAGTCTTCAGTATTCCCTCTTCTTTTAGCTCTGTTTTTGGTCTCCACCACCTCTTGAAGGAATATCTGTCTCTTTAGCTGCTAAATGCACCACTACGTTTAATGGCTAGTTGTTAAATGATTGTCTGCCCTTCAGTGCTGGACAGACAGCGTACAGTGGGTTTATTATCGTAGCTTTGTAACTGAAAACAGCAGCTGCTGCATCTGTAAATGAGATTAATGAGACAAAACCAAAAAGTACTGGACATCTGTCTTAAACATGTATTTTGCAACGTCTGAGCTGAGATGCTCCTGACCCCACAGCTACACAGATACTGAGATGAAATTGGTTAATCTCACTATACTCATGCATCAGCGTGGAAATGTTACTATCAGAGGATTAGACTTAAACAACTATTTGACATGCCTATAAATCTATATCATTTTTTATTTATTTTTTAAAGCAAGCTGACGTAGCTATGATGTCCATCAGTCTGACAATTTGTCATAGCCTACTATCATGAAATCAAATTACAAGATGGGAGAGTTGTCTTCGTGAGTCACGATCATCAACATCGTACCTAGCTTACACTAGGCTTTGATTGTCTGGAAAGTGGTCACGTGAGAAGAGATGCATAAACTCAGATGTATTTTGCTATGCAGAAATGCAGGTAAGCAGGTAAATTGATGGCCTGGCCCTTTAAATAGAAAAAAACAAGATGAGCATATTTCTAAAATGTTTTTCCCCGGGACAAAGTTGCATAAAGCAATGATGACTATCTGCCATGACTGTTAAGTAGAGCTGACACTGTAGGTTAAAAGCTGACACTGGTAACACAGTGAGGCCTGTCCAAACCTGTCGACAGAGCACTGCAGGTATTTTAACCTGACACCTCCTCAGTTAGTCTGTCTGTCTCACTAAATGAAGTCCACTGACCCTGACAATGAGCCTCTGTTCAACTTCACAAAGTGACCCTTCACTTTCTGTAACATCCATACATGCCACACACAGCATCACACATACATTTCTCAGCTCAAACATAGAAATTAGCAGAGAAAGGATTTGTGCGGAGGCCTGTAATAACGGCCCGTTCCTCAGAAACTCTAGTATGTGTCAGAGGCAGAGGGAGCTGCTGCGGGGGCTAGACGAATACCACAGATACCTCAGGCTTTATTGTATTCGGAGCCAGCAAGCGTGTACAGAAGTACTGAGACACCGAGCGTGTGCGGTGAAACTGAGCGTGTGCAAAAGGCCGAGGCACAGCGAGGCCACAAAAGAGCTGATCATGTGAAAGGAAGGCCATTTGATAGCTCGGATGCAAAACGTGTGGCGTCAACACGGAGACCATCAAAGAAGCCCAGCTGATAATTAACGGACAAATGCATCTTTCAGAGATCTTTCCAGTTAAGAAATTAGTGGTTTCAGAATCATCCAGCTGTGGTTATTATCTAATGTTGCCTGTAAGCATCCAATATTCTGGATTAAAGGTTTAGTTAATGAAAATCTCTGCAGGCTCTGAGCCCGCAGATCCAAAAAAAAGGTCAAAGCTGTTAGTCATGAAATAAAATGTCATATGTAGCTGTAATTTAGCAGTCTGGTTTTATATTTGCTCTTTTTGTCAATCATTATTCTTCATAATGTTGATTAAAGCATTCAGATTTATCACTTACAAAGCACATTGCACTGAAAATCTACCAGCTGTAATTTAATGTTAAATACTGATTTATCAAGCGTTGCATTTTTCAATTCAAAACAATCGACGTTAAATTTTCACGTGTGACCAACTTCTCCGTTTTAGCAGTTTGTTCAACACTTTGGTTTCTGACTACCTGCAAAACTAATATCATTCCCATCATCCTCAGCTGTATAGGTCTACGCTATGGTTGTGTCTAGAAGTTTGAACTATTTGAGGTCAACACCTAATCTTTAATGCATTCATAATGCATTCCCTAGCCCCTTACCCTAATCTTAACCATCACAACTAAATGCCTGAACCAACCCTTTCCCTAAACCTAACCTAAACCTGATTCTAACCTGGACCTTAAAACCAAGTTTGAAGAAGACAGTCCTGCAGTGTCTGGGTCAGTCGAGGTCAGCTTCAGTCTCAGGTCTGGCTCTGCATCCGTCCTGCTTCTGTATTTCGTTTTTATCGTGAATGTGAAAAGAAGCCTTTCTCGCACATACACATGGTATGAAGCTTCCTGTGCTTTGGTGTAACGCAGGATTGACTCGTGGACTTGGACTGCTTCAGTTCATCACGCTTTCTTAGGAAAAATCAACTGGTTTGTCTTTCAGCGCTGCGTGTTGGGTTGTAAGATGCCCTTTGAGGTGCGATGGTTTCATGCATTCATTGAACTTTACCACGTACCACAGACTGCGGCCTGGGCTCTTCCTCCAACCTGCTGCAACTGAATCCAAATTTGAGGTATTTTGCGTCATATTTCCTTGATTTACGCTGTTTGTAGCTAACAGGTGCCGTCCACTTCTTATATAGTCTCTGGTTAAAACTGTTATTCTGTTGAACTTCTGCTTGATTAAGCTTTTCTGGTCCTCTTCCAACCTATGAGCAACTTGCAGGCTAAAACAACACATATATTAATGTAAACCCTAATGGTAGCATGCAGGCTTACTGTACAATGTGAACTCCTTAAACATCAGTTAAGCTGAAGGTACTGTAGGAGTAAACCTTTCTGAAATATTACAGGGCTATTAAGATTGAATTGAAATGATGGACGCCCACAGTTTAGCTCAGATGTGGCTTATCTCTGTAACATACAGTATGTACACTATAGTGTAATAATTTCATAAGACAAGCGTTCCAATGATATAGTGTGTGAGATGCATCGGCACTTGGGATGTTTTTGTAAAAGCTGTTGTTCTGTCCATAATAATCTCTTGTATGTTTCAAGGAGAGCTGTTAAGGATCAAATCCTCCATCTCCCAATCAGCTCTGACACTGACTCGTTATCTGTTATAATTTATGACAAAATAATAGATGATTATCAGAAGACTAACCATTCATCCAGGTCAAGCAGAAACACTTACTCTTACGTGATAACATCTGCTACTCTTGGGATATCATTCATCTTCTGCGCTGCCATTTTTCAGCTCTTTTACTCTGTTTTTCTGCAGCACAATGCAATGTAACCTCCCAACCCTCACCAGTCAGGTTGCAGGGTCACAGCAAGAGCGCACGACTGTAAAGTGATGAGACTGAAGTCCAAGATCAACCGTCCCTCTGTGGCATAATGAGCAGCCATATATTTTATCCATCACAATTTACTGCGCAGTAAACTATCTCAACCTCACTGCTCGTGGTAGCTGGGTCACACAGAGGCTGAGGACAGAGAAACACACCAGTCTGAGATCCTGATTCCCCCACGGGGCAGATCAAACGGTGATCTACACCTCTCCCATGTGGTATGTATTTGACATGGGGTGGAGGTGGGGGGTATAAGCTCCACGCCTTCATGACTGTCCCAGACTCGGGGTTAAATCAAGTGGGCAGACACATCCGACCTGCCCCATCTGGGCCTGCTTATCTCTCACTTTCTGGAGCCAAGGCCAGCCGTCAATCAGAGCCGCTGATACAGACAGAAGTGTCTGAGCCGAGACGTGAAGAAAAGACTGTGATGCATTATGGGGGGGATGGATAGCGTGGGGGTTTCTTTACATCTCTAAGCTGAAATGTGTTGGCTTTGACAGCAATTTGGGTCAGTAAACCATAAAGAGTGGGCCTCTACAGTATGTCATGTATATAGAGAAATACAGTAGTCCTATCTGGCGTGTTTCCAGCCCACTAAAGTACAGTAAGTGTGAGTGTGGGGGAGAAAAAGGGAGTATGTGAGTGGGAGATACAGCAGCGGTTGTGTTCAGTGGACGCATTCCTCTACAGTGTGTTTGTGCTTCACCGGGTGCCTGGAATGCATCTGGACAAACAGGCAATATTTCACTCATATGGTCCTTTGTGTTACTGAATACTACACATTTAAATCAGCAAAGAAAGCCGGAGAATAACAAATGTTAACTTAAGGCCTCCCTAAAACAATACAGCTCTCTGTACTGTACGTCTGCAGAATTTCCCAGCAGCCCGTCATTACATTGTTCTGAATTTATATTCCCCAGCGGTGCAGTTCGCCGACACATTCAGATACCAAACAAAAGGAAAATGTTTCACATTTCTTTTAGATTACACTGCCCTGCCCGGAGGTAGCTAAACATTCATTAGTCATTGAATTAGACTCAATCGGCTGCACATAATTGTGTGATCAGCAACAGTAACGCCCCAGGAATGTCGGTGTTATCGTTAAAAGTGCATTTCATTTCACCCTGATGACTGATGCTGTGATTAACAACTCCACTGGGTGTGTTTATTCTTCTCCCCGGGCTGCTTACAATTTTTTTTTTCAAATCCAGAAATAGCAACATACTTTTAACTCATTGCATATGTTATTTCTTCCTTTTACATTTAAGCTTTTCCAGCCAACAGAGGGAAAAAAAATAGATGAATATTCTTGTATCACCACTATTACGTACATTACAGAAAACAGCCAAAAATCAGATGTGCATGATTCAAAACACACAGTACGTGGAATAAACAAGCCAACTACATTTACCCTCACAGGTACTGCATTTAGCATGAAATCATAAAATGGGCATGTCTGTAAAGGGGAGACTGGTGGGTACCCATAGAAAACTATTTACATTCACACATCTGGAGGTCAGAGGTCAAGGGACCATTTGAAAATGGCCATGCTGGTTTTTCCTTGCCAATATTTAGCGCAAGTTTGGAGTGTTATTTAACCTCCTTCACAAGCTAGTACGACATGCTTGGTACCAAAGGATTCATTATGTTTCCTAGTTTCCTATGATGCCATATGATACTTCACTCTGGCTTTTAAACTGAATCCGCTACAACCTCAGAAAGATCGATTGCGTTAATACATGAAAGAAATTAGTGGTGTTCAAATGAACTTGCATTAACACCTTATTTGCACGTTAACTTTCACAGCCTTAGTTTTGGAGACTTGAGCTGAGGTTTTTCTCTCTGGGTGTCATTTCCAATAATTGTGCTTTATGGGTCATTTTAGTGTGTTAGAAATTGAAATAAAACTGTAAGTTATAGATTAGGAATAGAGGAGTAGAATCAGATATTTTATGCAGTATGATCAGGTGGAATTTAGTGGCGAGGGCGAAGTGAATCTAGTTATTTTCCCTCTCAAATTCAATTTCCCTTCATCCTCCTGTAGGCCCCCACTATATTTTCAAATATTTTATAAGTCTAAAAGGCAGCTGTATGGGAAAAAGAGGGAGAGAAAGAGGGAGAGAAAATGAGAAAGAGTAAGAGAGGAGGACAGAAATAGTTGAGGGTGTGTAGGCCGGGCTCCGACCACTGGCATGCATGAGGAAGCAGCCTCCATTCCACAGGCCAGTGGATGGTTTAGAGACACTACAGCTCAGCAGCCCACATGCAAGTCCGCTGGCCTTCCCCACCCTCGGCTATTCTGGGCCTCTCTGCCACTGTGGTGGCTTTCACTCAGCAACCACACAAATAAAGCCTGGGAGAGAGAAAACACATGAGAAACTGAAGCTCCAGGCGAGGAGGGGAGGAGATGCATTGTTTACTGTTGGTCTTGTTGTTTTATTATCTCTTGCCATCGTATGGTTTCTGATCTGATTTATGGGACTGTGCCGTCGCCAAAACAAAGATATCCCGCTGCAGTTTACGTAGCATCACCAGCACTCTTGTTTGAAGGATAAATCTGGTTAATTATATCTTGGGACTCATTTCTGCAACTTTTGCAGTTATGATAACATTATCCTCACCATAGTAAGTGTTGAGATTTGAGAAGACTGTGGCATTGCGACAACAAAGGCTGTGAATAAATCTAGTTTAGTCAGATTATCTAACCCACTTCATTCAGAAATGAAATCAAAAGTGAGCACATGTGTAATTTTAATACAAACCCCTCACTGCACAGGACATCTGTGTGCACACCCAGGTAGATACAGTAAGTCAAAGTTTGTTTAAAACCTGTGTTATCATCTCACTATTTGCGTTTTTTTCCTTGGATATCTTTTTAGTGAACAATGTCATAATAATGCCCATAAACACAGCCAAGATTTTGGTACCAGGAGTGTTCTATGTGCAGTGTTGACCAATCAGGTTTCGAGCAGACTTTGGTTAAACGCTGGTAAACAGTCAGTGTGAAGAGCAAAAGAGGCAGAACACATTGGCCGAAATGCAATCTGGCAACCCAGCGTGTGGCAATGATTTAGCTTTTTATTGGTAACTCCGACTCCACTCTCGCATCTCAAGTTGCTTATCAGGTTGTAAATAATGAAATAATGTTAAAGTCTTGACCAGAATATTTGCTGGCTACACCGAAAACCCCAGAAATATAGCCCCTATTCTATAGACCTATAGACCTATAGACCAATAGCCGATCGGTTCCTGGATTGATGTTATTATAAATTAAAAGAACTTAGAAGAAGAAGATCAACCTTTATTCGTCCCACAATGGGGAAATTCAATTTACACTCTGTTAAACTTATACATGGTACATGCACACAAACACACACACACATGCAGTAATGGAGAGATGTCAGAGTGAGGGGGCTGCTCCAGACAAGCGCCCCGAGCAGTTGGGGGTTTGGTGCCTTGCTCAGGGGCACCTCGGCAGTGCCCAAGAGATAAACTGGCACCTCTCCAGCTACCAGTTCACACTCAGTTTTTGGTCCATGTCGGGACTTGAACCAGTGACTCTAAAAGCCAAATTGTCGTAATCCACAGTGATCCTTTAAGGAAGCACAGCCCAAGTTAAAGCTACATTATGTAAAATTTGTATTTAAATGCCCCCACAATGAAGCTGATAACTACGGCTGTCAATTGATAATTGCATTTAATCACAATTGTCCATAAATTATCCACAAATTAATTTTTTTTTTCTGTTCAAAATGTACCTTAAAGGGAGATTTGTCAAGTATGTAATACTTTTGTCAACATGGGAGTGGGCAAATGTCCTGCTTTATACAAATGTAGGTATATATTTATTATTTATTATGATCGATTAACCACACAAAACAATGACAGATATTGTCTAGAAACCCTCCCAGGTTCTGACTTTAGCATCAAAAATATGCTCCAATCACAACATGGCAAACTGCAGCCCAACAGGCAACAACAGCTGTCAGTGTGTCAGAGTGCTGACTTGACTAGGACTTGATCCAGACTGACTGGGACTATCATAAAGTGGGCATGTCTGTAAAGGGGAGACTGGTGGGGACCCAGAGAACCCATTTACATTCACACATCTGGAGGTCAGAGGTCAAGGGACCCCTTTGAAAATGTCCCTGCTGGTTTTTCTTTGCGAAAATTTAGCAGATGTTTGGAGCTTCATTAAACCTCCTGCACACATTAGTATGACCTGGTTGGTACTGATGGATTCTTTAGGTTTTCTAGTTTCATATGATACCAGTATCTTCACTCTAGCTTTAAAACTGAATCCGCTACATCCTCCGGAAAATCGATTGTGTTAATGCCTTAAAGAACTTAACGGCATTAAAGCAGATGTACTTTACTGTGTTATTATCATTTAAATGTAGACATCCGTACTGATAGCATAAATGAAACTCTGACGTGTGTTGTGGTCACTTGTCCATCCACAGGGACTGTGGAAATCAGATATTATTATTATTAATAAATTGTCAGAATAATTAATTATCATAAGTGTGAATAAGAGTGTAAACTGCAGAGAGTGAGCACCATGGATGTATTATGAGAACCTGATACCATGTTCTCAGACGGCTCCTCAGTAATTCAAAAGAAAGAGAAAGCTGCTCAAAAAGTACACGAGTCAAAGTTGTTTCAGACGCTTTTCCACCGTTTTGGGTCCATAGAGCGTTAGAGTCCTTCACAACTCCCCGCTAACATAAAAAACAATGCACTGATACAGCCATAGGAGACTTACACTCGCTGTTCTAGATCTCCCTCTCTCTGACGAAACTTTCTCATTTCTACTAGTTTTCCATCCCTCTTGATGGGGTGATTTTTGATGCATATGTCTAGATATGATGTGAGGAGCAACATGAACTCTCCCATCCTCTGACTCCAGTGGGAGACTGGGAGACACTGCAGCCAAATAAAGGAGATCATACAGGATTTTGTACGTCAAACTTCGGGTAATTTATTGGTGAGGCTATTGTAATTCTCTGTAGCTGTAACACCACAACGCCTCTCCTCTCATCCCATTTGTAGTCTTTGTTAAAAAACATCACACAACGGCTGCATATGCTGCTTACTGATGTAGCATTACGTGATTGCTCATGTTTACAATAACGTGCAGAACAATGAATGTGCCATTTCTGAACCAGAAGGTAACCCTCATAACTACAAAGCATGCCCATATGTGTTCCTGCAGCAACTTTTACTATCTCACATTTATAGAAATAACACACCGATTTCCTCGGGTCCCCTGTAAGGCCTCACTGGCCTCAGACAATACAAGCCTGTGCGGGATGCTGTTCATTGTGTCACGGATAATAAACCATCTTCTCAACCTCCCACTGAACTGTCTGTCACCGGGTGACCCAGCCGCTCTGCAGGTTGCGCGATAATAACGCCACTTTTCTCTGCCGTGCTGAGGAGGCTGATCAGCTCTACTTACAGCCAATAAATCAACAATGCATCAGCTCCTGAACAGCACCTGCGTTTCCCATCAGGATGGAAACGATGTTTAACCACTGACCGGCTGATGATAGGCAGCATTAGTAGCAATGAACTCTGTGACATCACTTGTTTAAAGGGATGGCCGTGCACATTTCTCATTGGTATTGCTGCCATTTGCCGTACGCTCACCATCCCCCCTTTGAGAAATCATCGAACATTGATCAGAAGACGATGAAGACAGAACCAGTAAATTCAGTTGCACTTTGAAGCTGATGGATGTTCTACAACAGCATCTCCTGAGGAAACTACAGACGCTGAATTACTGACTCTCTCGCTGTGTTTTATTTCATGTTTCTTGGTTATAACAGCAACAGTTTTTGAGAGCAGCTAGACTTTTATCTGGCACACATGGCTCTCAGGATGGCAGTGTTGGTGTATTGGTCCACAATTTTGCTCCAGACTGAAATATCTCAACAAATATTGGATCGCATGAAACAGTGTACAGACATTTATAGTTCAGAGACGGTGAATCCTCTGACTTTTCCTCGAGCACTATTGTAATGTCAAACCTCAAAACCAATGTCAAAATTCAACACTTACACAACATTCCCATCAACCTCAGCTATACTACGTGTTTAGTCATCTGATTAGACTGCTGTCAGACTACTAAACAGGCGTTAATGGTCGCTCTAAGCACCAGATGTGGGTCATCAGAGGCCTACTATGCCAAATAGCTGCACTGTAGCGTAGACGGAGTGACACTCTGTGAACATCCTGTAGTTGTCCTCTTTACTTTCACTCTTGAAATATAGTTATTTTAAAAATGCAATATTTTTTTCCATAGGCACAGTTTGAACTTTAAGATCGGGGTTTCAAAAAAACAATCTAGAGGGAATGTAATGTGTATGACGTAGAGAGGTCTAATGTATTGGAATGTGTGTAGCTTATATAACACCATCCAAAATGTGACGCGAGCAAACATCAGTGACCATATCAGTCTGATTGCATTGTTTTCTACTGGAAGGATTAACTGGCTGCAAGTGACGAAGAGCTGCACAGCGCGTCGTTAAGAGCTGAATTTTTGTCAGACGCCCTGTTTCTATTCATTCCTGACGCTCCCTTAGAAAGCTCTGCAGAAGATGAGGAATAGCTGATTCATGAGGTCGAAATGAGGCATCTGATACGATACCTCCTCATTTTATCACAAACATGTAAATAAGGTGACAGCTGGCTGGAGGGAGTTCGCCTGAAAGTTTACTGAGACTACTGTTGCCCGTATTGTTTGGCATTTTTAGGATATATCGCTGTATAAAACCTGTGTTTTCTGTTTGTTACGCTTCCTGTGATTGGTTTGAATGGCGTTCACACCAGAAATGAACTGCTCCAGAGTTCACGACGGCGGGCCAAGATCCCTCCTTCGAGGTGGACCAAGGAGCAGTTGTTTGGTCCTCATCAGGGTTTGAGTCCTGTGTTCACACCAACCCAAACAAACTGCACCAAAGACATAAACGCTCCAGGGTACGGTTCAACCGGACTAACCAAGGCTGGTGTGAACGCCCCCTGAGAAGATACAACAAGGTTGATTTTATTCATCGTAATAATACATTATTAGCTATGTGTTATGAAAAATATAGATGCATTTGTAGGGGGTTCAGTGAGCAAACTCCTCCTATGATGAGTTTTGGTGCTTTAACCTAAAAATGTTGTCATTTTGTTGCCTAAACCTAAAGAAGCCTTTTTGTTTCTGTTCAAAATGTCACATTTCATTCAGTCTTACATGTTCGAATATATTGCTTTTAATTTTTCCTTCACTTTTACAATGTACTAAGTGCAGCAGGCTCCTGTTGACCCCAATGTATGGTGCTTATAGCGACTGATAACATATTTAATGGCCTGATAACAATCAAATTGGGTGGTTTACCGCTAATTAACAAATGTTACATTGCTAATAAACTAAACTAAGATGGAGATCATGGTAACCAGCATGAGCATGTTAGCAGCGATGCTGTGACTACTTAGAGCCTCACAGAGCTGCTAGCATGGCTATAGACTCATTTATTGACTGCTGAGACAGTTTTGTTTAAAACGATGAAGCTCTATATTCACATTTCCACCTTTCCATTTGTGATTCTACTTGTTTCAAAACAGATAAAGAGATTTTGAAGCATTACATGAATGTGGAGTCTTGCTTGGTAATATCTAATTACCATGTCGTGGTCTACCTGAGACGAGCAGACATAGTGTAACTACTCAGATAGACATGACTCAGGCTTTCCTCACCTCCACGTACACAGATGCAGGCTGGGTAATATGTGTGGAGCTGTCGACATTAAACCCAGACTGTGTGTAAGAACAGATTATCTTGATCTTTGGGCTTATTCCACCCTGAACCACAAAGAACTGTTGTGTCTCAGTCAAGGCGGACTAGTGATGAAACTCGGACTAGTGATGAAACTCGGACTATACAGAATACGCTGAGGATGGCGATGAGCAGCGTAATGTATCCTGTATCCTGTTACCTCTGCTCCTCACCCACTCTTCATCCCCTCAGGAGCATCTCAATACTAATGCTTTAGGCGCCACCTGCTGGATATAATATGCTTGCAACTAAAAATTGTCTATTTTCCTCCTTTAAATTAGTTATCATCACATTTATACCCTGAAATTAGGATTCCCTTTACAAGAATATGTCAAATACTGCCAATTTAATGTTGAAACTATCCATCTCTTGGAAGAGATGAGTGTAATAAACTTGTGTGTTTACTTCGTGGAGGGAGAGGACAGGGAGGGCTGATCAAAGTTCAGGGTCTGGAATGCTGCTCTTATGTTTTATTAGTGAACCATGTGTTCTTACCAACTATTTTGACTTTTGCAGAGTAAAAAAATAGAAAAAAAAATCAATTTTTATTGTGAGGGACGGGCATCATTTGTTGTGTAAGTGATGTGTATCAGCTCTCGGAGGAATGCACGATGTCTGATGGAAGGACTGATTGTGTCTCTGCAGAGGGAGGACGGAGAGGAAGGAAGAAATCATTAGACCACAGAGTTAAAAGTCACAGAGGGGTCTCTGATGCAATCTGCCTGCCTGAGATTTTCCCAGAATTCAACAGTTGTTAGGGAGCAAGAACATTCTGTCACAACCTGAATTAAGAAGTGTGTTTTTAAAGAAGACAGAAGTGGAGCTAGCCTGATCTCCTCTGGCAGGTCAGTCCACAGTCTTGGGGTCGTGTCTCCTCTGGTTTTTAGCCTTGACCTTTAGGACCTTGACTAAAAGACCTCTGGAGGATCTCAGGCTGCATTCAGGCTCGTAAAAGGTTAATAGGTCAGCGATATAATAAGGGGCCAACCCCAACTGTGCTTTAAAAGAAATCATTAAACTCTTATGTTACAGCAGGTAATTTAAAAAATACTTTAAAAAAAAAAGTAATATTGTTCTAACTGACCTTCACACAAACTGGATGCCTGTCGTGACCTTGGCAGAGGAACAACAAACTCAGTACAGTGTCTGGCCTCGTCCTCAGTCATCTGACGTACCTTCATCTTTGCTACAAAGACTTTCTGAGCTGCAAACAGTAGCATGTTGTAACGTGACCGAGTGTCTGAATAACTGTGTGGTTGTTGTGACCGTCCTTGTGTCAGGATATTCAGTATCTCTCTCTTTGTCTGCCCCAGCAGGGTGCAGTGACTGTCAGACAGGGGAAACAGGATTTTAATAAGGTAGGTGAAGTGGATGTCTGTCCTGTCTGACCTGAGCTGCTGCTGAGGTGCGTCGAGAGACCAAATGTGAAAGAACGCAATGCCAGGTTCTCTGCGCTGGATGCCAGCCTCGAGCTATAACATGACACATCATTCAAACTTGCTTTAAACAATATACTGAAGATATCTGGGCATCTGAAATCTAGTCTTCTGTTATTCATGCATGCATTTGAAATAATTCACCACTTGTTTTGTGTTTTTGTCAAAGGAAGCCTATAACACACGTGAAGTGAGCATCTGCTGCTGCCACGTCCACAAACAAACTGTATGATGAGAGAGTCTCTATAGAGCTTCTTCTGGATTAATGTACTCTGATACAGGTAGGTTTCAGTTGGGTCAGGCAGGTAAGTAAGCCTGAAACACCAGCTTGGGATCAGGAGTAGTTTCAGGGTATTAGTTGCCATTGCAGAAACCAGTCCAGACTTTCAGTAAAACAAGAAGAGGGGAATGTTTGTGAGCCCCGTCTGTGAAACCAGCATTTCCTGAATTTCAGTTTAATAGACCCATTTAAACTTAACCCTTTGGAGGCTGAGCATCCGTCTCTGTAGCCAGACGTCCTACTGTGTCCCCACAGACCTCAGAGGTTTACTTTTTGTTGTATCACAGCTTTATTCTGTCATTACAACGTTTCATGACTTTGTCAATCAATTTGTTCCTAATGACTTCATTTCATTGTTTTCTGTTTCTGTTTTAATTAATGCTTTTTAAAATGACCCATGTATTGGGGTCCTAATCAAAAGCAGATCACTTCTTTCTGTGATTTCAAGACCTCTTTGCTGGCTTATTTTAAATCTACTTGTTCTTATGCCTTGATTGTATTTGCTTTTGTTTTCAGGTCATGAACTCAGTATTTTGATATAATGTTACTTTATTATTATTTTCATCATTAGGGGCGGCTGCGGCCCAGAGTGTGGAGCAGGTCGGCGGTTTGATCCCCAGCTGCTCGGTCACATGTCGATGTGTCCTTGAGCAAGACACTTAACCCAAAATTGCTCCCGAAGGCTGAGCTATCAGTGTGTGGATGACATGAATGAGTATTTAGATTAGCAGCCTCTGCCATCAGTGTATGTGTGTGTGTGTGTGTGTGTGTGTGTGTGTGTGTGTGTGTGTGTGTGTGTGTGTGTGTGTGTGTGTGTGTGTGTGAATGGGTGAATTTGACATGTAGTGTAAAGTGCTTTGAATGGTCAGAAGACAAGAAAAGCGCTGCATAAATGCAAGTCCATTTACTATTTCCCATTATTTTTATGTGAATTATTTTCGTGATGTGTTTGGGATGGGATTGTTGAATGTATGTTTTTTTCCATTTATTATCATTATTAGTCATGTGTTTAAATGTTTGTTAACCTCTATGTTTTGTGCCCGAGGACCCCCTTGAAAACGAGATGGTGCATCTCAAGGGGTTTATCCTCTAATACATTTTGAAATAAATAGAATAAGCACACAAGCTTGGAGTTCATCAGTGTGGAGTTAGCATGTTCTCCCTGTGTTAGCGTGGGTTTTCTTCAGGTTCTCCAGCTTCCTCCCACAGTTTATTTAAGTTATCTTATATTGGGGTCAAAATGACCATCCAGTCATTATCCGTAACCGCTTATCCTATTCAGGGTTGCGGGGATGCTGGAGCTGATCCCAGGTCACATTGAGCAAAGGCGGGGTACACATAGACTATCACAGGGCTGACATAGAAGGGCCCCAAGCCGGATTTGAACCTATGACCCTCTTGCTGTGACAGTGGTAACCACTGCACCACCGTGCATATAACCATAAAAATATCACACATATAATGTTTACTCGAATATTTTTGTTTCACACAATATGCAAATAACTTTAACTTTCCTAAAATAATGTTAATCCCTTTTTCCAGATAACATTAATTACATAGCTAAGGATGTTTTGAGAAGAAACAAGTTAACATTTTGCTATGATGGTTGTTTCTTACAGTAGTTTTCTGCCCCAGTTTGTAGTCCTTGAATGTTAAATATGTTGGTAGTTAAAGAGACAAAATGGTGCATCCTCAATGCAGTGCCAAAAAATCAACTGCAGTTTTTTACTATTTCCAAGCTGAATGCACAAATCAGAGTTGTCATGCAGGAGGACTTTTTACATTTTTATGTTGATTTTTGTTCTAGTTTTCATGTCATTGATGACACACCCTGATACAGCAGCTAGCTGAGTCCTCAGGTAGGCCTAAAGAACACTGAATGCTTGAAGCTGAGATACAAATCAGTAAAGCAAGTGTAGACGTATGAGTTGGACTTCCCCAACTCCTCATTGTGCCTTTTTGTTACACAACACTTGCCACATCTTTACGGCTGAATGAGTCTTTAAACTATCTGTAAACACGGCACGCAACTGTTACAGAAGTTAGCTTTCGTCCCACTGAGGTAGATGCCTCATGCATGCGAGTAGACAACTGACAGGGAACAATTGGGCTTCACAGTCTGTGGTCTGTCAGTACAGGCTGATAGTGATGCCTTATTTCACCCTGACTCTTCTCCCATGTATTGTTTGACAGCTGTAATGGGCTTATTTCTGTGCACAAAGGCAAATCTAAGGCTGCTTTGATTTCTCCCCTTGTGGTACATAGAGCTGGGGCAGATGTGTGGTGGGTGGATGAAAAGACGGTGTTGACAATATCTGCTTATCTTCTGGCTTTGACCTGACGGGAGCGAGGTCACGGCTGGATGCGCCTGACTTATCGGCATTATCTACGTCTGCAGGGCCAAGCCACAACCGCTGGGCAAGCTTTTTTTTTTTTTTTTTTTTGCACCGTCATGCTTTGGGTTTTTCAGGTGGGCTTTTTGTTCCTCGTGCAGGCAGAATGCAGGCTGAGGGCTGAAGAACAATACTGTGTTCAGAGAGCAAGGAAGAAACTGCACGTAGCAATCCTTACATCATATTATGCAAGGGAACTCCCTGTTCCCAAGCAAGTACGGCCTTCTACCTCTCTGTGGGCTGAAAGAAATCACCGTGTAGAGAGTTCACGTACATCTGCCAAGTTAAATAAACATGATCATCCCATTTATGTAACTTAATGAACAAACTCTTAAGGTCATCAAGGTTGTTGTTTGCTTTCTTTCATTTTTTCTTCTGTTTTTTTACATGTAAAGTTTCCCAAACCATTAATCATGAACACGTCTGTGCAGATGAACAAGATAAAATGAGAACAAGAAAAACACAAGCATCTGACAAAAAATTAAAAAGAAATGCAAAATATCTGTAAACAATAAATCATAAAAATGTGTAATGTATAATAATAATAATAATAATAATAATAACAAAATTGTAAAAATAAATACTAAATATCTGTAAACAATAATAAATTGCAAGAAAAATGTTCTGTTACATCGTCAGTGGGCAGGTCGGTTTTGATTTTGATTCTAAATTATTTTTTTTTACAGAGGATTTATTTTCGCCAAACTTACAAATAAGTGATTTCCACAGCGGTGTTGATGCCCGGAACGTTTCACTTTCACGCCCGAGCTCACACGGAATGTTTGAAGGTTACACGGCGTAACCGTCAAAACATTCCGTGTAACCTACACCAGTGAAACTGCTATCAAGCCAACAGAAGTGCCTCCCTTCTTCATACCTGTGCAGTAAGTGCTCTACTATTGTTAATTTCGTTGTCATTTAGAAATATTATATTTCTGTAACGTGTTGTTGTGATACTGTTTTGCCGAAAATGAGCATTTAATGCGTTTTAACCTTTTAACCTTGGCGATTAACTTTGTTTTGAGTGTTAGCACAAACGTTTGGCGACTTTTAGCTAGCAGCAAGACTTTTGTGATTGATAGCTAATTACATATTAAACAGCTAACGATTAATCTTAATGATGACAATATGTAGTTGATAAAATGATGCATGTTTGAACCCCGTCAGGCATTAAATGACTCAACGTGTTCAGGCTTTATACAGCTACTGTTTCTGACTTTTGGCTAACACACTCGCTGTGTGATTAGTAAGTTGATCCAATTATCTAAGCTAACGTTAGTGGTCCGTTTTCAGTCGCTCTCGTATCTGTCGTGCGTTAAATTAGCCGTCCTTCACCATGGCGTTTGCTTAAACAGCAGGGACACTTCACCTGAAGCAAGACCGAGGTAAAATGTTTAGTTAAAGGGTATGGACACTGTATACAGCCTTCAGGGCTTCCTGCCAATGAATCCCCTTAGCTGTGGGCAACACAGCTACTAGGTTACGATTAGAAAAAGGTCATGGTTTGGGTTCCAATAGACCACTTCTGGCAGAGAGCCTTGAAGACTAACTTCTCCCATGTGTCTGTACACACAACGTTTAGGGAACATGTTAAAAACCCTCAGTCACCTTGTGTTGTGAACCAGTATCTGCTGCTGTCAGTGTTTGTGTATCGACGCGGGATGTTCAAGGACACGCATGGTGAATGATGTTTCTAACATAGATAACACACTGACACTGTTGTCTTTTTAGAGAAGCCACACGTTGCCATGTCCTTGTGCTTCACACCGAGTTGACTCAGTGCAGTCAGTATTTCCTTCAAGTATTTGAAAACAGTGAAGTCTGGTACTCTAATGTATCCACCAGCGTACACTGCTCCCCTCAAGCCACTGAGATACTCATTGCGTTATTGTGTTAAAAGTGGAAGGTCACTCTCTGACAAATGTATGTTTGCCAGCAGACTCTTGTTACTATAAATGTATTTGTAATACACACTAGGGATGCACTGATCCAACTTTTTCAGTCATGATACTGATAGCGATACCTGGCCTTTGGGTATCAGCCGTCACAGAGTACCGATCCGATACCAGTGTTTAATTAATGAGCTGTATGCCTCATTGTGACAGGGATTACTTTTTTATGTGTAAGGCAACATCTGGCTTGACTTAACTTTGTGAAACTAAATGTAACAGATAAATACTTAGATATAAATTTACTGAATTGTTATTTATTATTTAAATAATAAATTGTAGATCAGCATCTTCAAAAATTAACAGGACTTACAATTCAAGGATTAGCATTTTAATGCAAAAACAAATTGGTCAAAACAGGAATTAAAATAACAGTATATAATGTCTGTAGTCTATTAACATAAAATTTAATTGACTAGATCGGCTCCATTGTCACCGATATCTGAGCCAGGAATTTGAATCTGTATCGCCCAATATCCAATTGGTGCATCCCTAACTTGAACTGATGAGAAATATTCATATGCGACAGCTTACTATGAGTTACGTTTTGTAACTGTGTCAGAATAACACAGGGCAGATAGGTAGATAGATAAGTTTGTTGTACTGTCAACATGTAACACTGAATCAGATTTGACTTCTCTCCTGTTTTGATGAGTTCCCTTCTTTATTTTCTTTAAAAAAGTTAAGTTTTCCACTTAACATATTCACAGAAAAAAATCCATTGATATGGAGTTAAGTAACATCATGATAACAAAAATGAAAATCAGAAACCAGCAGACTCTTGGTAAAATATAAATCATTTCAGGTATTTCTCAAGCAAAAAATGCAAATATTTGTTTATTCTTGCTTCTGAAATGTAACATTTGCTGCGTTTCATTGTTTTGCCATTGTTAACTGATATATCTTTAGGTTTTATTTTCAGTCAAGTGTTGAAAACATGTATGAAAACATATTTCTGTCTGTTGCCTGCAGGACTGCAGGATGGCCCAGGCGGACAGCAAGGCTCTGGTTTTGGGAGCGTTGGCTGGAGTGGCTGGCATCAGTCTGGCTGTGGTGTGTTACCGGGGCTTTAGGTCGAGACGGAGAGGCTCGTGGCCGGGGTTCTACCTCAACCGCACTAATGAGCACGGGACTGGCTTCATGATGGTGGATGGTCCAGGTCTGCCTGGGGGTCAGGCTGAGGTGCTGGAGCGCCTCGAGGCCCTGATCCAGTGTGTGTCCGAGCTAAAGGACGAGATGAAGTCGTTGAAGAACGCTCTGCCAACCCTGCAGCACCAAGTCAGGGAGGAACTGAGGGGACGCGATGAGGCGCGGCGAGCCAGCCCTCTCCACAGGACCACACCGACGCGAAGGAAACGGGCCGCAGGCAGCATCGCTGGGGCCAGAGCTGGGGGTCGGAGCTCAGAGGAAGCAGAGAGCGAGGGAGGGTGAGTACTTTAAAAGCTGTGAGATTACACTTTTATGATCAGTGATGACACATTTCTCAAAATTGTGTCCTCCCATATCAAACTACACTCACAACAGATCCTTCCAAAGTATCCAAACTCACGTTTGCTCCAGCAGATTCTGTGAGAGAGATGTGTTTTCCTAAATGTCCTCTGAGCCACAAAAGTCATAATGTGACCCCCCTCACAATGACACACACATTAGATGTTAAAGTCGTTATTTGAACCCACCAACTGCCTTCAAGTTTTCAGTATTTACACACAAACACAAAGTATAACACAACTGCTAAACTGAACACACTCTCACACACTGTCCCTGGCTAACTTGTGAACCAAATATCATTTCACATGGCAGACTTGGACCTTTGATCACAGACGGTACTTTAGATCGTTGCTCCCATGACAATCATTAACTTGCCTGTGCTCAAAATTCTTTCCATCTATTAGTAATCACACACTGTCATACATGAATATATGTTTGTCCTGATTCAACATGGACCCTCTGCTGCTGTTGGGGAATCCATAATGCATCTGAATAAAGGTCTTTCTGTGTCTGAGCTGGCTCTTAGCCCGTAACACATGAATTGCACACAAATTATATCATGTTTTAAATATATATTAGACCTAACAGGGCTCTACAGCATAAACATTTTCTTTGCTCAAGTGAAAATTAGAGTGTGCAAATGTGAAAAATTTGTCGATCAAATTGACTAATTGATTAGTCAACAGAGGATTTCTTTGGTTGAGGACAGCCCTAAATTTAAGGTTATCAGCTTGATTGTTCTGAATCAGGACCTCCATAGTTTGCCCCAAAGTTTTATATCTATAGTCGCACTATTCTCCCTTAGTGACTAATATGACAAAGAATACGGTTATCACAGAAGTGGTGTTGCAGTGCAAGTCTGCATGTGCTGCTGTCCACTTAATGAAAACAGAAGATAATGGGCTCATTGAGTTGTTTTAATGAATATTTAAGTAGGATATTTCTGTAATGATTAGTTCAAACCCAGCTGTGATCAGGGAGAAATAAGTATGTAACTGAGGGTGAGATGTTGGTTCAAAGTGTGACCACTCATGAAATGCATTTCACATACTTAACATTTTTACTTTAATCAAGAAATTTTGTTACACATATTGACGTTCATATATTGATGATGGTATTAAATGAATACAACTTTCAAGTCGCAGTGCCGAAATGGTGATTGTTATAATCTAGAATCGGTGGCATCATTACATAGTTTGTGATCTGCACCAAATCCAGCAGCAAGCGCAGCTCAAACTCTCCACGTCTTGGCGTGTGCCAGGTGTTTGCTGTAGCTGTATTGTCATCCGGGTGGAAAACAGGAGACTTTTATTTGAGCCGTAAGGCTTATTTGTACAGTACGATGCCAGAAACATGTTGTGATAACAAAAAGGAAAATTTGTTGTAAATCTGGAGAAATGTGGGATAATCGTGACCCCGGGAGGAGACTGGCAAAAGAAGATGAAAAGCGGGAATCTCCCTGGAAAATCTGCAGGGTTGGCATTGGCAAGTGTGTCAGTGTGAGTCAAAAATCTCGTGGCGCTCTCGTTTACCGGGTTAACTCTGCTTGTTTTATGTGCTAAATTATAGTTCTGACAGTATGTGCATTCGCCTGGGGTGCTTCAGAGAACAGCAGACTACTCAAGCACCACATGCCCAGTCATCCACCTCTATCCACAGCCAAATGCCTTGAACTCGCGCCAGCTTTAGATAACATAAACAACAGATGTGTTTCTTTTGAATGGACTATTATTTTAAATCTCATAAAAACAAATATCAACAATTAAATGACGATGATTATGCTGAGACTTTAATGTTTTCTGCAGTCGAGCACATTTAAGTTTTTATTGGCCATGATACTCGATTCAGGAATTGTATCAAATCAGAGAGAGCTGAGTTCAGATATTGAAGCACGAGGACTCGGATGAACATTTTGTCTGTCACTCGGGTGCTTAACTTGGATTGACCTCTGCTTCCTTTGTGTAGGAAGTAGAGTATTTGAAATGCAGATGCTTTGACATCCTAACCACAGTTTTTAGGTGTGCTCAGTGAGCCTTAGGTCAGAGCTGTGCGGCTCCTCCCAATCTCTGTTACTGTCCTTGCAATGATTAATCAGTTGCCTTGGAGCACATTTTTACAACGACAACAACATAAAGTAAGCCAATTTAACATCCAGTGCACCCTGGATAATTAATGAGTTGTGTTTTACCGTCTGTGTTCTCTAAGAATCAAATATCACGCAAAGGTTGGGTCGAGTGTCTCCTACTGTGGGTTTTTGTTTTGTTTTGCTTATGTTTTCAACAGGAAAGAAGCTCACATCTGCTGTTATATAATATTTAAGATTCTTGAAATTCAGATGCATGCGTCCGTAAACATGCTGTATATCATTAGAAAAAGACGAATTACTAACTTTTTTCTGCACTATTTACCTCTAAAATGCATCATTAAAAGTGCAAATATCAGCCTAGAAGTACTGCAGGTCACGTACATTTGTTGGGATTGGAAGTAAGACAGCTCATAGATGAGTAATAACACTATATCACAAGTCTTCTTTTATGATAAATGGATTCATAGATAAACATTTCAGGTAAACCCAGCTGGACTTGTGGCCACCTCATTGGCTGGAGGGGCAGATGGAAGTGTAAGACTGCCCTCTATGAGATGTGGCGCACAGGTTTTGAGTGACAGTTGTCGGCCACATCAAATGCTTTTAATTACAGCCAGGGTTATTATGCTTTGGAAGAAATCACATCACGCATACACCTCCCATAATTAAAGAGCCTCTTCCTGCTGCTCTGTTATTTGTTGGAGCAGAGGGTGTGAGGATTACTGAGAAAGGTGCTGTGAAGAAATTCTAGCCCCTTGGGGAACCATAGCGTTCCCCTAGAGGAGCCAGCTACACTCCTAATCCTCACTTCCATTTAAAGGGCTCTTCATGTCTGTTCAGCTGGCTGTTTGGAGCACAATATCTCTGCACAATATCCTCAGAAGAGCCGTGATTCTAACAGTTACTGCATGTTTGTTGAAATCCAAAGCTTAAAAACTACATTTAAGAATAGAAAGATTAGTGCATTGGTGCAAAATGTGAGTTTGCAAGCATCTCAGTTCAGCTGCTTCAAAAAACTGATTTGATAAATTAGAGAAAAAACTTTAATTGTATAGTTTGCTAAACTTACTAAAATATAAATAACAGCTGTAGTGGGGCTGCAGATTTCCAACAGGGGGCATTGTGCAAGTATGAACAGGGCCTTCAGACAAATCCTGCAGCGAGCTCTGCTGCAGACTGTGACAGATGCACATCACGAATAGGAAAGGGCTTCTTTATACCCTCATGGAGCTGACTGCTTTTGTAATCTTAATGGTTTTCTAACATTTGTGTTGTAATGTTTTTTCTAGTTGCATAATTGAAGTTGATAAATTAAAAAATTATATTATTTTTATAATCGACTGTTTGCAGAGACATTTCAAGTGTGACCAGCGTTGGCAGATAATCTGATAAGACAGCGTCGCTCCAACCTTCATCTGTCTAATGATGCATATTGATTCTCAGAACAATTAGTGTGACCAGAGTTATAGAGCAGCATAGTGTCGATCAAGACTCAGCCACTGAGAGGTTGAAAGTTCCAGCTGTTTATCCGTTCTTTCCTCATGTGTCACGACGGCTTCTTCAGAGCTGCCTCTCTGCAGGTAAGGAGACCCGTCAATCAGCCGTCTGTACGCCAAGCTGTCAGAGGCCTCATTTAAAAGTGTCTTGTCGGAACTTGTAATTCCTTGAACAGTTCCCACTGAGTTTATTCACATCATGTCGCTGTAGCTCAAGGACATTACTGCTTCTTTTTTCCTTTTTCAAAATAAAAAAAAAAAAAAAATAGCATTTGTGACATTGGATAGTTGCTGATTTAAGCAGATTTAAGCAAGAGTTTTGTTTAGAGAGGGGCAAGCCTGATCAACACACAGAAATGTTTTGAAAGAGAAAAGGGAGCTCATTGTCTGCTTTGTGATTAAAAGCTTTACCTTGTGACGTCATGGTTCGTGTTGCTCCGCAGCCATCCGTATCCGGGACATTCACATCTGTATCCTCAGATTCATGCTTCAATAACAAGGGTTTTAGTCAAACACACACATTTGAATTGTATACCGTGCACACAGAGCAGACATGTTCATCTGTTTGATGTGTCTCGCTCACCCTGGCCGGTCTCTGACCTTTTACCTGTCAGCGGTTGACTCTGACCACCCACGTCACCCATTCACGTGCGCTTTAGTGGCCAACGCTGGCTTTTTTATGATCCTACAACCTTGAGTGCAAAAGGCTCCTTCATGTACATTTCTGGGATTGATGAATCATAAAGTCCATGATACATTAAAGTGGCTGCAGTCATTTTTTATTTTGGCACTGAATCAACTGATATGTGAAATGTGTCACTCTTACGGTGCATTTCCACCAGATCTGCCTCTCAACGCTTTCCGTTCATCTCCTATGGAAAGCAGGAGAGGCAGTAGGGAGTGTTGCAGTGAGTTGGAGAGGGTCTGCATTTAAAATTTTTTTAAAAATTTCAACATTATTCAAATGAGCCTGTCCAGTGTGACATGCCTGCCTCACGAAACTTGGACCAAGCTGTCAAACTAGGTGATAAAGTCTTAAAATTAAATGAGGTTCGGTGCTGGTATAGCTTATTTCTCACCTACTGTGATTTCAGAAGTAGATTTTGGTGAATTGTTTAATGTTGTTTCTAGTTTGAAAACATGAGCAGAGAACCAGGGACCCGTTAGGTGGAACAACACGTCCCCTAGCGTCCTCACCGGATCTGGTGGACACACATAGCGTCAGTCCTGAACCCACAGAGAATTATCATCTGACTGTACTTCCTTTCACAACCTTTTGGTACGCTGTCACAGCTCTCTGGATAATATGAACAAGTCCTTGGATGCTTGGCTATATTTACACATCTATTATTAGATTATGCATTATCATTATCAGAGTAAACTTTCCGCTCAGTCACTCTCACCAACATCTCTTTGTCTTTCATAATTCTTTTCTGTTTCTTACTCATTTCTAGACGTTCGTTCTCGAGTATTTTTGCCTACAATTACAAGCCAAAAGTACTTTGAATACAGTTGTGTACAAACAAAACTATTAGTTTCCTCCTCTTGCTATTTAAAGAACGGTGTCATAACATCCTAAGAGCTATTTATGGTCCCCCAGTAGAAATGAATCTCATGAGATGGCACGAACACTGAAGATGAATCACTTGACATTTGTCTGTGATAAATGAATGAGATTTTTCTTGTGTGCACTTACTGCAACAAAGTTATTGTATAGTTAAAAAGCCAGTGATGTTGTCAGCTAGGTGGCTCAGAGTTAACACCTCAACTTCAAGGCCAGGCCTTGGGGGGGGGTGGATAATCAGTAACTGGACTCTCTCCAGTCAGTCAGCCATTGTTGTAGAGCAGGCTTTCATTGGTCTTGTCACCACCGCTGCATGTTAGGAGGCCCGGAGATGTTGGGATGGTAACTCGGTTTTGTTTTGAGCAGTGTAACCACGGAGACTACCATTGCTAAGCTCTATTGAGAGATCCCTTCGTTGCCCCTTGGGGTCTGTATACTGAATGTCTGATCTCCTCTTGTGAGCACACAGCCTGTTGAAAACCAACGTTAAAGCTTTCTAGTCTTTGACTTTACCAAGTGTGTAGCGTGTTAAAAAGTTGGGCACAGCATGAGTAGATGTATTATACTGTGTCTTGTCCCTGAATATGAAGTAGAAGATACAACTGAATGTGGCAGTGTTTTATACAAGCAGCACATTTACTGATTGTGATACTGACTTGATATGGTATGTGTTGGGCCGCTGTGGCTCAGAGGGTAGAGCAGGTCATCCAACCAATCGGAAGGTCGGTGGTTTGATCCCCAGCTTCTCCGGTTACATGTCGAAGTGCAAGACACTTAACCCAAAATTGCTCCTGAAGGTTGAGCCGTTGGTAGATGAAGGAGTATTTAGATTAGATCCTGATGGGCAAAATTGGCAGCCTCAGCCATCAGCCATCACTCATTCATGTGTGTGTAAATGAGTGAATGCTGACAGGGTAGAGCACTTTGAGTGATCTGAAGACTAAAAAAAAACGCTGTATAAATGCAAGTTTATTTATCATTTATGTATTTTGCTTATTATTCAGGGATTTCTTTCAGTCACAAGTGTTGAAATGCCACTAGTATTTAGAAGAGCTACTTCACTGGAATGCCTTTATTTATATGTGTCCATAGAGTAAATGCTGCATCTGTTCTATTCATTATCAATTAAACTAGCATTTTTCACCATGTTTTCATCAGTGTATAATGACCTGAAATTAAGAATCATGTTTTTGTTAGCTCAGAATGAGCCCTTCATATCTAGTGGGTCCTCTTCACAGAGTTCGCCATGTTGCACTACCGTGTTTCTACAGTAGCCCAGAATGGACAAACCACACACTGGTAAACCTGAAGGCCACCGTCGTTCTCTGACACACTTGTGAAACTGCGCTAATGTGAGCCGCAGAGTGTAAAACTGTGGTACCGGCAGCCGCCGTCTCATTTCTGTGGCTATTTTGTTGTTGTGTGTTATTATGGTAAGAATGGCCTCTGAATGATGCTAACCGCGTTACCACGGTTTTGTAATTGGCGGCTAACGTCACCGCAGTCTTGGAAAGAGAGGAGTGAGCGGAAAGGTATTTAGTTGGTTGCAATCTGCAACCACACCACTAGATGTCGCAACAACACTGCACCTTTATTTATTTATTTATTGTCTAGGAAATGCAGTGAACAAACTGAACAAAACTGATATAAATCAGATAAGATTAAACAACTGCTCACATTGGTGAAAACATAATTGACATTAGTGAGGTATTTTTATTTGCTGATGATAAATTGTTTTTCAAAATTGTCAGATTTATTTTATCATTTAACTAACAAATGCATCGAGCACTTCTTCAGTACTACAAATTTAATATCTGAATGGTCCAGACGTGTCAGTAAGAGGTCCTCTCGGGTCCACCTGATCCTAAGGACCCGAGACCAGACCTGGGACCTGTTGGGATTTGGAACAACAATTTATATGGTCAATCGAGCCTGGGTCAGATCCCCTTCTATTACCATGGGTCCCAGGTTTAATATTATGTGTAATACCCAAGTGGATCGAAGAAAACGCTGCTGTGATCAGATTATAAATCTGCACCATCAGTATCAGCTCAGAAAATCAAAGTCATTGCCTACTATTCTGTGTGGTCTTATAAATGCTTTTTTTCTTGTTGTTGTTTTCACATAAGAACAATTATTTTCTGCCCTTACAAACTGAATTTTCCTGCATAAAATAATACAATTTAGTGTCATGTGTGAGTCTTAGAAGGGCCTGCTAGTATATTATGTACTTAGTCAGTGTTGAAATGCTAATGACAATATTTAGACTTGTTCTTTCAGAGCACTGCTGGTAACGTTGCAGGGGCAATAATGGTTCCTGCACAAACACATATACATTACATAAACACAGTAATACAAATAGATCCTTAGCTTCTTTTTCTTTCAACTCAGGTGATTCATGAGCCGTGGAATGGCGTGACAGGAATGCGCTGATCACTCAGTACGCTGCTGCCTGCCTCTCCAGCTCCATTGAGTAAATAACTGCAGGGAGGGAGGGAAAATGGACTGCTGAATGAATAAAAGGATAAAAGGATGAATGAATTAGGGAGTGAATGAATGACACAAGTCCAATAATGTGACTGTCTTGTTGCAGTTGAACACCAGGCCTGTCTGGTGCAAGGCAGACAAAAAAGGAAGACCACAACGGTCAGAGTAAGCACTCAGATTTTTATTTAAGCCGAGGTGTGTTGGCCAATAAATGGTTTGAGCCTCGCCTGCAGATTTTAGGGTTTACTCAGGGGCTAGAGCAGAGAGGGGGACTGTTGAACAGCTTTGGCACACTATTTCAAAATGACAGTGTAAACATGATAGAGATTATAATAAAGATACCGTAAAGTCTAATTTCTCTTACAGTAACGATTCTCCATTTCCTACTAAGCTACTGGATGAGAAGTACAATCATAGGTCACAGAATTTTCATATTATATCACTAAATGTCAGAAAATATTTAGACTACTGGCTAATGCATCTATCAAACTCACTTTAATTGGTCTTAAAAGGGGCGATCTTGAACAGTAGTATTTTTATGCCTCTGAGCTGGCATCAGTCAGCCGTGGTCAGAAGCCAAACATCACTGTGACCTCTCAAAATACATTTTTGGCCATAACTCAATAAACTTGCCAATTATAACAAAATCACAGACTCTAACAAGATAAAATGATGAAGTGATGACACTGTGGACAGACGTGGATGTAAACTGCAAGTCGACTGGCTAGCAGAGACATATAACCTCAGGGCAGTAACTCTGGTTTCATTTGCTTTATAAAAGGTAGAATATGTAACTGTTGAATGAAGATAGCGCAATATATCTTTTCTAAATAAAAAGTTAAATACATAATAGGACTGTCAATCGATTAAAATGTTTATTCGCCTTTTCAAATTAATCACACATTTTTTATCTGTTCAAATTATACCTTAAAGGGAGATTTGTCTTTTTTCATTTTGTTTTAATACTCTTATCAACACGGGAGTGGGCAAATAGAGGTGGCTTTATGCAAATATATGTATATATTTGTTGCTGGAACACAAAATCAATGACAGCTATTGTCCAGAAACCCTCACAGGTACTGCATTTAGCATATAAATAACCCATTTGCATTCACATATCTGGTGGTCAGAGGTCAAGGGACCCGTTTGAAAATGGCCATACCAGTTTTTTCATTGCCAAAATTTAACATAAGTTTTGAGGGTTATTTATCCTCCTTTGTGACAAGCCAGTGTGACCTGGTTGGTGCCAACGGATTCTTTAGTTTTTCTAGTTTCATTTGATGTCAGTATCTTTGCTCTCGCTTTAAAACTGAGTGCAACCTCTTTGCATTAATGTGTCAAAGAAATTTGTAGTGTTAAAACAAATTTGTGTTAACTTTGACAGCCTAAATTCATAAACAATGACACGCACAGCTTATGGGTATTGCCATATGTACTTGTGCTGCTGTTATACTATGTTTTATCATTTGCCATTGTCTTGTAATGATCATTTGAGATCACACTGGCTGCTGTTGAGCAAAAGCTACTTTAAAGCTGCATTGAGTAATGTTTTGGCCACTCGGGGGCAGAGGAAACAAGTCATTAGAGCCATTGTTTATATAAAAATATTTATGAGCCTTAAAGCTCATACATTTCCCTTTTAAACAACACAACCCTGAGTTATCACTGTGAAACAGGACCGAGCTCCTTCGTCTCGGCGCACCACTGCGGCTCTATTTGTGCTGTTGTCAGTCATGGCGCGTTATTCTTGACAGTTCCTTTCTTGACTGAAGAAAATCTCTTCAGCTCAAATGCCCTCATGTAACTCCTGTAATCACGGCGCTCCGGTTTGAAGGTGTGTGTTGTGGGGTGGAGTCAGGAAGCAGCCCCCGGCACGAGGCACCTGTTGGGTCCATGGTGTTTCTGTCTGTGGCTCGCTCTGACACATCCCTCCAGAACCATGGCTTGCAGCCCAAAATACTCCCTTAACCACCAATGACGCACATGCAGCCGCTGCCAACACTTAATAGAGGCTTTTCATATTTTCACCCTTGTCTGTGTCTTTCATTTTTACCTGTACCATTAATATAGCTATTTTTTTACTGCTGCTTCTTAAGTGTTAGCTTAGGGTGTTTGTACTTACTTAGCAGTAGTTGAAAGAGCACCATAAAACATCTAATGCAAGTGTTGCGTGCCTCACCCTGACAAACAAGTCTGCCTGTGTTCATAGAAAAGCCGTTAGGTGCTCAGCGAAAAGCCTTTAGGTATCCACGTTAAGACGTCAAGAGTTTCTTAACAGCTAGTATTTATAAACAATTAAGTGACCCACTTATGTAAACAAACGCAGTGCCTTTTATGTGTAAACAGGGAGTGAAGATATAATAAATAGATATAATCAACACTTGGCAGAAAACTGCTTGTAAAAAAATGATCTGGAAAAAAAAAAAACTCCTCAGTTGAGGTGTTTTTATTCCACCTCACAAGTTGAAGATGGCTTTAGATCGAGTTACCGGTGATTCAGGGAAACTGGCAACATTGAGACTGTTTATTGATCCTTCCTGAGGCCAAGTTGCACATCTCACTGATGGCAGGAACCACCAAGGTGTTCACCTTTCTAATCCACATCAGCAAAGTTTAATTGCACATGCTGACAGCAAACTGGAGGTGCCCCTTTTCTTTTACCAACACTCTGTGTTTCGTGTTTGTTTGTGCTTTCAGGTACATGACTGCACTGACAGACTCTGAGGAAGAAGAGTTAAGTGACGCAGAACAGAGGGACGAAGAGCAACCTACAGACAAGTTATGTGTCCTCCTCCAGAGGATTGACCGTTTGCATCAGGGCGCTGAATCTGACAAAAGGGAAAGCCTCAACCTCCTTTTGGAGCAGAGGGAAGAGGTGTGTGAAACTGATTGTTGACTCCTTACATTTAAATGATAGATGACAGAAACCCTGTAGCTCCATACATACAAGTGTGTCCTAACACTTTGATGTACTTCTGTAGTTTGGACAGAACTCAACATTTCTTTGGCGGCTAATCCGAGCCTACTGTGACGTTCATGACGTCAGCTCCACTCTGGAGGAGAAGAGGACCCATGCAGAAACTGGTTGGTAATCTACTAAACTTTGTGTTGTTCCTCAGTTGCTACGCATCCCACTCTGGATGTAATGTGCTACAGCATCATAGCTGGCCAGACCCCAGATGTCAGTGTCTCATCTGGAAATCCCAAATTCATGGTCTGTACTCCTGCAATAGCCTCAGTCGATTAGTTTGAATTGTTGACCCACAGTTTTGAGAAACAATGTTAGGCAACTTACAGACTGTCTGTGGTGACAGTCTACCATGGAGCGGATAGGATTAACTGTAATCTTTAAATGTTGCATAACCATCCATTTTAAAGCACTCATAAGGTCTGAATTAGTGCTAATATGTCATACTAGCCTCATTGTATTACATATATATCCCTACTAGGGCTGTCTTGAATACCATTTTTCTGGGTTTGGAAGCTTCAGTGAGTAATATTTGTTTGTGGTGCAGCTCAGCAGGCTAACATGGCTGCTACAGTGCCGCTGCCACGTTGCTTTCCACACATGCACCCCTGCAAACAGCAATATCTGCCTGAGAATAAGTAATACAAATTATTGTTTTATTAATGTTTTTTGGAGAGTTTTGCCAATTTATTTACAGCAACAGTGTTGAAAGGGGATGCCATGCAGCAAAGGGCCCCAGGCTGGATTCGAACCTGGAGCCGCTGCAGCAGGGACTCAGCCTTATATGATGCCCCTGCTCTACCAACTGAGTCACAACAGCGCCCCAATAATAATTATTGTTGAATATGAATAATGTTTTTGGATTATTCCTTGTTTCATGAGCTATTTTTAGATTTATACATCATTATTACATGCTTATATAATACAAAAAAAACCCAAAAAATGCATTCAAATCCCGATTTAGAGGAAGATTACCTGGCAACAGTTGACGCTTCAAAGCATTCAAGTCAGCCCTATAATAACATAGTACTGATGCTGTCATGTTCTGCCCACAAATTACTGGTTCTCGACACTTATATTCAAGTTAAGGGTCAAATCCGTGATTGGTGCACAGTACAGCACCCTCTCTGCCACAACTTCCACAACTTGATTATTAATCCCGTTATTAAGTAAAATGTCTGGCTGTTGTGGTGGAAAGATCACTGTGCATTGAAGATTGAAGAACGGGCATTTAAAGGCCTCTTTACACTTTGTGATGTTGAGCTGTCGCACATGAACAAAGGAACTTTGTGAAATGTTTGGTTGTCAGTCAAAAACAATAATTGCACTTAGTGAGAAGTCCCACTGAGCAGAAATAGAGGTTCTGCAGCCAAAGATGCATCAATATGCTGAAAGTGTCACGAGTTTAGGACCAAACTCTCACAATGTGACTGATGCTGTGATCCACGTTTAAAACCAACCTATCAGAATATAGCGAGAAATGATGGCGAATACGTAACATAATGCTACTGCTAACAACATATTGTGCAACTTTTTTATAAGTTAATGTTGACAGAAGAGAACATGTATACATATACAGATATAGTTTTAAATCGATTCATGGTATCTTGTGCATGTACATAATATTACATAACACGCAAATAATACAGAAACATGCCTATTAATGTATAATATACCTTAACATAAGACGGTATGTATGCACAAGCAGATACAGATGTACACCTAATACATATACTTATATACATGCATGCACACATACATTACCTGCACATGGTCATATGGATGCACACATGCACCCAAGCTTGTGCGCACATACACACATGCACGGTTAGTTGATGCTACAGTATTCATACTCTCAAACTAATTTTACAAACTTCATGATCTCCTCTTACTCTTTTATAGCCGAAGTTTGTTTTTTAATTTTTCTGTTCACATTGTAGTCACTGCAATTTACCAAGCAATCATCTAACATGACTCAAAATTGATATTGTACAGTCTGACACAATTTGTGACCAAGATATTTTTTCAGGGCCATCTCACACATTTAGCTTACATGCAACTATTGCACCCTGACCCATCTGTGTGAAACTGCTATTCATAATGTGCATTACACAAACTGCAAATAGGTTATACACTCAACAAATAGGACAACTCACAGTCTTTAAGTTATCTTTGAGATGACAAAAGCATTTTTCACACTGATCTCCTACAGGCTCTTCAAAAGCAGGCCACAAGAACTTCCTGTGCTTGTCTTGTGTTACACAGAGACTTTGTACTATAGACCATAATGCCTTTTTTTTATCTCAAACAGAGGATGTTTTGTGATTCTACTGAAGTTCAGACTGGATTGACCTGTTTCTCTGTAATCCGTCCTCATCAATGAGCCTCTAATGAGAGCTGGCCAGGTGCTTCCTGCAAAGACACCTGTGACAAAGCATTTGACATTGTCAGGGGCTATTTAAAGCAGCAGGGCATCATATTTAACATTCATTGAGATATTAATAGAGCAGCTGGAATGAGACACTTCCACTGAGTGAAGGAGGATTTAAAACCAAGCTCTCTTCTTGGATTGCATTTCATTTCACTTCTGTTTTTATTGCTTTAATCCAGTGCCCAGTGATGTTTCTTGGATTATGTGTATCCTGTTGTGTTTTCTCAGCCCACACACCCCTTGACTCTACTAATCCACACTCTCACCTGTTGCTGTGTAGAACATCCTGGGCCAATGATTGAATTTGTGTTCCTGTGGAGCATCATTATCTCTTGTCTGTCGCTTCTTTCCTGTTAGGGAAGAAAGTTGGTGAGGAGGCGGTGAGCCTGAACCCTACATGTGCTGAAAGTCATCAGTGGTACGTTTGACTTCCTTCCTTCCTTCCACATTCAAAAACTACCTTTTTGTTCTGTTCAATAAAGTCTTTAGAGCTGCCATTTCAAAAGCAAATCTATCAAGGTTTATTGGAGATACAGTTTAATAGAATGCTTGCTGTTATTGAGCCCCATTATGTGAATCATTTATGGTTCATTTGTAATCAGTTTTAAAGGTGCTAAATATCATATCCAGAGTGTTACTATAGCATCAAAAACTATATGTAAAGATATACAGGATTAACATCTACCTGAGAATGAAGTCGCTCTCTGTGTGTTGTAATCCGAGCTTCACTGCTTTGTTGACATTGCCGGTCCGTCCGAGTTGCACTTTTTAGTGCTTGAGCGTGGCCCTTTGGCGAGCTCACGGCCACTGCACTTCTCTCATTCTGCAGTTACAGCTGATAACGTCATCCCGACTGACGGAAGCGTAGCACCCACCCTCCGATTCCCCCCTAGGTTAACACTGTTATCTCTGCCAACACTTTCGCTATTGTTTGTTAAGGAACAGTGTGTAACAATTAGGGGGATCTATTGTCAGAAATGAAATATAATAGAATAGTTGTGTTTTCGTTAGATTAGAATGAGGCCTTCATATCTACATAGGGAGCAGATCCTCTCCACAGAGTCCGCCATTTTGCACCGCCATGTTTGCGTAGTAGCCCAGAAAGGTCAAACCAAACTCTTAACTTTTCCTGCTTGGTCAATAATAACATGACACGCTCCCTTTGCCGCTGCTCTCTCTCTTACTTCACCACTCACCTTCCATGTACACACTGGCTCTGCTCGAAATGATTTACACTACTCTTACAACAAATGACTCTGAAGACGGCCATTTTGCATTTTCACGTCAGCCGCCGTAACCCTCCAACACGCTTGGGACATGAGAGAGGCTTCGGTTGGTTGCAATCTTCTCACCTCACTGCAAGATACAACCTGATGACCTTGAAAGGTCCAGTGTGTAGGGTTTAGTGGTGTGGTTACAGATTACAACCAACTGAACACCCCTCCACTCAGTCGTCCCTTTCCAAGACTGTAGGAGAAGTTCAGTGGCCTTCAGGTACTTTTGGTTTGTCCGTTCTGGGCTGCTGTAGAAACATGGCGGTGCAGCATTGTGGGCTCCATGAAGAGGACCCCCTCCTTATGTAGGGGGCGTTGATCTAAACTGAAACACAACAATTCTTAATTTTAGGTGATTATTCACTAATGAAAACATAGCTATGAATATTACATTCGATTTTTCCAGTAGATCCCCCTAAATGCTACACACTGGCCCTTTAACTGTTTCAGTAAATGCTGTGAGACAGAATGAAAGCATAAACACAGGTACTTTCCCCAGATGAGAGGTGTTGGGGGGGGCAGTGCTTTTGAGTGATGTGTCGGCCCTGGAGCAACTGTTCCTCAGTGTTTGAGTGGATGTTTACTCAAGCAATTCTTTGACCAGTTCAGCAAATTTAACTTGAATGAATCCCATCTCAGAAAACCCACAAGGGTAAAAGACAGTGATTTATGTCAGTTTACTCTTCAGAACGCACCAACATGGACTGAAACATGCCAAGAAAAGTGCATCATTTGTCAAGTAAAGCAATGAAATAGTGTTTGTTAGCAGAGCGTCGCTGCATGCTTTGCAGGCGTGTTTGCTTGTGAGATGATAGTAGCTTAACCCTAAACATCTCCCTCCTGAATGTCACCCCCTCATCCACCTGATAGCATCACATGCAGTTTGAGGAATGTAAACACGGCCTGGGTTAACTTCACTCAGATAAACTGAAGGCTACACGGCAATAAAGTGATAAATGGTCTTCTGTTATTACAGTTCCTGTATGTTGTTGGTTGCTTCACAGCACAAGCTGTACATGTTTGCAGCTGTACTTATTTAGTGCTTGGGTTTATGCCGGTGGTGATGCATGTGGCGCTAAGGCATGTGCTGTATTTTTGTGGCTGTTCTCTAGTCAGACTTTTGAAAAGATAACTTAAAAGGCATTTTTGTAGTATCAGTGTGATTCAAGTGGACATTTCAAAATGGCTAATGATTGTCTCTCTGAGTGGTCCTTAATGTAACATTAAGTTAAGGGGAATTTTGCCGCCGTAGGTGATTCTCACACAAAGGAAATCAGAAGAATGTCTTCCCCCCTTGTATACCTCCCCGGTTGCTCGGTGACTCAGGGAAAAATCCCCTTGCTCTTTTAATTAGTTGTGCAGAGTGGGCCTGATGGCATGAGTCCCGTTTGTATTTGTGCAGGCCCCAGTGGTGCATTCCTCATCTGAAACACTACTCATGTCAAAACTTGACTGCTGATCACACATGGAATCCACGGCTGGAATACAGAGATGAAGATTGCACCAGATGCAGCTCTGAGATCAGCTTGCAACTGCTTTTTATTTAGCCGTGCTTAACGGGTTGAGCATATATGAAGTCCATACAGTAAACAGTGGGCTGTGCTCGCATGTTTATATATTACTAATGGTTTCCCAAGTGTATGTATTTGTTACCATAATTACATACTCTGAATTAGCGTCCTGTGTAATTGAGATCATGCGGTTACTTTCTGTATACACGCGTGTGAAGTCTTCTCATGGAAAACCGACCCAAACCGCATGCTGGAGCCAGCAGCCCTGTTTGCTCTGTTCGTTAGGGAATAATTAGCATTAGCTCATGCACATACCGCAGCACTCGAGATGTCAAGTGAAATAGAAGGCCCGTGTTTGTTTAGTTAATTAAGAGCAACAGCTTTAAAAAAAAGCTTAATGCTTAATCCTATATCCACTAATGGAATTTGTAAGATTCTTAAACCAAGCAGAAATGCGGTCTAAATTGAATGGACAGGGCGAAGTAGGTAAAGCCGCACTTTGAGAAGGGAGGAGGCAGGGACTGGGGACGGTGCCAGGCAGTGTTGCAAGGAAGTTTATGTCTGAGGTAACTGTTTACTTAGTGCACCAATGCCGTGAGAAAACTTGTCACCTGTTTTCCTGAATGCCACCCAGCTTGTCACAATTTGGCAGATGATATTAAGATGCCCTGCCAGTCCGTTCCTGCTCTGCCGTTGAAACTACTTAGAGAGGCTTTATTACGTAGCCCAAGTGAATGGATGGCTTTTTGAACCTTTCCATTGCCATCTACCCAAATTTAACTCTGTTAAAGTGTTGCAGTGGGTCCAAGTGAATGCTGACTATTTTTATGCCTCCATACGTATGTCTGTCTTTCCGTCTGGGACATTCTTGTGAAAGCGATATCTCAGGAACGACTTGAGTGAATTTCATCTTATGTGGTGGTCAAAGGTCACTGTGACTTCATAATCCTTTTATCCGAATAGACACATATGTCTAAAAGGATAAAATGACGATGTGATGAAATTGTGGACAGACATGGGTGTAAACTGCTGCTTGACTGGTTGGTGGAGGCATACAACCGTGAGGCGATGATTCTAGTGTGGGATATGCAACATCTTTATAACAGCATTTTTAAATCTCTGAAAAAACTAATAGAAAAGATGCAGGTATGACTGAAAAGGGCATGCAACACACTGGTGAATTATGTAATATTTCAGAAAATAACTGGTCCAACATAACATAAATCGTTTTGGTAATGCCGAAATGAATATATGTAGATTTTAAATGAAGTGGTAGAACAGTATGCTGTGTACTGTAACTTAGATCTTGATGAGAAAATGATAGGTGAGGCCACAATGTTCTCATCTGTCCCTGCATGAACTGCTGCTGGGTGCACTATAACTAACAGTTATTGTTGTAATGTGTTCATTTCACAAAGTTCAAATGAAGTTGTTTACAACCTCAGTGTTAGGGTTGATTATGTGTTAAAATAACCCAAACAAGGCTGTCATTCTTAGTCTTCATGGTACACCACCACAGAGTTGGCTAAAATCCTCGCAAGGCAGGTATAATTGGATGCTCACCAACACCTTTATTCTTAAACTTCAGCACACTCAAACTGTTGTGTTAAACCAGTTTTTACAATCTCTAATTAGAGTCTAATTACTGTTTATGATCTATGAATACGAGCAAGTTTGGAACAATTTCTACAATGAATATTGTCACTAAAAGATTTTTTAAATCATTTTCTGTGTACTTAATTTGTGGAAATTTACTAAAGTAAATTATTTTTTTAATTATATATATTTTTTTGATTTAGTTTATCCAGAAAGTGACGTAATGTGTAGTCCCTCAGATCTTTGGGTGACAACTTGGCAGGAAGGGTGAGGAGGGCAGTCTCAGTAAACCTGGACTGCCGTATCTGTAGCTTACTGGGCAAGTCACAGATGAGAGTAAATACACTGAAACCACAACTTGTTGTGGCTCCTCCTAATACAGCAAAAAATGAGCCTACACTGATTTATTACCGCAGTAAACATTGGAAACATGAGTTTATGGTCTCAATCACTAGTTTCAATTCTTCAATAGATTGTGATGTTCATTTAGTAAATTATGGTTCCCTTTAGAGTCAATTAGACCATAAAGCAGGGTATGATTTAGGGCGTGGCTACCTTGTGATTGACAGGTCGCTATCACGGCATTGTCTGGTCTGGGAGTTTTGTCTTTCAACTTTAACATTTTTTTTGTCTAAACATGTCCTTGTCACTGAAAACTTCTTTCTTTTCGGTGAGCTGCACCCTCTTGTGTCACTTTTGGTTGCAAGAAAGCAAGATGGCGACGGCCAAAATGTCAAACTCAAGGCTTCAAAACAGCAGTCCACAAACCAAGGGGTGACGCATACTTGTATACAGTCTATGTTTCACATACGCTAAAGTTTGTATTTAAATTGAAAGACAGTGAAGCTCATTCTGGGCGTTTGTATTTATTTTTGTAGCACCAAGTCGATGTCCATAGTGAAAGATCTCAGACTGTTATCACAGAAACAGGGATTACTCTAAATAACCCAAAGCTTTTACCAGTGAAAAACTGTTGATGTGCAGCTACAAGTACAAGACATCTTCAAACATCATGCAGTCAAAAACACGCAGCATCCCCTCTGAGCCTCCACAATGGCCGTTTGAAGAGCTGAGGTGATGAATGAATGTGATGTCCGCATAACAGTCATCACTTCACAAGAGATTACGCATACTTTCCCACTCTGTCATGCACCAAATCTCTGTACTTTTCCCAGGAGAGGCGGAGGAGGACTCTTTTGAAGTTGGAAGTGTATCGAGGCAGTCAAAGAGCACCATTGAGGTGGTTGCTATCAGCATCTCCACACCGTCGCCCCATATTTTTTTAATTCTCTGTGCATGTCAGAATACACACTTCCACCTCTTTCCTCTCAGGTTTCATTCTTCAAAAGCTCCGGTAATAAGTAGCCATCATGTCTGCCATAGAGCTTTCTAGTAAACCACTTCATAAAAGAGAGATGATATGTGGACCACAAGCGTAAGATGTGTTTTAGTCTACGTGTGAGGGAGCATACAGTGTGCTTGGTTACGTGGGATGCTTTCGTGACAGTGAGTGTGAAGCCCATTGGTATAATCTCAGCTGGCTGACGGCTGCGAGATGTGATTGTATTCTTGTATCGCCGGCTTTGTTTATAGGTGCGTTTTCAAAGATCCCACCGTGTGAATTCAGCCCGTGTAAATCCCTGGCTATAGGGCCTCTCTGATGGTACAAAGGCCCGCGGATTAAGCAGAGAGCCTGTGGCAGTGCCAGTCAGAGGACGGGGAGGGGAGGATGGGGTCACTTTGACCTCTATAAAGACAACTTTAATTTCAAACTCGTGCCTCTGTTTGCCGCGGTCATCGTTAGTGTCGCCGTGGCAGCACTGTGCTCAGTTCCCAGTCTCCGTGGAAACCCTGTGTGTGCGTAAACTTCCCTGTGCTGTCGTTCATCGCTGTGGGAACACTTTGACACACAGCCACGAACACAAAGAAAACACCTTCAGCTCACACTGTCATGGGGTTAAGTATATCAGCGCACTTCACACAGATTGTCCTTGAATTCCTCGAGTTCCTGCTCCTGTTTCTGTACAAGTTTTAGCCTGGAGTCCTGCCTGGCCCTCTCTGTCTTGAATGAGGTCTCTATGTTTGGATTTGAAGGCTGAAATCAATCTGCTGTTTCCGCTAAGCAGCTGACACTTAGGCCCTTTTGTTTTTGCCCAGTAGAGTGGGGGATTTCACTGAGCCGCGGTGTATAAAAAAAAAAAAAAAAAACGCGGACTAACCTTGCGCAATTAAGTGTTCTTCCGTCCTCTTATCTTCCCCCTGTCATGTTTTGCTGCCTCCCACCTTTCCTCCTCCTCTTGATATTTCCCTTTTCTGGCTTTAGACAGTCGGGGAGAGATAGTATTTCACCTCGGTGAAGGGAGGAAAGGATAAACAGCAGGTTGGCCCCTGAGGCTAGACACACCTCTACATCTTCACACTCCTCATACGCTGACTCCCCTCACTACTCCCCGCCTCTCCGCTGAAGGCTTGGTGCTGTTTCACACAATGACAATAGATGTTGCGTAAGACCAAAAACAACACACACACACCCTCTTGCATGGTGCAGAAAATCCGCTCTTTAATTTTATGATTTTTTGGAAATTATACAAAAGAACCACAGGCTGAGGTTGAACTTTGACAAATGCAAAAGAGGGAAGTCCAGGTGCCGAGATGAGCCACACTATTATATGCCGGTCCAATTATGAGCAGTACTGCCACTCTCAGGTCCACATACTTCTCAGTACAGTAAACACTACATGCTGAATAGTGTAAGAGCTAGCCAATCAGAGGGAAGTGAAAAAATGTCTTGCGGTAGCCTGGATGTTGAGCAATCTCACCCACAGCCCTCACCTGGCCAGTGCTCCATGATCTCAATTCTGATTACTGCGCCCCTCTGGTATGCTGCCCTGGTCGCTCTCCTCATTGGTGTATTACTGACTTGTTGGGTTTATTGTAGGCGATGTCAATTACTGCTTATTTATTAATCTGTACTAGTTAGGGTTTTCAGTCGATTCAGATATTTAATATTGTATGATTGTCCATAGCTAATCGCAAATTAATCTCTCATTTTTAATATGTTCAAAATGTACCTTAAAGCGAGATTTGTCAAGTATTTAATACTCTTATCAACATGGGAGCGGGCAAATATGCTGCTTTATGCACATGTACCGGTATGTATATATTTATTATTTGAAATCAATTAAGACAAAACAATGACAGATATTGTCCAGAAACCCTCACAGGTGATGCATTTAGCATAAAAAAATGCTCAAATCATAACATGGCAAACTGCAGCCCAACAACAGCTGTCAGTGTGTCAGAGTGCTGACTTGACTATGACTTGATCCAGACTGACTGTGATTATCATAAAGTGGGCATGTCTGTAAAGGGGAGACTGGTGGGGACCCAGAGAACCCATTTACATTCACACATCTGGAGGTCAGAGGTCAAGGGACCCCTTTGAAAATGGACATGACAGTTTTTCCTCTCCAACATTTAGCGTAAGATCAGAGTGTTATTTATGCTCCTGTGTCGATGGATTCTTTAGGTTTTCTAGTATCATATGATGCTATTATCTTCGTTGTAGCTTTAAAACTGAGCCGCTACAACCAACCGCAAGTTGTGTTAAATAAATTTGTGGCACTAAAACAAATCTCCATTAACGTGTTATTATCTTTGACTGCTCTACATTAATATGTTAGAATTTATTTTGCTCATCTACGTATAATTAAAGCAGCATATTGCATAAGACAGATATTAGTGGTTCATTTGCATGTTAATCGTTAGCGTCCAAAAATACTGAAATGTGTTGGCTGTCACAGTTTCCTACAGTCCCAAGTGACATCGGCACATTCCTTGTTTTGTTCAATCACCAGCTCAAAACTCAAAGATAATCAGTTTTCTGTAATATGGAAAAGGGAAAACGCAGCAACTCCATACATTTGAGAAGCTGCTAACAGCTTGTTTTTTTTTTTGGCATTTTTACAAGAGCAGCAATAATTAATTGATTAGTTGTCAATTATTAAATTAATTGCCAACTATTCTGATAAGCCATGAATCAGTTTGAATAATTTTTAAGAAAATTTAGTCTAAATTTTCTAATTCCAGCTTCTTAAATGTGAATATTTTCTGGTTTCTTTACTTCTCTGTGACCGTAAACCGAATATCTTTGAGTTGTGGCCAATACGAGACATTTGAGGACGTCATCTTTTACATTTTACAGACCAAACGACTAATTGACTAATCGAGAAATTATCAATCAACAGTGAACCGAATCGTTAGTTGCAGCCCATGTGTTTACTTTATAAATCTACAAATGATTAATTAGAAAATTGTTGTCAGTTTGTTTACTGTCGTCTGATGAATCAAAGTGAATAATTTAGTTAAATAATTGTGATGATCGTAATGACCAAAAATAATAGTGATTATGATTTTTGCCATTATCGAGGAGCCATATTAGCAGCACTGTATTTGGTCATAAATCAAAGTGTTGAACTAAGTGAAAGTTTGACCTGATGATGGAACGAATGAATGAATATCTGTAGATGCTTCCGTGGCTAAAAAGTATTTAATCAAGTAAAGAGTCCCCAAGCAATTTTTGTTAAATGCTCATAACGAACAATTTTTAAGCCACTGTTTTGGTTTTCACACTTTGTTTAAATTGTCTGCAGTCAGATCATGCAGCCGCTGGATACTGTGAGAGACTCTCTATTTGTTTGACAGAAGCTCAAAATTGGATTAAAATGTGGCGGCCGGGCTCAAACCAGCTGTGTTCTGGCTCTGTTTCCTCGCAGCAGATATTTAGTCACCGGTGATGGATTTGCTCAAAGCCTTTACATCCAGCAGTCTGTTTTCATTGGACGCCCGGCAGCATAACTGCAGACAGATAGCATCTCTGCTCCTGTGATGTTGTGGAGCTCTCCACTCATCGAGCGCCAACCAGTGGCAGCGTGGCAACGCCCTGCGTTACCTTATAAAAATAAACTCATCTTTTTTGATTACAAGTTGCACATTAATTCATCTGCCTGTGTTTTCTTTGCAGAGAATATCCAGGGCACTTAGAAGTGATGTGGTTAGTACTTGTCTTATCGCTGTTCATTTTCCACACCCCAGTAAGTAGGAGTAATGATAATCACAAAGATTGATGTTTCACCCATTTACAACCATATTTATCTTTTTATCTTGTGGTACATATTGATCATTTAGTAGATTGTACTGACATATCTAAATTTAGTAATTACCTGCTAATGGTAGTGCAATTTTCACTCTAGTACACAACACCTCAACCATCTTTATTCTTGGTGTTGTAATCTGTTACCATGCTGTGCCTGATCACAATCCAGAGGCCGAGACAACAGTAGCCCACTGCTAAATGATGCAGTGTTAAAAAAAAAAAAAAAATCAGACACCTCGGCGCACATGGTGGCAGATTCCAGCTACCATCAGCACCACCATTCAGATGACCTCTGTACATGCCAGTCCTTCGTATAAAGAGGTGTTTATGTAGCTCTGTGGTGTTTGACAGAGTACCAGCAGGATTAAAGCAGCCTTGCGGTGAAAAGACTTTGATCAGCTCTCTCCAAACCCACAGCGTCATGCTGACTTACACATCCCACAGCTGAAACCGCTCTTTGTTTCCCCTCCACCTGCCCACTGGTCCGAGTCGAGTGTATTAATTAGTGGGCGAAGGAAGAAGGTGGAGCAGCATGTCTCTGCTGATGTTGCCTAATGAGGAGTCTTTCTAAAGAGGGTTAGATGTTGGTGACCCAGAGAAAAGGTGGTGTGACGGGGCGCTCCCGCCTATACGAAAACTTCACCACCTGTACTGTAGTCGGTCAGGACCGAGCAGCCAAGAACTGCCTGTTGTTGTCATTGTCTTTCAGTAGGTTTTCAATTAATGTACAGCATCAGCAAGGGATGCTAATTTTGGAAAAAGAAAAACAAAAAACGATTATCGACCCTTGTTGACCGATTATTAACCAGCGAAGATTAGTGCATCTCTTGCAGCAGTGCGCGTATGAGCACAACAGACAGCTGAGGCCACAATTCACCATCAGCAGAGTTACTGTAGCAGCCACTGTGCTGCATGTATTATCAGACACATGCATGCTCTTTCTTAAAAGTCTCCACTGCATCATTTAGTTGAGTTTAGCAGGTTGTCAGCTGTGTGCCAGCCTGGATTAACTTAAGTGACTGTTTGACAAGCAGCCGAACTTTGGCGAATTTCAGACGGCGGTGAGTGTGGGACAAGTGACAAGTGACAAGCCGCTCCTCTGAGTTTTGCTCTTTTTTTTTAATTACTTATCAATATTTCTTCTAACTGCTTAACTGTTAGCGTTAATCATTTAAAATTCTTAATGTTGGCTAAACGGTTAATTATTAACATCCCTAGTGATGTAATGGTGCAGCTTTCTTGTATAAGATCTGCTTTCAGTCCTGTCAGTTCGTCTGATAATCAAGTGTAGGGGTGTGTACTGAATCTGACACAACACGTATCATGAGGGGTTACAGTTCATTGACGATACTGTAAGCAAGGCAATATATTGTGATTATTTTTTTTTTTTAAATCTATTTTTTGGAAATATTTGGATGTAGTATAAAGAACACACCACATGTATAAAACCTGAGAAAATAACTGTGTGAAATGGCCACTATGGGGACTAACTTCATTACATCATTACAGTTAAGCTCATTGGAGCCACAGGGCTCTCTGCTTTCCAGTCAGACCCAATTTATGTAATTCTAAGACTCTTTAGAGACCCCAGTATGCAGAAACTTTAAAATACTCCATTTTAGTACTGACAAAAATAAGGGACCCCTCTGAAAATGGCCAGTTTTTCCTGGCCAAAACTTTAGAGTAACTAGAGCTTTTATTTAGGAATGAAGGTTTTTTAGTTTCATGTGATGCCAATATCTTCACTCTAGCTGTACTAAACTGAGCCCACTACAACCTCCGAAGGACAGAATAGCAGCCATCGGATTTTAAAGCGGCAAAACACTATATGGCGACACTCATGTATTGATATTTTGTTACACGGGTACTCAAGAGAACCTGCGTTTTAAGGATGAGGCAGAGTGAGGACAGAGGTGGCAAAAGATGGCCACTCTTGAAGGCGTGTGGGAATAACGGCACACAGTTTCAGACCATCCTCGCTCAGAGGTGTTGTTGAGGAACTATTGTTGTATTGTTGAGAGCAGTTGTGGTCAAACATTGCCTACGGGCATGCTCGTGGATTGTTGATTTTGGAAGGTAAAAAAAAGGCTCTTCAAGTCTTAGGGTGCATTCACACCAGATCAGGTGTTTTGGCAATTCGCTGTTAGATAATTGTGTGAGAGTAATTTTAATGGCCCTGCTGCAGTGATTAACTTTTGTTCCCTCGTAGCTGGATTGTACAACTGCATCGGCAGTTACGCGATTGGCCATCGCAGCGTGACGTCGACTTGCGTTTCTCCTAAAGTCTTTTTGGTACCTCCTGTGGCAGCCGCAGCTCCATTCAAAATCAATGGGAGGATGGCTGGATCAGGTTTGACTGTAGTCTTACCGTCTGAAAGATGTGGGGATTGAAGGTTTCAGACTCTGTTCAACCATCCAAAGAGCCCTTTGGTTGAAACATAACCTTTAATGTGGGTCTCACACTTGTGAAGATCTTAATCTGTGAGAGAAGAGAGTTTTTGAAACTGCTATAATACGTGTTTTGCCTTTTTAAATGCACTCATTTACTTGCATTTCCTCCCAGTTTTTGTCAGCTGTGCTCTCAAAAAGAGGACCTTGTTTACTGTCTAATTATGGTGCTCATGGTCTTTTTGAAGCAGGAAACATAAAAGATGCAAAAACAAATCAGTTTAAACCATTTTTCTCTTTTAATACATCTGTAAAACGTGGAAATGATGAGCCAAGCTGTATAACCTGCAGACACCCGATACTCAGCTGATCAAAAAAAATGCTGTCTCTCCACAGGTATGCCATCATGTGTGGGATTATGGCCGAATATGACACCGTGCAGAACAAGATAAAAAACGGATACATCTTTAAGGTAAATTGTTGTCTAAAACAGACTGTCCTCTAGACAGATGTTATGTCTGGGGTGTGTTGTGACTACGTTATGAAATGCTTTTTTCATATATATGTTGAACGTTGCGTCTTTCATGTACTCAGAATAGAGGGGAGTGACTTTTCATATCAGTTGAAGCCAGTAAGCAACCTCTACAGTCACTTGGTTCCATAATAGCGTGTGGAGCAGCAGCACATAGCATTTTATCTTTTGTCAGCGGCTTCCCCCAAACACTGTGTACCTGCAACACTCTTGACAGGTGAAAGAGAGAGCGAAGAGCGCTGGAGAGGGAGGATATGAAAGAGGGGGAAAAAAATCAGAGAGAGGCAGAATGGAAAAGAGCGAGGGAGGGTGTGTGACGGCCGGGAGTGTGTGGTCGCTCTGCGAGATCGCGTGTGTGAGAGGTGTTTGTGAAATACTTGTGGGTTGGTGAAGCAGGACAGATCAGGTCAGAACAGAAGGCAGTGGAAATAGCAGCTGTGTCATGAATCAACAGTGAAAATCTTCTAATCGTCTATGCTGTCTGTCTGCCTTCCCCTCCCAGGATCATCTGGATAAGGCCATTGAGCTGAAGCCACAAGACCCAATGTCCTACTACCTGCTGGGCCGCTGGTGCTACGCTGTACGTGACTCTCCCGACACACTGCGCAACACGTATATCTCTTCCATCTCTCTTCACATGCACAAACTGCATTTATGGATGCCGGCATGGCGTCCCTCCTCCCTTTGCTAACCCACCCACTGTTTCCCTTCATTCATTCCCACTGTTTAGGTTTCCCTGAGGTTTGTTTTTCCCTCTGCGATATTCGCAGAAAGCACCACGGGAGGTTCACTCCAGCCATTGTTAGCTTGAAATCAGATTGTACTAGGGAGACATTTTCATCCTGTTTCTACTCGGCTCATGTTATTTCAGTGCAGGCAGTTGTTTCTGTGAAAATCATGTCTTGTCTGTCAGTCATTTAAGCACTGCTGGTATTTTTGAAAATGATTTGTGATGTTTACACAGTGTTCCTGTTGTTCCATGAACTATTTATCATGTAATCAGTTGTCAAACTAACTGCTTGAAAGGAAGGAAGCTATTACAGCTCTGATTTAAATTATATAACACTCACCTACACTGTTGATACCAGAGAGGGACTGAGGCAAACTTTTGTGGAGCAGTAACACCTGATATTTTCATGGATTGAGTTTTATAGGCTGTCTGTGGTGTGTTCATGTTCAACAATGATCTACTGTTTGTATTCAGCCAGCGGTTCTGTTTGAAAGGTGCTGCGATGACGCCAAAGCAACGCTACACCTGCAATTAGACGTTGCTCTGATGAATGGTGTGAAGCAGGAACATTACATGTTGGACCCAGGCTTCTCCTGGCCATTATCATCTTCTCCGAAAAGTGTCAGTAGAAAGTATCAGTGCACAGGGTGACCTGTGGTCATGGAAATACTGGCCTGGAATAGTTAAGACAAATGATATGTAACCAAACCAGCTAGGAAATTTATGGAAATGAATACCCACAAAATTCATCAACTTGGTTTCCATTAACTGTTAAACTACTTAGTTTCACCGCTGGCTTCTCACAGATGTAATTACATTTGATGAACAAAAAGGAAAATCCTCCATTGTATAAATATCTCAATATGCCGCAGCAAGATCTGATGAGAAATTAGCATTAAAGCGGCTCCGTGCAAGAATCTGAAATAGCTTGCTAACAGACACCTGTGGCCGTTCAGTCAGTGACAGTCAGCGTCCTGTTGCTCGCGCTGGTCCTCGCGCTACGCAAACGCAAACGAGCATCGTCAAAACAGTGAGGCGACACACACAAGACTGAACATGACTGACAGCTCAAACCATAACATCGCTGTATATTTCAAATGCTTGGCAGTAATGTTAGCTTACCTGTCCAATGGGAATTTTACCAGCTTGGGGTCCGTTTTATTACCCAAAAGCCAACGAAGGTCCCTGCATGAACTGAAGGCCAATGTTAATCCGATATTTTCCCCCAACATCACTCTGTTTTGCAGGACGGGCTTCACTAGATATAACTTTGTTTTTTTTTGTTGTGCTTCCGTGGAGTTTGTGTTGGAGTCTGAGTTGTGGTGGTCGTTTGTTAGTGTTCGCAGAATCCCAGAAAGTCTCACTTTAGGTTGGCAAGAAAAACAATTGAAAAACATTTGTATGTGTAAAAACATACATATAGTCCCTTTTAACAATTTAAAAAGTTAAACACCAATGTCAGAAATATTGATTTGTAGAATTTTCATTTTGTGTCATTGAAAGTTGTTGATTTTATTTTGGAAACCTGAGGGATGTTGACTGTTTTTGAGAAGTTTTTAGGAATTATATGAGGAAAAAAAAGTATTTGAAGGTGAAGTCTAGTCACAAAGATGTCCTAAGATCGTATTAATCCCTGTTGGTTACAGATTTCGAACCACACCCAGCATCTGAAGCAGTCTGAGAGTTTCAGCCAGAGGGGGCAGTGATAAACTGCTCTTTAGCCTGGTGTTGACTTACCCGAATGTGCATAATTATCTTTCTTTATTATCATTTTGCAGGTGGCTCAGTTGTCGTGGATTGAGAGGAAAGTTGCTGCGACATTGTTTGGCGAGCCTCCAAGTGCAACAGTTGAAGATGCACTGAAGAACTTTCTTAAGGTACTGTGATCATTCTGCAGTCGCTCTCCTCTTCACAGACATCCCACTCTGCAAGGTGCGAGTATGCTAAAAATAAACTAGTGTTTACAACGTGCACGCAACAGGTGTTTATAGCTGTTTCACCATACATGGCGTGAAAAGACGTGAGATGCAATGAATCATACAATTAATAATAATAACTTCATTCTAGAGCTGTAGCTCGAAGTGCTTTGGAAAATAAAATAAAAATACAGCACATTCAAACAAGAACAGATAGGCACTACAATTAGACAAGAAGAGGACAGTAGATGCTAAAATATAATAGTGAAATTCAATCATTCAATCATGGGGTTGCTGTCTTTTTTTTCCTCACCTCCACATCTGGACAAAGTGGCTGTGACTTTTGGTTTCAGTTTCAAGTTGTCGGACGTACGGTAGGTGCCTTATTCCGCTGTTTGGTGATGCAGTAAGCACTTTGTCTGAAGCATAGTTCAGCCTTTAGGAGTGCATCCACTCAGCCTGTGTGCCATGAATGTTAACAAAGTTCACGAGAAATTAATTAGACAAAAACAGGGACTGTAGTTTTCTTGATTATTGTTTTTATCTATCTGTGGTTTAATTGATTGCATGTTTTCCCCTGAGCTGCCCTGATTAATGAAAAAATGCAGCGTACTGTGTCTTGTTTGTCTAGCGTTCACGTGGCTCCAGGTCTCTCCTGTACCAAGCTCTCAAAGACCAAACGCTCCATATTTAGATGAGTTTAATCTGTGTTCCCACATTGCAAATGTTTTTATAGTAGAGAAATGGATTTTGCTCCTGGCCAGTATTCCTGTTCAAACCTCTTCCTTGGGTCTTGTGTATTTCATCAATTTGATTTAAGCAGTCCCTGTTACAACAGCTTGTGACCTGGAGGAGAGCCTCCGGTGAGGCTGTCGAGCTCTTTAACAAATGCATCCTGCAAGGTTATACGAGTCTCCAGCCTCTAACCTGTTGTTATCTGTGCTCGACTAACTGTTGGAGAGATGTTAAGGTTATAGGAGCTGCAGAGAAAGTGAAGGTGTCAAGCGAAATCTTGTTCTAGACCTTTGTAATGACACAGGTAGACCTGTTGACCACGCCTCGGTGAAGATCAGTGTCTTCATTTAATATCCAGACCATCTTCATCTGGTCTAACATGCTCTCCTCTGGTGGACAGGCACATCTGTGACACATGTTGCTGTGATATTGGGTTGTAAAATTTTACCAGCAGCTATTGTACCATTACAGCTTCATTGGTGAGTTTTCTTGAATATGTAATATATAAAGTACGAGAGTGATATAGTGGTATATGGATAATGAACAGAGATCGTTTTACTCTTGACTAACTAACTATATATAGTTAACTACATAACATATAACTATCTTTTTTTTTTTATTTAGGTTGAGGAAATCCGATCAGGATATTCCAAACTCAACTATGTGTTTCTAGCTAAGGTCAGTACCAGAAACCTGCAGTTTGGTTGTCCTGTTCTGGGGCTAAACTGGGATCCTACTGAGACTGAACAATGCGTTTTCTCTGGCAGTGCTACAGAGACCTGGGACAGAGGGATAAGGCTAGGAAAATGTGTGAAGCTGCTTCTTCCATGAATGTTGCATCCAAAGAGGTAGACCATTGCTATACTGTACTTGCATCCATCTCACAAGGTTATTACATCTGCCAGATAATACAATTTTATTATCTCCGCCAGGAGTTAATGAGACCAGTAGTGTGTGCGCATGTGAGTGCAGGCACAAGTGTACTTCTCAATGTCTGTCCACAGCTAATCTCGCATACTGCTACACCAGACTCAATCACATGTTGGGTACTCATTTATGGCTGCAGCCTCAAGGATCTCTCATGGTTGCAGTGACTCACGCTTTCTCAAAACACCTTTTTATTACGTGTTGATCGGCTGCTGACTCGCTGCTGCTAACCAACCCGATCACATAGCCGAGTGGACTGTTTAATATGGTGACGCGAAGGCCGAGCTTGTCTCAGTGCTCAGCAGGTCACGTCTGAAAGCGTCGACCACATATTGGGAATCTAAATGCATACTTTCTCGCGTATTAAATCTTAATAAAGACACATATTAACAGGTTAAACTGTTTGCTCTGTAGACTTGAAGCCTAAATAAACGCTTCATGTTACACCCGTGAAACGGGGCTGAGACGTGCACCTGCACAGCGCATCTGTCGTGTGGTCGGACACACCTGGCGGAGATCTGCACTCTACCGAGTTTTAGTAGTTTTATTGTATTTTGAATAATGTTTTTTCCTCAGGATGAAGAGGCACAAAAGGAGCTGGACTTACTCTACCCAGCACTCGCAGTGTGACGGCGTGCACATAGCACTTTCTCTTAGAAAAGTATTTTCCATGTGCTACAGGCTGTGTGTGTGGATATAGTGTGAGGCCATGGTGTTAAATCACTCTGTGAGTGGAGGGGGTGTGCTGTGGCATTATATCATCTGTGGGAGCAACAGGCTGCCGCAGTCAGAGCTGTCCTGCAGCGTGTAGTTTTAAATCAGATTTATATTTAAATTATATTTTCTTTTTTTTTTTTTAATTAGTAGAAAACTAATTATTCTCAACTGGTTGTTTCAAATCGGTGAGTTTTCCCTCTCTCAAATAAATCTATAAAGATGTTTTTTTTATGTTAATTGGATTAATGATAGTTAAATTAAATTCACTGTGATTGTTGGTGTATACTCATATATTCCCAGTCGATCCTGGCGTCTGATTGCTCTCTTAGTGAAAGTCACTCCGGTGTGTCTCAAGGATACTGAGTTTCCTTGACTACAAAGACTCGTCGCTTTTTGGGAAGTGACCCACAGGACTGTTCCTTCCTGTTTTTTGTTGAGTCTCCCACCACACATTCAAGTGGCAATAACAAAAGCACATCAGACAATGGCGCACCCAAACAAAGATCTAGGAATGCTGTGACCACTGGACGACCTCTTGCCCTTCACTCTGCCTTCTCTCAGACCGCCTACATCTACAGTTATTATTTAATCATGCAGTTAACACACACTGATGATTATGCTCTTTATGGTGTCTTTTCTTTTGTTGACTTTGGCATCTGACCATTGAAAACCTTCATTATTCAGTTATCGCCTGCTACTGTGACAGTAACGTCACTCCAGTATGTAACTGCAGTTAATCAAATGGTCCACCAGCAGACATGATACGCTCTTAGAAAGCCCTGCGTGCTGTTTGTTTTTAATATTTTTCCAGGACTCCTCTGATAAGGATCTGTCAACAACCCTCACTGACTCATTTTACTTGACACAGGACTTTCCACAGGAGAATATGTCAGAGTTTCAGTGAGTTTCCGTCAAGTTTGCAACTGTAAATCAAAGTTTCATTACAGAGCTATATTTCTAACTCATATGAAGGGGTTATATGAAGCAGTTGGACAGGTGTTTTGAAGCAAAGCCCCCTTTTTAATCCAGATTCTGTTGGAAACTTTCAGGGAAGTTTGTCTTGCTGGGGGGCTTCCTGAATCCTTTGAGTTTCCACATTTTCCTTTTTGAACATTAACATGAAGCTCTGACTGTCATACATTTTATTGGTTGTATGTTGCTTTTTAATCTGTGTAATCTGAAGTCAGTTTTTATTCAGATATCTGTGGATGTAAGTGGAGAGGCATCCCAAGCCAAGTTTTAAAAAAATGGTTTCATGTTTATAGAGGGCTTATACAGTATTCAACACCTAATTAACCCGCTTGATGTTCAGTTAAAGTTACAGTCAGCGATTGAGAGATTAGCAAGAGTACACTAGAGTTTAAAAATGATCCGGCTGAAAAACATAGAGCAGTATAAACAACTCTTTATCAATGAAAGTAGCGAGCAGCACTGGCTCCGAAAGTACAGCTGGAGAGAAAGTCACAAAGTCAATAACGCTGACAGTCCGTCGCTTCAGGCCTGCCTCCAAATCCACTCCCCCAAACTATCGAAATAACAAGTTAGTCAGCGCTCACAGTAGGGTGGGACAGTGAGGACGTTTTCCCACCGGTTAATAAACTCGCAGCAACACCAGTCTTACTGATTACACCGGGTATTTTACAAGAAAAGATGATGTGTCTGGTGTCTCCGGTCGAGCTTTCGCTGCTCGGCCACAGGTGTCCACCAGGCAATGCTGCACCACACACCGACCGACTGTGACCGCTGCTTCTTCCTCACAGCGATTACCTCATTCATGTTGTGGTTCCCTGAAAGCATTTAGTTTAAATCTGAAATATCGGCCTTTTCACTTTGACATCAGATCCTCCGTCCTCGTCTTGTCTGTCAGCTCTCTCCTGTCCTGGGTGTGAAATATAACACCTACTACTCTGAGCTGAGACTCTGTACGGAGCAGACGCTTTCAGTTTCAGTAGTGTCCGTCGTCCGACTATGTATTGATAACACAGCTGATATGCACAAATGAACTAAATGGGTTTTATATCGATATAAAGAGAAAAACACCGGCGGGGGACAGTAATGTAATCTGTGTATGCTCAAACACCGTGTGACGCCTAACTCACAGCTGTCAAGCTAGCAGCTTGTGTAAGACTGCAGGTTGAAAGGCTGGCAGGCCGTCCAATCATTTCATTATGCCCCGAATGAAACGATTGGACGGGTTTATTACAGTTTCAGGACAGCCTCACATACCAGATTTCTTTCTTTTTTTATTGTCAGAGCTTTTGATTTATTTATTTGATTGCTGTCAGAATGTAAAGAGAATTAAAAAAAAATAACAAAATGTATTTGAAAAACACTACCAACACTACCAAACCTAGCTTAAAGGTTTTGATCAGGTTTCAGGTATTGTAGAAAAACACCCCGGTTAAATTCATGGAAGCCACAATTTGTCACCCATAAAGTGACAAAGACGATGATCAGGCTTCATCACTACAGTCATTGAAAGTGGACGACGAGATGTGTTTTTTTGTCTTCTGTGTTTCTGTCTGTAGAAATGTTGGACCAATGGACTCTAGTACGACTATAATGAACATAGCAGTGGATGCCAACCCTCTGATTTGGCACAACATTTGACTGTTGGGCCATTAAATAGGTGTTACCAGTCGCTATAAGCACCGTAGATGTGGGTCAGTAGGGGCCTACTATGCCTACTACATTGTAAAAATTAAAATTCAACTGTACATCTGAATGAAACATATTTTAAACACAAACAAAAAGGCTTCTTTATGTTCAGGCAATAAAACTACAACTTTAGGTTTACAGTTTGGTTTAGGCAATAAAGCTACAACTTCTTTAGGTTTAGACAACAAAAACTGTTTCATTTAGGCAATAAAACTACAACTTTAGGTTTAGGCAACAAAAACATTAGGGAATTTTATGGAAAAACATTGTGTTTAGCACCTGACTTCCATTTCTCCATCCACTGCTGCTGCCTTAATTACTATGAGAGGTCACTGTCGTGGTCTTTTATACCTTCTCTCTGTGATCTACCATGTGACTGAATGATAAAACCTACTAGTAGTTGTAGTAGACCCCTAATGACCCACACCTATGGGCCTTATAATGACAGATAAGGCCTATTTAATAGCCTGACAGTAGAGTAAATGCCTGGATTTGCTGTTATGTGGCGGTACATATTGTACGATTGCATTTAGATAATTCTACTAAAATGTGTCCTGATCCGACTGATGCAATGGTTAAATATTTTACTACTGTCTCATGCATTCCTAATGATTTTATACTTGATAATGTGATGTGTGTGATGCATTGTAGACATGCATATTGTATGAAACAAGGCTTTAGTTGTGTTTATTCTTGAGATTTGTTTTGGCAGAGCCTGTGGGTTTAGAGTCTGATAAATTTTAATTTATTGCATGTTAAGGCTACGTGAAGTGTGAAAATTACAAAGAGAACTGTTTTTATCACTCAACAGATTTTCCTACCAGCACTATGAATGTATTGATGTTTTGTTTTGGTTTTTTTTCAAATGCCAAGTACAATATTCCTGAAACCTCATACACTACATAGAGTTTATACTGTGCTGTGTCACAGGCAGTGAAAGATTAATGGTACTCGAGTCTATAATTAAATTTGTGCAATCCTGATACGAGGTGTTGGTTTGTCACTTGTCTTGCTTGCTTAAGAGCTTATTTGTGTTAGTTTTATTGCAGCTCAGGAGGAATACCCTCTCGCAATATGTTTCGTAAGCTCTAACTTATAATTAGGATCTACTTTTTTTGTAATAAACTACATTGGTCTTAATCCAAAAACAAGTAAAAATGTAACGAGCAGGCTCCTGCATGACTCTGGGTGATTGTGGAGTTCGGAGGCATCCCTTCCCTTCTCCCCAGACTGTACGTTTTGTGCCAGGGCAATTGGGAATTTGTTACTGGATCAGATTCAGACCACCAGTCTAGTCATGTTTCAGCATCTATGGTAGCACCACTCTGCATGAGCACAGATGTTTGTTTATTCAGTCCTGAAAACTTCACCTTTCCTTGACTGATTTGATTAGCCTCCTTCATTTAAAAGCTGCACTTCTAACAGCTACAGAATTCACTTACAGCTGCTTTTTCTTTTTAATTCTTCTTAAATATAAAAGAAACTGTTGGTGTTTTATATTTATTCACAAGCATCATATTGTACGATGTTGCATAAGAGTTCAGACGCTGCAGTTTCCAGGTTCTCTTTAAGAGCAGGTCACTTTCCCTGAAGTTTTCCGGTCAATTTCTAACGCTGTGTTGTCTTAGTCTAGTAGTCTCAGGCACTCCTGGACTGAAATGTGGTTCCAACCAGGGGCGGATTGAAAGAGTTAGACAAGAAGATCGATACCACACAGCTGTCCTTTTAAATATAAAGCTACAGCCAGCAGCTGGTTAGCTTAGCTTAGCACAAACACTGGAAATGGAGCTAACAGCTAGCCTGGCTCCGTACACAAGTAAAAAAAATATCTGTCGACAAGCATGTATAAAGCTCACTACTTAAAACATGATGTCTTGTTCATTTAATCTGTGCAAAACCCATGAAAATGTAAAATATATACTGTATATATATTTTTTTTTGCATTTTGAGAAACTATAGTACATACAGTACATCAAAACAAAATAAGATAAAATAAAATAATCAGAAGAGAAAACAATATAAAAGTGTAAGGAAAAAAAGAAATAAAATAACTGATCACATTAATATCAGTCCATAGGATATAGTTGAGAGTTGGCTGATAAATTCATTCATACAAACACCATAATAACAACAGCCGCGAGGCGTACGGTAGGGACACACATGCAGTCATGTAAGTCATCACATCTCACTGGTGGAATCGTTAGAAATACTCATCCATCCCTTTCCCATCTTTCCTCAATGATATGAAGTTGATTTCTAATTCTTAGATTAATTAATAATTCATTTACAAGATTTTTTTATGTGGAGTTAATCAGGTGATAATTTTTTAACTGATTCCTTGTAATTTGTTTAATCATTACTGCCCTTATTACAGAGAATAAATGCGAATCCTGCTTTTCCTTCTGATGAGTGGGTTTTAATTTAAAGAAATACTAACAAATACTTATTAGTTTTCTAATGGATATTGCCCAAAAGCCATGTTTAGCTTTACATGACCAAAATATTAGACTGTATATATAAAAAAAAAAACATTTTAAGACACATTATGGTTTTATATGGGGTTATGATCCTGACTCGTTCTGGTCTAGGAAATCTGGCAAATTGATGTTTTTACACTTCAGTTTTTGTACGGATTAACCAGAAACCAGAAAGCCAGCTGTTTTCAGGCTAACGCAGGATAACTAGATGCTGACTGTAGTCTTATTATTTAACAGAGTGCTATCAATCTTCTAACTGTCCACCAGGTAGCAGAATATACATATATATAATATTTCAGTGTTCCTCTTAAAGGCCTCAGGCCTTCAGACCCACCAGTTTCTCCCACTTGCTGTACATCATATTTTGATATTATCAGTTATTATAATTATTAGTTTGTGGTCACTTCATTATCCACAAATTTATTTAGGTACGTGTGTCACGTAAACACAATATAAAGTGAAATAATAAAGGCCTTGAAAGTAGATTTTAACTGTGAGCTCCTCAACAAGAAAAGGCCTCAGGATGATGTAATAATGCAGGTGTCACCTTTAACCCTTCATTTCAGTTTAGTGCTTTAGCGGTGCATGCATATACGGTAAGTTTACCACAAAAAGAAAAGTGCAGTCAAATAAATTACCGCAAACTAATTGCCACCCAGTGACGTGGAGCTTTTGGAGCCCCTGAGGCGCTGGGGCCTGCATAGTCTCTACAGATGTAAGAGGCTGATACGCAGATTTCGGTTCATGTCCTGATCGCCATTAGTCCGTCTACTTTGGTTCTGACCTGAACATCTTGGGATTGAGCTCAGATAGCGCTGACTTCAGCCCTGCGCTGACATTTCAGCGCTATTGTTTCTTCATTCCTGAGCTCGTATCGGTCCATCTCAACAGCCAGTGACCTCTTTGAATGCAACATCTGTAAAATCTCGCTGACATTCATTCAGATATCTGTAATATCCCTCCATTCACAGTCTAAGCTCAGCTATGTCGAAGTTACACAACTTCACAGTCAACAGCAGGAAGATTTTGATGTGCGGCATGCGTGCATGTTTTATCCTCGGCCAGTGCAGGATACAAGTGATTCAAGTTAATCTCATTAATGCAGTCTTGACAGGTGTAAGCTGTAATGACATAGGATGTGTCTTACCACAACTTCATGCGATATTTCATCTTTCTCTGCAGGCTTATTCCTCCACAGCACCTGCTCTACCGTGCAAAACGTGACATTTCTCCCGTCGTCTTTTTAATCAGCACATACCTCAGATATGCTTTTTTTGTCTCTTTGTGTTTCATTTCCAGATTTTGCAGAAGGTCACAGTTCTGTGTTTGTACTGTATATCAGGAATATTTGCTTCCTTCTGCAGCTTCCTGTAATGCAAGGAGGAGAAACACAACAAAAGCAATACCCCCTGAAGGCTGATATTGTCTGCTATTATAACTCAAGTCATTATCCTGCTGATACAGGCATATTACTCATGACATTGGCAGCGTCTCGGAAGCTCATTTGTGTTTGATGATCTGTCAGCTCCTTATTTCAGCAGAGAGGCGCAAAAGCAAATTTAGTGTTGTCCTTCCGATTCATAGAGATTAAGCTCGGAGCGTTGCCACACATGACTTCACTGGCGCTACTTGGTCTTCAGGTTTTGCACTTGTAAACACTGAGAAGTGGAGCTCAGAGAGAGGGAGCCGTATCAGTAATCATCTACTGTAGTTTTATCTGAATTTGTCACGCACTCCGAAAAGTTGTCTGGCCGGCTGGCTGCAAGCCTCTCGATGATCAAGTACAGGATGTTCTGGCAGGGCGAGATAAAACGCTGTGCAGGGAAAGAGATCTCCCAAACACTTCCTTTTTGTTCCCACCTGACCTGGCAACATACCAAGACTTCATCGCATTTGTTTTAGACGTTCACAGTGAGACTGTATGAAATGTTATGTAAATCAAGTATGGAGTCCCAGTGATGTGGAAAACATTTTCTAATTTGTAAATCACGTTCTCAAATGTGTCTGTCGTGTCACTTTAGCTTGACAACAAACCACATCGGTGAAAGAATAGTTAAAGTGTTTATTATATAACTGTACAATATCATTCATAACAATATGCAGGCAAGCAGGTTGAAGAAATACTTGTCGCAGCTGCAGTTACAGTATGTGTAGCCAAAAGCTTAAAGTATTAGCAGCAACGAATGTCTTTTGTTGCACTTATCTACAATAATTTGTATTATTCTACATAAGAAGCATGTGTTGGGATATTTCTTGATTGATTAACATTAAGCAAATGGAAGTCTGAATATATTATTTGGCGTTAAAAGTTATTTTGAACCACAGCTGTATGCAACAGGGGCGGAGCCGTATGGTGGCGTCTGAGGCTCCAGATCCTTAAATGTTTTCTCAAAAGCCCTGAACCTTACAGGCTTTTAAAATACTTTCAGCTTTGCATCATTTAATCTCTCAGACTGGCCTGGCAAAAGAATGGAGCATTACTGCGGCAATATCACTGAAACCAAATAAAATTTGGTTTCTTCTCTTGGCTTAATATTCAATTCAGAGTCTTGACGCATTTGTCAGTTAAACATACAGTAGTATAACAAAAATAGGTTTCAAGATTAGAAATGCTGTTTATGCCAAATTCATACCCCACCTGTGTATGTTACGTAACTTTCTTGCAAATGACTTGACAAATGGCTTTAAAAAAAACGTGCTTACAGCTGCCGTAAATAAGAAAAAAATCTCCGCCTCTGGTATGCGGTACATGCTGTAGCATTTTACGATGCGAATATGAACCAATGCTAACCTTCAACTTTAACAAAACCAGCATGTGGAGTTTAAAATTTTATCCTTTGGTTTACTGAGGAAAATGGCTTATGCAGTTGTTTTCTGGTCTTACCAACTCAGCGATGCCACTAATGATGGAATTTAACAAAGATTATGCTTTTATGTCTGTAAGATAATTATGGACTGTCAATTAATGGATATATTTTAATTTACAAAGACATACAAACCTGGCCTGTTATTAGTTTAAAGAGGACCTATGATGTTCATTTTCCATTGCATTTAATATTCAAAAATCACGTCACTTTTCTCACACCGGCTGTGCTGCAGCACTTCTTTTCACCCTCGGTCTGAAATGCTGTTTGAGCTTTTTAAGCCCCCCCCCCCCCCCCCCCCCCCCCCCCTCAAATAGTCCAGTCTGCTCTGATTGGTCAGCTGGCCCACTCTATTGTGACGGGTCAACCAAACCAAACTCTTTGGACTCTGCTTCAGCTCCGCTCTTACTAGCTTTGTTTGAAGGCATGCCAAACTAGCTGTTATGCAAATGTGTTACATGATGACATCACCATGTTATGAAAGAAAAGGCGGGACCTTAAGTGAGGCGTTTCTGTATAACACACTAAAGGAAAGGGAAAAAGCATAAAAGGTCCTCTTTAAAGTCACGGTATTTTAATCTGAAATTAGCCAACAATTGCTCAAATTCAAGACTTTACAGTCAGTGCATTCGTCTCTCATGCTGAGGCAAAAATTAGATAAGTCTACAAAAAATACAATATTTTACCATCAGTGCCCCAGCCTTAATTTTGACAGTGTGACTATTTCTGTAAATAAAACAACAACAACAACAACAACAAACAATGTGGTTACTGGCATGTTGAGCTTGGAAATAAAATGACTGGGTTAAAATGTTATCCATAGAGCAGCAATCTACAACATTCAAACTTAAAAACCTTTGCGATTAACAAAATAGAGAAATAAATGACTAAATAACACTGATCTAATGTTAGTCTTTTCATGCTTGCACTGGACAGCAGTTCACAGACACGTCTGTTGGGTGTATCCTTTATGCTCCTTTGCCTCGTCCTTTCAAACATCTACAGTAGATTTCAGAGTATATCAGATGACTTTCAGAAAATAGTGTTTGACATTTCGTAGGCCTTATTCCTGAGTAATTTAGCTTTTACACCTTATGGGAAAAATTACATATTAGCACATTTTATGTGAGCAGACATTAGGTTAAAGGGCTGATGCCGATGAGCTTATTCTCCTGTTCATGCAGAATCACTGTCACGAATCTGACCTTAGGTCCAGTTTTCATTGTTTACCTTCAAATGTCATATTTTTTTATATTTTTTCATAAGTTTGACATTGAACTAGAGATGGTGTGGAACCCTTATTAAGACGGAAAACTTAAAAATGACAGCCAAATTAAAGGGATTCCTTAAAAGCTGACATTTTGGATATGTTGGTTTTTTTTTTTGGAATCCAACAGCAAAAATGTTCATAGAAAGCGTGACAACACTATGATGTTGATGTGTGCTTCATGGTTTCTACTTTTCAATTATTGCAACAATAGCATTGACACTAAAATCACAAGGGTGTGTTGCAGCAGCAGCTATTCAGGTTCCTGTAACCACCTGTTCCCTGTACTGAGGTCTAGTTGAGGCTGATATCCAGTGACGTGCAGCTCACTCGTCCTCCGCCTTGATGAATCAAAACAAGAAGCTAAATAGTGAAGGTGAACTGCTGGTTGTGTGAGACGTGCTGCTGTCCCCTCCTGTTAATATAATACTTAAAAATGAGTCAGTAATCAGTGATAAGAATTTAGCCTGAGATTTCAGCTTATAAATATGGTTTTCAGCCCACGACGTGAGCTACAGTTCATAAGTCTTTTATGTTTCAGCCTTCATTTGTTTTGCTTTTTACAGTTTTGATTTTTTTTTTTGTTTTGTTTATGAGTCCGATGAGGGCTTGACCTTGACCTCCTTCCTGGCTGCAGAATCCAGCAGCTTCATATCGTCACGCAGAGTCACCGCTATGGAGTAGGCGTGCGGTTTCAGAGTCAGACCATAATTGTAGTCCAGCTTGGCCGGCCTGGCTGGGTCCACTGTGATGTGGCACTGGTGGGCGATGAGAGCCGTGAAGAGGAACAGCGACAGCTTGGACAGCTCCTCGCCGATGCACCGCCGCTTGCCCAAGGAGAAGATGAGCACGCTGCTGGTCAGGTCCTTGTTCAGCACCCCGTTCTGGTTCAGGAAGCGCTGGGGGTCAAAGGTCTCCGGGTGGGACCACAGGGCCGGGTCGTGGTTGATGGACCACTGGTTGACGAAGACGACCGTGTCCTTTGGTATGGCGTAGCCCATGATGGAGGTGGCCCTGGTGGTGGAGTGGGGGATGGTGAGCGGAATGAAGCTGGTGTAGCGCAGCACCTCGTAGATGAAGGCCATGATGTACGGCAGCTGCAGCTGGTCCTCGATGGAGGGCAGCCGGCTGCGGTCCACCACCTTGTCCAACTCCTGCTGGAGACGTACCTGCATCTCAGGATACCTACAGTCACAGGTGAGACCTACGTTTTAGATGATGGAGGTTACACTCATTTCTTTTCCACTTTATT